>JAQFVV010006197.1:6086100-6578600 GCA_028023455.1 Epiperipatus broadwayi
AAGTAGAAAGATGAAAACTATTAAAAGTGGCAGTATTAAAGTTGATATTCCTACACCAGCAACATTCCAATGAAATTAAATTAGAACTTTACAAATCTCCTTAAAAATAGTTCTGACTTGACTGAAATCAATAAGACTACTTATAATGCCCTTTATTAATAACTGCAAAAAAAAAATCTTGCACAAAAAAACAGTAATTTGTCAATAAATTTTCTAGTAACAGAGGACAATACAAAAAGAAAAAAAGGAATATGAAATTTTTTTTTAAAGGATCCATTAAAAAGAACTGAATATTTTGTCATGTAAAACAATATGAAAAAGAGTTGATAAAGAAAAGTTAAAGAAGAAAATAAAAATTTCAAAGATTTAAAATATCTTGGTCTAGGATAAGAAAAATGAGATTATTATTAAAAAGAGATAAACCATAAAATGTATGGAAAAGTTCTTTTAAGAAATATATAGTAATAAAGAACAAAAAAAAAAAAAAACAAATTATCTTATACAATTGCACATATGAAATGCTAATTATTTTAAATGAAAAGGCGAGTCATGCAATTATATCTATGAAGAAGGGAAAAGCTTCAGAAAATTATGGAAATATTATTGCTATTTTAAAATAAGATAGTGACAAAGTAGAAAAATTATTGGCAAAGCTATATACCAAATGATTAAATAATAAAAATGTATCAGATAATTAGAAGAATGTACTAGTAATATTGATATTTAAGGAAGGTGATAAGGACGAATTATAATCTTCTACCAGTTCTACACAAAATTTTTATCAACATTCGACGACAGAGAATTTTGTAATTCTAACCAATCAAAAAAAACAAACAGAATTTAAGTGGTTTTACCAGAGATCATACCCAACTATTAAGAGAAGGATCAATGGATATGAGTTGACATTATGCTTTGAATTTGTAGATTATGAAAAGGCATTTGATTCTATAAGCATTTCTATATTAATTAAAATTTTGGATTATCAGAATATAGATCATAGGTAAGTATCCTATTCTGAAGAATATTTATCAAAATACATCAGCAGTGATTAGATTACATGATAATTCCACATTTCCAAAAGTTTTTACAGCAACTTTATAACAAGTATTTTGTTGATTAAAATGGCAAATTAGAATAAAAATATGTGAAGATTATTTAAGCCATCTACATTTTGCAGATGATATGATCATTTTTACATATAAGTCTACAGAATTTCAGGATATATTGCAAGAGTTATAGATGAAAGTAAGAAAGTAGAATTAAAAATAAATGCTAAAAATACTAAAGTAATGTTCAATGAATTTTCTCAAAAAAAATAATAATAAAACAAAGACTGACAATTGAGAATTAGAAGTAGTTAATAAATATTTTGGATCAGAATATTAATATAGATGAAAATATAACGGATAAAATTAATCATAAAATTAAACTTGGCTTGGGTGCTATTGGTAGAAATATCTTAAGGAAATATGTTTATGTATATGAAAATGTTTTTAATAAATGATTTACTAGCGCTTACTTATGGATCTGAGACTTAGACATGTAACAGAAGAGCAAACCATGCAATGAAGTTTGAAGAAACATACTTTAAAAGTAATAAGCTATCATATAATGAAATACACAGGTGATAGAATAAACAGGTGTACGTAACAGACTGAATGACAACAGATGAACAGTTGAAGTTTTAAACTGGATCCCACAAGATTGTAAAAAAAACTTGAAAGAAACCTCAGATGAGATCGATAGATAAAATAAGGCAATTTGCTGGTATAATGTGGAGAAAAAAAACTACAGATCAAAAAATGTAGATTAAACTTGTGAAGTGGATTACAGGGGTTAAAAATGACTGTGATGAAATAATGATCAACCATTTGCCCCTTATAGATTATTACATGTTCAGTTTTTATGAATTTTGATGTGTAAGTAAATCTATTTTCAAGAGAAATCGGCTCTTGTAATCTCCGGTTTTATACAGTTTCAAATACTGTTCTTTATGATCATTCAAAAGGTGTATCTCAATTTGTCACAACTAAACATATATATTTTTAAATAATGCGGTGTTTTAAATCCAAGTTTTTTATTTATACATACAATATTTTTCATAATGTAATAATTTTGTTCAATCATACTCACTTTTCTTATAATAAATCTAGTATAAAATAAGTCCAATTTCCAAAGAATCATTTAAATGAACTTACAAATAATGCTCTTTTCTTATAACCATGCCAATGTTTTTGTCAAATAAAAAAATATTCACGGTCATTTTTATTGTAACAAATAGATCATCATCAATCATTTTTTATCTCACAAATAGATTTGCATTGATATAAAGAAGGAGCATTATTTGCAAATCCATTTAAATGACTCTTGAGAATCTGGCTTCTGAATTATTATAATGTTTTACACTTGGTTATTCTATAATTAGGCTTGCCAAAATTGTTAAAATATTTTTATGTATGTTTATGTGTTTGTATTGTTTCTTTCAAAGCAATATTGTTAGTGTTCTTCAACTGCAGTGAAGATAATTTACAAAAAAAATGTACACATAAAAATCACTTTTTTTTTTTTTTGCAAAAACAAATGATTCAATCAATAACACTGCGAAACAAAAATATATCATGATGATAACATTTAATTGTCTATATAATATAGAAAATATTTAATGCATTATCTTATAAGCAAAAGTCATATTATTTCCAAATATTTCCAATTAATTTGAATGTAACAGTAAGCAAAGACAAGTCAGTAATTGTTTTTTCAGTTGCTAATTTTTTTGTAATTTGTTGAGCCTCTTTAACATTAACAGTGTCAAGCACTTTTTCCTGGTAAAATGAAATGCAATGACAAAAGTTTACTGCAGAAAACTAATACAATCTTATGCAACAATAAAATGTTTTTGGAAAGACATTTTCAAATATGATTTCCTATATATATATACATCAGTGACGAAGCGTGACTTTTTTAAGAACAGAAGCATACTTCTTTTTTTTTTAATGTTTTTATTTCACTTGCCACAACAATTTTTACATAATAGTGCCTAATATATATACATTACACAAAAATTGCGTTACAATGTGTTAGTCAAATTCATTCTTTTGTTATATATAAAACAAATTCAACTATTAGTAAAAAAAAAAAAAATTGCATTAGAATGCGTTAGTCAAGTTCATTCTTTCATTATATATAAAACAAATTCAACTGTTAGCAAAAAAAAATTGCGTTAGAATGCTTTGGTCAAGTTCATTCTTTAGTTATATATAAAATGAATTAAACTGTTAATAAAAAAAAAATTGCATTAAAATGTGTTAGTTAAGTTCATTCTTTTGTTATATAAAACGCATTCAACTGTTAGTAAAAAAAAAAAAACTGCATTAGAACGTGTAAATCAAGTTCATTTTTTCGTTATATATAAAACGAATTCAACTGTTAGTAAAAAAAACTATGTTAGAATGCAATGCATTAGTCAAGTTCATTCTTTCGTTATATATAAAACAATTCAACTGTTAATATAAAAAAAAATTGAAAGTGAATTTTTTAAATGAAAAGTTTTATTGAATTTTTCTACGGAAGCACTCATTCTGTTCAATACATGGACGCTTCATTCATGATACACATACATATAATTACATAAACTAATAGTATTTACTAAAGAGTTGTAGGTACTATTAAAAAAAAAAAAATGCAAAAGTATGTAATTTAAAATTTTAATAATTCACATTTCATATTGTATGAGTATTATTAAGTCTATAAGTTACTTATTAAGACCATTTATTCAAGAATCCAGTAATTATACTAAGTTAATAGCAAAATTATAATTAATAAATATTATAATTGACAAAAAATTTAATTTTATATTTAAAAATGTGTTGTTTTTTGAAAGGGAGAGGTATTAAAAATAGTTTTTATAAATAGTCATTAAATACATAAACCTGGGTCTCGTTTTACGCAATAGATAGGTTCCTCAGAAAACGTGCAAAAGAAATCGCGCAAAAATAGATGTAACTTACCATGAAAAAGGGGGGATACAGACTGTGATTTTTCAAAAATCGTATAAAAGCAAAGCACCAACCTAAAATTACTTTAAAATTCGCGCAAAAAAAAATAAGGAAATAAAATATGACTAATAAAAAATTCCAAATTTGAAAAAAATTGATACAAGACAAACTTTTTTTAACTATATTTAATTTTATTCAAAACAATATATTTTTATGGATAATTTACAGTACAGTAATTGACATTTTTTATACACGTTTTAATTATTATCGCTACTTGCTGATAAACAGGTTCATTTGCAAACTGGTAAAATATCAGATTCTTCACAAGAGGAAATACAACTAGCGCCAACTTCACTCATGTTGTGTTAATGGTTTTCTGGTGGCAACGTAATTAGTAATTAATCTTTGAGACAATTTTATTAATTGTTTATGAAGCTCGCTATATCCAGACATATAACCATTCAGCTCTCGTTGGAATTTAAGAGCATGTTCGCGATTAGTGTCATTAATAAGAAAATAATTAAAAATAAACTTGCGGACACTAAATGAGTAATAATTGATTATGTTCTTTTTTAAAAAGCAAAAACAGAATGTGATTTAAAATGCAAAATTAACACGCACAATGTTTGAACAAATTTACATTATAATCTTGTAAAATTTAATGTGGGTATACATAAAATGTGAAAATCATGATTTTAATTTCATTATTGCATAAAATCTTACTATTATAAAGCACTGAAAATATTGAAATTACTAAGATGAAAATCGAATTCCAATAATGTGCTATTACTTTCAATATGATGTAAGTGCGCAAAATTTATTATTTAAAGTAATAACGCATTATCAGAGTTCGACTTCCGAAAAAACATGAATCGCAAAACTTCAAAATCGCGTTAAAAAAATCCGCGTAAAACGAGACCCAGGTGTATATAATTTTATAAAAGATCAAAAGAAAGACAATTATAATAGAAGTTTATTTTTGAAAATATGTATTTTAGAAAGAAAATTTTGTTGTCTGTTTAATTTTTTTTTTTTTCACAAATATATTTAGAAAATTATGGAGAATGGATTTTTAATTTATAAATTATTACAAGTAATAATAATTTCCAACTAAATTGCCTTTTTAAAAAAATAATGAAAATGTATAGCTTTCTAGTTATAATAAAGATATTAATAAAAAGAATGTTAGTGAATTTTATACTGTTAAATACAAAATGTATAAACATGAAGAAAAAAATTTTAAATCAATATTTTTTGTTGACAATTACTGTAAGAGTTGAAAAATAATATACCATTACATTAATAATCGAAATAATGAACAGGAAAACTAGAAAAAGATTATATTATTTAGAAAGTTCAACTATTTTTAAAAAAATAGGAGTTAATATAGTTGGTATCAATGTTTGAAATTGATTATAAATGAGAAATTTGAATTAATATAAGAGAAAAAAATATGAACAAAATGTCAAATATAATAAAGAAATTGACAAAAATACTATCATTTTATTAATTAGATGGTATAGGAATGGTAAATTTGTAGACATAGCAATACAAATTTGTTTGTTTAGAACAAAAGATATTAAGTATGATATATAAAAGATGTAAAATAATCTTGATTGGAATGAATGATTTCGGTCAAAATATTTTATGGATGAATACTTAGTAATATATATGTAAATCATTTATGATCAAAATTGAGATTGTGAAAATTTTAGATTTGATAAAGTTATTTACTATGATGATAAAAAACAAAATGAATTAATAAATTTGGGGATTTTTTACATAAAATTAAGACCATACAGGAATAACTGAATATATTTAAATACAAAAAGTTGATACAATTTTAATAATATTAAAAAAAAATACTTAAAAAAAATACATTAACAGGAAAGAACAGGAAATTGATATTCAACTAAATGGTAGCTAAATGGGGGGGGGGGGTAAATAAGCATGAAATACTGTAAGCAAAATGAAAAAGACAATGTCAAAAAAGAGAAACTGATTGGACCTCACAACAAATATTAAAAGATTTATGTTAGGATTAAAAATGAGGCATCAAAAATAAAATACATGGATAAGAGAATAAAAATTATTACTGATCTCATTAAAAAAGTTTAAAAGCTGACATAGAACTGGTCAGAATATATTGTTTTAAAATATGGTAATACATGAATAAATCTTAAACTGGTTCATCTAGCCCAGTGGTCTTCAACCTTTTCACACCTGCGGACCGGTAAAAATAAGGATAAGGTTCCGCGGACCAGCAAAAATAAGGATAAAATTTCGCAGACAGCAGAAGTCTATTGATAAATTTTCTTAAAGATAAGCATAATTGTTATAACTGATCAAAACAACAATGTTAAATATATAAGATAAAGTTTTATATATATATGGAGTTTATATAATAAAAAACTTTTTTTTAATTTTTTTAGAAAAGTAATAAAAAATTTAATTCTACCCCCCCCCCCTAAACATCTGTTATAACTAGAAAAACAAATTAATTTATGAATGATTGATTAGATTTTGTTTTCGTTCTGCTTTCTTTCTTTTTTAATTGGGTAAAAATGAGATGAAAAAATAAATAAAAATTGCCTATATTAATTAAAAGTTTAAACTCTTATTATTTATTATTACAAACTTTTTACTGCCCATCTAGCATGCGCGGACCTGCAGAAAAGTTCCACGGCCCGGCACCGGGCCGCGGACCAAGGGTTGAAGAACACTGATCTAGACCATATGCGATGGATAAATCAGGTAAGTTTTCTAGAAAATATTTAGCAGGGAAAATCTAGATCAAACTAATCTTCATCTTACAGTAAAATAATAATGATTGAAAATGTGACAATATAGATTGTCAATATTATTACAATAACTATTAAGTAGATAGGACTTTGTCGTTAATTCAAGGCATAGGTTCAATCCCAGAGACAAACCTCAAATCAAGATCTTTTTCCAGATGTTCATATAACAAACATTTTAAATAATCAAAGAATTATGACATAAAAAATAGACTTCTTTTAAATCTCAAACAAATGAATTTTTTTCAAAATTCAACAATAAAGTTGGCCAGATTTCATCTTTCTAGATGTTATTGAAATCATCAAAAATTTCAGAAAACATCCATGGCTATGCTGCTTCAGAAGTAGAAAAAAAATGTATTTCTCTTATTTACTTACTATGAATCTAAACAGAGTGGGTGAAATTAAGAATTTAATAAAGCAAATTCCTTTATAATGTTTGTTAATCAGTCAAGTATTTAAAAATACAAATGCATGTGGCAAATAAATAAAGAAGGATATTTGTATGAAAAAAAAATTAATATACAAGTACCATATATTATCTTTTTCCCCCCCTATTTGATTTTTCAAGTAAAAAGATTATTAAAAAACTTTCAGAAACTATTACTTACAATTATATTTTTTTTAAAATAATATTATTTGATCATTTTAAAGATTTATGTATTTAATTTTTTTTTTTACATGCAAGATTGTTATGAATACATACTTTTTTTAACAGCAAAGGAAAAAAAAAGCTTAATTTGAAAATTGTAATACATTATAATTAAAAAATATTTAGGAAACTTTGAGTCATATGTAACTCATTATTGCATAATTTTTATTATTATTTATAATTTTTTATTTTATTTATGAATATTAAGTGATATTGTTTAATGCAATTTACAACTCCAGATGTGTCCTAAATTTTATTGTCACACTGGATAGATAATTGATTTTGTTCAAATAGGGAGTTATTTAAAAAAATATTATTTGTTCATTTTAAAGATTTATAGATATATTTTTTTAAAGCAAGATTATTAGGAATGTATACTTTTTTTTTTAACAGCAAGGGGAAAAAAGCTTAAATTGATAGTTCTAATATATTATAATTAAAAAATATTTAGGAATATTTGAGTCTTATATCTGACTATATTGTTTTAAGGCAACTTACAACTCTTGATGTGTACTAAATTCTATTGCCAAACACATTGGATAAAACATTTGATTCTGTTCAAGTAGGAAGTTATCTGATAAACTCTAAATTAATACCTGGTTTCTCCATGTTGTCTTTAATAAATAAATCAAAATTATAGAACTATGTCCAAAATATTCAATTAAAACTTTTCCAGGAGACTTCTAAAATCAATGGTGTGGGAACTAAACATTTAAAATATAAATTTTGAACATTAAAAAAACTAATATCACCTTGAAACAATACTACTGTATAAATTTTGATATTAATTCACAATTTTCTGTAATGGATTGAATAATAACATTAGGTAGATTGAGGCATATAAATCCTATAAAATGAGTTTAATGTAAAGAATAAAAATGATGGTAGAAAAGTTTTTTTGTATTTTTAGACTACTTACAATGTTAAAGTCAGCCAATAAATCTCACATAAAATAGCAATCATTAAAACGGGAGTAGCTGAAGAAAGGAACTATACTAATAGATTAGAAAACATCCTTAGAAACTGGAATGAGGAATTTTTTATGATGGTATTATAAATTCTTACTTTAAAATAGTGACAAATAGTTTGAGACAAGAAAATCTAAGTCCGCCTAGTTCATAAGTGTTGTGACACTGCAGCACCCTCAGAAAAAAATATGAAAATTAATTATTAAATTTGTGCTTGAAAATAATAATAATATAAATCATTCAATATTTTGCATAATTATTATGTAAATACACGTAATTATATCATTTTTAATAAGAATTAATTTAACTGATGCTTGAGATTCTATTCAAAGATCCTGTTGATTGTAGCAGTGTCAGAAACATTATATTCGGTAAAAATGCCGGCATGTTCTGCTATCTATGTGTGTGACAAGAGCCACCGCAGCCAGCTGAGCAGTGTCAGTTATTTGAGAGCGATATATTTATTTATTTTGATTTCTCTTAGAGCGAATAAATTTTTATTCTTTTCATTTAGGATGAGCAATAAAATATTCAATATTTTTCTTGTAATTAACATTTCTAAACTAACATATAAATAGTTATTACAGAAAAATATAACAAAATAATAAAAGAAATATCATTTTAAATATTTATCAAGATGAGTGTTTAAGATGAATATATATAAAAAAATTACATCCTCCCAAGTGACATTACATGAAAAAAATTGAAATAAAGAGTAAAGATCAATCTATTCCAAATATTATTTGTCAAATGACAGTAAAAATAAAAAAAATACATTAGATCTTTTAATAATGATTAGTATGGAAAAATAAAATAATTGTGTGTTTGCAAAATTACAAATGTTTTATTTTGTTTTCCTTGATTATTTTTTTGCTGCAATATTGTAATAAAGCACTCCTGCTAAAAAAATTTCACAAGCTGACACTGTCTACATCAATAAAAAACTGCAAATGTATGAAATACTAAATGAAAAAAGATGGAGAAAATAAAATAGCCTCAAATGTACTGCTTAACAATTGGCTAAATTTTCTAAATACTTTAGTTTTTTGTTTTTTAAGAAAAATTAATAAAGATTAGGAACACCTAAAAAAAATGACCTGAAAATTTTAACTTAGGTAACCTCATATAATAATATCTTTATTATAATCAATAAAATATTTATTTAATTGAGGATGAATAATCATTTTTGTTATGATGTTTTAAAGAGAAATGGGATTTTTCTGTCTACAGCTAATTTCCAGAAAGATTAATCATATTGAATAATATAGCATGTTCATGAACTATATATATATATATATAGTGTTAATAAATAAATAAAGATCATTAACAAAAGAAAGGTTTAGATTTTTAACATCTAGATGTGTTATATAACGGCCCTAAACCACACTTTTCATTTTTATGATAAATGATTAAATATAAATATATGCACACAAAAAAAAAAAAGAGTTGGCTATTAATTAAAAAAAAGACTCTTTGATTCTCATCTGGGGCAATAAAATAAATCTGTAAGGTATATTGCTTATGTCCACACCATATGTCCATGCAATGGTAACATTATTATTTATGACAGATTAATTGTTCAAAAACACACATTAACCAGAATAATGGATTCACTTGTTTTTATCTCTTAAGTTTAATTTTTAAAAAAATCATTATGATCTTCCTTCTTAAGTGTCTGACAAATAACAACTGAAATAATATAATTTTTTGAAGGTAAGATTATGTCAGTCAAAACTAAATTATAACTCTCATATTTCAGAAATTGTAAAATCATCTAAGGCAAATGAAGACAAGTGCTATTATAGTTTGAAATGAAGAAATTGAATGAAATTGAAAATAACAGACTATTACATTTTATGTAATAAAAAAATACAATTATTGTAAAGACTAATTGATTTTTGAAACGTGGTCATATACAACTATTGGAAGCATAAGTTAAGTGGAATTTAATACAAATAAAAAAATGAAAGAACAACATTACACAGATTGATAACATATTAAACAGAACAACAAGATTAGTTATTCATATTAATGACAGATATCAAATATTGATAATTAGGTTTTATGCTTCAACAAGTTCTCATTCTAAGAAATTAAGCAATTTTATATAGATGCACAAAATGTTTATAATTATACTAACACTTGAAAATTATCATAAAACATTTTAGTACTACAACTGATTAACAATTAGAAGATTAAAGTATTGGGGCAAATTTGAATGTAAAGAAAAACAACATGAGTTTGTAGGGGAAAAAATCTGAACACCATGAATTTTTTTAATAAGATAAATCCAAAAAAAACATGGAAGCATCAGATGATAAAACAGTTTTATGTTTTGACAACAGAAAATATATATTTTACAGTGATTCAAAACAGAAAGTGATTGTCAATGAGATTAAAAAATATTAACATACAAGTACAAACTAGAACTATTAAAAAAGACAATATTAACAGTTGATATCCCTAAGCTTCAGAAATATTTTAATGAATTTAAGTTAGAATTTTGTAAATCATTTAACAGACTTTGATGCAGGTTCAGTCTTGATTAAATTCAGTAAGGAGATAATTAAAACTACTAGTAATTACAAGATAAATAGTACAAAAAAGCATCAATTCAGCGATAAATTTTTAACTGAAATAAAACTATGTATGAAAAAAAAATATGAAATTATTTTTAAATGACCCACTTAGAAGAAATGAATATATGAAATTCTACTAAACTAAATGCTACAAGAGAAGTTAAAAACATATTGGAAATTATTTCAGCAATAAGTTGGCACTATAATGAAAAAAATATTAAATATATGGGAAAGTTCTATAAAACACCTTATATTAATAAATAAATAAAAACTAGCATTCATAAATCCTTAACAATATCAAGTATATGAAATGAAGTGAGATAAGTATTGAAATCTATGATGCATAGAAAAGCCTCAGAAAATATTATTATTTTAAAAGAAACAAGTGAAGAAACAGAAATTGTTAACAGTTATATAATAATTTCTAAATGATAGATACATACCAGATGATTATAAGAATATTTATATTTAAGAAAGGCAAAATACAAAATATATAAGATCCTTACTGAGATTGTTACCTATCATCTACATAGAACTTTGGGCTCAAATCAGTGAAAAACAAGCTGGATTTAAAAATAATTACAGCACAATATATTATATCAAAATAATAAGTTAGCAGGGACTAATGAATATGAACCAAATAATTAGAAGAATGCTGATATTAAAAAAAAAAAAGTAAAAAAGATATAAAATATATATCAGACATCTATCAGCTATATATATAGTATAAGATCTTCAAAGACATCATGTTTACACCACATTTTAAAGGAAATTTTATTTTTCAATTCAAATATACATGGCAAAATTACAGATATAATAAATACATTGCCTTCATAATTTACACAAATCAATATATACATATCAGTATTGTCCTACTTTGATTGTTCTTATATTAATTGCTTTCACAGAGCTAAAGGTTTATCTTTGATTTATATGTGATCATGTGGCCATAAAAGTATATAGTGAAGCAATTTTCTTATCCCTCAATCTTGTTTGGGTCTCCTATTGTTATTCACATACATATATGTGCATCTGGTGCACTATATAAAGTAAAACACAAATATAGCGGCATGGATGCTGGGAGAAAAACCCTCTAGCAACAAAAGTTTTCATAAGAGACTGAATGGAAGTATTCAGGTTTCTGCTGTACATTGCTGTTCTTAAAGAATATATATGATCAAAACTTTGGTATTTGAGTTTCATTTTCTCTATGGCAAGGTGAATATATTGCATCTGCATTATTAATGTTATCTTCTATACTTCATAAAATGTAAAGTAAGCAATGCCTACACATTTATTTTAAGCAGAAAGTCAAAGTACCTTTTGTTAAAACTAAGCATGGTATGGTCATTTTAGCAGACAAATTTGTGAACAATCCAGTATGTAAATTTTTGTTGGCAAGATATAAATATTAGGTTTTTAATCTCCATTAGAGATCACTGTAATACTTCTAACAAAACCCTACTCATGATGGTTAATCTACTGGGTAATTTTAGTATAAGGGAAAGATTGAATGAAGAGAATGCTGTCAGGTTTAGTTTTTGAATTGAGTGAAGGCCCAAGACCATTAAATGAGATTGCTATTTCTAAGTGCTTTAGTGATATTGCAATGATATTTTTCCCCAAAATAATTTATGCATGAATGATTTAATAAATGTTACTACAAGCAGGTAATATATAATTTTTGTAATGTTATATATAGAGCTCGCAAATAAGCTCTTAACAAGCTTTGCAGAATATTACCAATCTCAGACTGGTTTCTGCTACTGGCTCAGCTTCCTCAATGGGATGTTAGAATATTCAAGCATTAGTTTAAAATACCAGAACAAGCCCAGCACTTTATCTAATAGATAACTATTAAGTAGTAAATCTGAAATTTTCAGACATTCATGTCTTCCAATCCAGCTAACTCAAATAGTCATATTGGACTGAACCAAGTTCAGATACACCATATATTAATAATTTTAGCAATATAATATTGCCAAAGCCTTAATAGCAAAAAAAATTACAAAGAAATCAAAGCATATGTCTCATGTCCTAATTTAACAAGCTTGTATTACAAATATTATATATAGAGCTCGCAAATATGCTCTTAACAAGCTTTGCAGAATATCCCCAACCTCAGACAGGTTTCTGCTCCTGGCTTCCTCAGTGAGGTGCTAGAATATATAACATTCGTAATACAAGTTTGTTAAATTAGATCATGTGACATGTGTCTTGATTTCTTTGTAATTTTTGTAATGAATAGATTATTAATAAGTTGAACTTTAGAATATAATGAGAGATACGATTTGAAAAGAACGATATGTGCCAAAGCACGAAACCATGGTCAGAGGTGGGGGGGGGGTTCCTGACAGATATTTTAAATGCTTTCTCTGGCTAAGCATTTATCACAAAGCTTGTTGAGCAATTGGCAAATGCTCATTGTTTATATCTTACAAGCTTGGGTCAAGTGATCTATGACTCTCATTTCGACTATAATTCTTTTGTGTCTTCTTTCAATTTATCAATTGATTTTTCACATGGCTGAAAAGCTCATTTGAAATGGAAAACCCAAAAATTTGGAGGAATTTTCTTAAGTATTTGTTCATAGTAATGACAAGATGTATATATATATATTGATCATAGATGTTACACTTATATTAAAGACAATACTATATTCTCTAGTATATTCTAATATGTTAAGTAAAGTAGATACTTATTTGTTTTTTTTTTGTTGTCAAGAATATTGTTAAATTGTCCTTGTATGCTATGCAAGATATACTTGACTTGATTCAGTTAAGTATATTACTGGAAGCTTCTGTTCTACTGTTTTATTAAGTGGGTTAATGTAAATTGCAAACAATAATGCACTTAGATGATCTTTATGATATTGATCAAAATGGTGTGAATAATGACAATGTTCTTTAGTTTAAAGTAATATGACTTTATATAAAAGTTTGTAAGTAGATAGATTAATGATTTTGATGATAATATATTTGTTAATATTTGTACAAATTTTTTTATTTGGCAATAAATCAAATGCTGCCTGGATATCAAGTTGCACTCCAATATGATTATTTTTTCTCTGAATTTACAATACGGATTATATTACAAAACGAGAGCTATTTGTCCTGTTGATATCCCTTTTTTAAGGAACTGCATTTTAGAAAGCATGAGTAATAAATGAGGTTCTATTTTTTCTTTTAATACTAACTCTAGAATTTTAATTCCTAGTGGTCTCATTGAAATCGGTCATATATTTTAATGTAGATATATTCACTGATTTCTTCATAAAAGGGATTAGTGAAATTAAATATAGTCCTACAATTTTTTTTTTTTTTTTTTGATAAAATATTCCACATCAAAAGAAATGAGTATAAAAAGAATCCAAATGAGTAAAAAGAAAATTAAATCTATAAACATATCTACACCAATTAAAACTTTGGAATATCATGACATAAATCCAGAATATTGTCAAATTCTAAAGAATCTTTATCAAAATACAACAATAAGATTCCATGATAAACAAAAAAGATTAACTTAACATTAATAACAAATGAGGTTCTATCTTGTCTTTTAATACTACTAGAATTTCAATTCCTAGTGGTCTCAATGAAATCAGTCATATATTATTTAATAAAAATATATTCATTGATATCTTCATAAAAGGAAGTAATGAAATTGAGTATAGCTCTTGAATTTTTTTCTCTTTTTTTGAGATTTGTACATCATAAAAAGGAAATTAAATCTATAAGCATTTGCACACCAATTAATCCTTTGAAATATCAAGACATAAATTCAGGATATTGTCAAATTCTAAAGAATCATTATCAAAATGCAACAACAATAATATTACATGATAAACAAAAAGAATTAACTTAAGTAACAGTTTATAGCAGTGGACTTCAACCATCGGTCCGCGAACTGGCACCGGGTCAAAGTTTTCTGCCGGACTGTGCTAAACTGGCAAGAAAGTTTGTAATAACAAAACAATAAGATTTTAAACTTTTAATTAATATAAACAATTTTTATTTATTTTTTCATCACATTTTTATCCGAATAAAAAAAAAGAAACAGAACAAAAACAAAATCTAATCAATCATACATAAATTAATTTGTTTTTCTATTTATCACAGATGTTTATGGAGGAGGGGGGTAGAAAAAGGGTTTTTATTATACAAACTCCGTTTGTCTTTTGATAGCCAATCATGGCCGCTTGTCAGCGTTGTTAAAACAATAAAATGTAACGTGACTTTTTTTGATCTCAAATTTTTTCTACTCTCTCTTTTAATATTTCATTTTTAGTTTTTTTTTTGGCTTTAACTTTTATTTTTGAAATCAATTTTTATTACCTTTTTTTAAAAATAAAAACCAAAAAATAAGTTATGTCTCTAACTTTTACAAAGTATTTTTCAATACACCCCCCCCCCCCACTACGCCAAAATAAAGTTAAGATCAAAACTTTTGACTTTTTCAAGTTTCAATTTTTTTTTTTTGTATAAAATTACAGCCACTTTTTTTTTAGCCTATAAGGCGATATCTTTTTTGCCTTTATTTGTATACCAATGATATACTATAACTTTTATTTTTAAAACCAATTTTTATTACCTTTTTTAAAAAATAAAAACAAACCAAAAATAACTGTTCTCTCAGTGAAGACAAAGTATTTCTCAACCCACTACCCCCAAAAAAATTAAAATAAGATCTTTCAAAAGAAAATTTTATTCACAAATCATAAGAATCATTTACAAAAAGAAGGACATTTACATATCAATCTCAAAGGAGACCAGTCAACAAAATCAGAGGTTACGCTTGTATATATAAACAAAAAACGATCTTTTTTGGCTTTAACTTTTATTTTTGAAATCAATTTTTATTATCTTTTTTTTAAAAATAAAAACCAAATAATAAGTTCTGTCTCTAATTTTTACAAAGTATTTCTCAATACACCCCCACCACCCCAAAATAAAGTAAGATCAAAACTTTTAACTTTTTCAAGTTTCGTTTTCTTTTTTTTTTTGTTTGTTTAAAAATACGCCAACTTTTTTTTTGGCCTATAAGGCGATGTTTTTTGGGGCTTTATTTGTATACCACTAAAATACTAAAACTTTTATTTTTAAAACCAATTTCTGTTACCTTTTTTTAAAAATAAAAACAAACAAAAAATAACTTTGGTGTCTATCTTTTGTCTCAGTGATGACAAATCATTTCTCAACCATCCCCCCCCCCCCCCCAAAAAAATAAAGATCAAAACTTTTAACTTTTTCAACATTCAGGTGAATAACATTTTATTTTTGCATGTTTTAACAATGAAATAATAAACGTAAAATGCAAGCACATTAATAACGATTGTTATTGTACTGTTTTCTGTAGCAGTATGACTGCGCAACTCGAGAAAGAGTGTTCAGCATGTGAAGGTGAGCAACACCTTTACAATACATAATAACTAATATGCTGTTTTGGTCAATTATAACAATTATGCTTATCTAAGGATAAGCAGGTTACATCTTTAAAAAAATTTATCTGTAAACTTCTGCGGTCCGCAAAATCTTATCCTTATTTTTGCCAGTCCACAGGTGTGAAAAGGTTGAAGACCACTGGTTTATAGTAATGTAATTCCATATCTCCAAAACTTTTTAGATAGTTTTATAAAAAATTATTTTGTGGGTTAAACATAATAAGCTGAAAGAATAAAATGAATAGATATTTATCTGCATTTTACTGACAATGTGATTGTTTTTAAAAATAGTGCTTCAGAGTTTTCAAAAATGTTACAATAATTATCAGATAACTGAAACACACAGGCTTATTATATACCTGTGTCTATATATGTAATATATAGGGTATATGGGTGTGACAAGAATCTCGGCCTCTGAGTGGCCTTCAAGCATTCCATCATCAGATTTTCAATTGGATGGATGGTTGAAGAGTTGGGTGTGGAGTAGATTGAAGCCTGTCCATTAAAGTATGAGGTTTGGCTATCTTAATATATATCTGAGCACTTATGGCATATATGTGTAGAGATGGTAATCTGGACCAACTGATGATTGCTGGTTTAGCATGAAATACGTATATTGGTGATTATTTATCTTTTCAACATATATGTGTTCAAGTACATCAGTGTTATGAGATAGTGTGGAGAGTGGTGGGTTATGTGAAAGTCTGTGCTTATATACCCTATATAATAATTATCAGATGAAAATTACAAAGCAAGACTTATCTGTAAATACTAAGAAGACTAAAATAATACACACACAAAAAAAAAAGAATATAAAGATTAATAATGAATAAGAAATTAACAATTATAAACATTGTACATATTATTAATAGACAAAATTATAATGAATGAAATTAGAGAATTAAATTTAAATAGAGCTTTTGGTAAAAATATTAATAAAAAATATGCCTACATATTTAAAAAAATATTTAATAAATATGTTTACCAATGCTTAATTCTGGATCTGAGATTAGAATGTTTAATAGAAATACAATGCAGATTTCACATCATCCAGTAAAATAAAGATATATATAGGAGTATCAAGAAGTAAAGTTGTGCTGAATGGTAAGACTGATTAACTCTAGAAATAATGACTAGAGGGGGTGACGAGCATAGAAGCATTGATGAAAAGAGTGAAATAGAAAAAGAATGTTTTTCTCGTTTTTTTTCTCCTGATTAACAATACTCCCCGACGAGTGGACATGTTAAAGCTGTAAGCTTAAAAGTAGAACGAATAAAGGGAGTTAACAACCTGTACAAAACAGTTGTAATCTAAGAACAGATAAAACATAATGAACTGTATCAATACGAGGTAATTGAAAGGGATTACGTTATTTTAATTCCACAGTAAATAATCAAACTATATAACACAATTGTAATGTTAATAATCCTCGATTTTTTTTATCTTAATTTCATGTTACAAGTGCTTTTTGTTTACTATATTAATAAGATAACTAAGTTATAAACCTCTACAAGTCCAACCTTATTTATGCAATTTCAACTGAGTTTAAACTTCCTGAAAACACTGCAGATGGCGCAGTCGGAAAGGATAATGGAGGTCATCATTTTGTAAACAAAAGAGAGAAGATAAAAAAGCAATTTCGAATAGCTCATACGAACATGGCTTTTCCTTCGCAAAATATCCAGAAATTTGCGGTCAGAAATCCAGCTGAATGGACTCTATACGTGGAACAATTGGAACGATACATGACGCTGAATAAAATTGAAGATGACGAAATTAAAGTCTCGATATTATTATTCTTTAACGAACAGATGTATTGCAAATTGCCAAACAATTAGCAGACAATAAAACCCCAAAACAGCTATCCTACACAATATTAGTGGAAAAACTTACTGCATATTTTCAGCCTGCAGTTACCAAAAGAATCACACGCCTATGGTTTAGAATGTGAAAACAGCACTCACACGAAACCTACTCAGCGTATAATATTGTGTTGCGAATCTTGACACAAGATTTCTTGATCTTGATGACATGCTCTTAGAACAATTTCTCTATGGCATGATTGACCATTAATTTGAAAAAATTACTGCTCAGCGAAATAGACATCGATTACAGCACTGCAATACTAAATGAATTGCTCATGAGATGATGGTAACAAACGCGATGGAATTCCAAGCTGGAACTAAGGAAGTAAATATTGCTGTTAAGCATATGTAAAATGGAAATAGCTGATACGTCATCACAAACGCAGAGAGGATTTTACTTGTTTTTGTTGCGGCATAAAGGGACATGGGAAAAGAGTTTGCAAATTCAAAAACCAAAACTGCCGTATTTGTGGCATAAAAAGCCACATGGCAAGCATTTGCAGAAAAACTAACAATCAACAACGATCGCATGTAAAATTAACTGGAACCACGAAGAAAAGGTCAGAAATTAAAAGGGTAAAAACTAAGATAAGTGAGCAGATTATATCGTGGAAACTAAAGTTACAATGGAGATAGACAGTGGAGAATTATCCATCATGTTTCTAATGTACTGGAACAAAATAAATTCGACACACAAGTCAAAATCAATTCTAGACAAAACAAATGTAATTGCCACAGACATGAATGGTAATAACATACCAATCTGTGGAAAGATTTATGTTCCAGTAAAATAATATAACAAAAACAAAACCTACTTTTATGGTCAAGAGGAACATCAAACCCTTACTAGGCCGAAATTGGTTCCGCCTGTTGGGCACATGCAGCCAGATTATCAAAACAGTAAAACTGGAAAATATAGTGCGTAGGCAGTTCCCAAAAATCTTCCAAGGAAAACTTGACTGTTTTAGGGATGCGTCCAGTAAATATTGAACTGAAGATGCATAACCAGTAATGTGTAAACCTCAGAAAGTTCCTTTTGCACTCAGAACCAAGATTGAACTAAGTTTATCATATCTTTGATTTAAGCATTTATAAACATACAGTATTTAATTGGGTTAGCTTATTTTATTAAATATCAAATCATAGAAAATATTAAAAAAAAAAAAATACTATGCAATAAGTATATCTAAATGTGTGTCCTACACAAATATAATAAATACAAAAAGTTTATTTACTAATAATAATTATCTTAGCATTGATAATATTTTGATTAATTCATATATGATCACTGCTATCTCTAATTACCATTATTTGTAATTATAGTCAAACTTACATGTATGATTTATATACCACTAATTATAATATAAAGTGGAATGCAATTTATATATAAACATTTATATGTACTATCAATATAAAGGCAGGTTAGGTTGTTGTTAAGGGGTAATACTTATATCATTACTGGTACTAGTTTATCACTACTTGCAACCTTTTTAATATAATTTATTTAGAATCTCAAATTTGGAATTATTAATATAATATAATAATGTCATTATACTATTATAATTATGCACACACATTCTATTAAATATACATCAACCCTTAAAATTTATAAAATAGATACATAAAACTAAAAATACACTATAAAGATTTATAAAATAACTTTTAATAATAAAATTCTGAAGTTCAACATAAAAATTTACTGACTAACTACAGAATGAAATAGTTATTGAACTTTCAATGATGTTATTTACTATTAAAAGTACAATTCAATTATTCTATATTTTTTAAATGTCATTTCAATAATAATCCTAATAAAAGAAAATTTTGCCAATAAAATGGGGACATATTTTCCACTTCTCCATCCAAATGAAATGTTAAACTTTTATTATGGTATATTATCTAAAATATACTAATAACTATCCTATATAATTTTACATTTATAATGCTCTGCTTTTATGTTTAAGTTTTCCATATATGGTAACAATGCACAGTTAACAGCAACTCATAGTTCAAAACCAGCATGGCTGCTTAAAAAAACTACTTAAACAGTCCCTATTACTATAATAATTACTATTTTTTCTAAGTAATACACAATCTAAAGTTTAATTTCCTAATTTCGTTTTGAGTTGGCTAAAAAGCTTGATAGTCACAACTTATTTTTTAGATATAATGAGACCTCATTTTCGCGTTAAACAGCTTACCTCTCTTCCACCGATTCCATATGGGTCACACAGTTATTCCAATACTACATTCAGGATTTTTAATTACTGTACTATGAGAAAGAGGTAATATACTAATATTTGCAATTATATTCCAGAAAAAAAGCACCCCTGGTTATGGATGCAGAGTTTTAATCAGTAGAAATGGGAGGAGGGTAGGGGGAGGGAGGTCAGCAGCAAACAAAAACAAAATCAGTTTTTTTTTTTTTTTTTAAATAAAAAAATAAAAAAAAAGAAAGCACCCAGATTATTTGGCGCTGTAGTAGTAAGGGTAAAAGTTGAAAACTGATTTTGACATTCCCAGAAAAAAGCAAGTTAAATAAGTAGGAATAAACCAGGTATACAATAAAGTTTTGAAGATTATTAAAGACCAGGATCTTTCCCCCTCTTTTATTTTTAATTATAAAAATCATAATTATAAGCTTTAATATAGTTAATAAAATATTTTAAAGAAATTAAAAACTTTAATAAAATATCCCATCCAACTAATGCCTGAACACTCATAAAAAAAAAAAATGAGTATAATCCAGTTCTGAAAACTTCCTTGATAATATCCCACATTGCTAAGCAGGTCAGATTTACAAATGGGTCACGGGTTGTCGCTATTCTCCCGCCCCCTTCAGAAAGATTATTAATGATTATCATTTTCAATAAGTTGTTTGAAAATGTAATTCCACTTATTTAAAATCAAATATTTAGCGCAACAATAATTTTATTTAAAAATACCTTAAGGTAAAAGCAAGTGTGGTAATGATCAAGATAATTGTAAAAATAATTAGTTCAAAGAACTTACCTCAGGAACTAAATAAGTTGTCGCAACAGTTGCTTTACATTTAACTTTTGTTATTTTGAATGGTAATGAAAATGTTTTGCAAATACAATCTTTAATATACTTAATTTGCTTAGATAAAGAAATTTTACATTAGTAAATAATTATATCGAAATATGGGGAGGGGGGGTCAAATTTTTTTTTTAAAAAAAAAATCACTAAATGTACTCAAAACTGTTATAAAATGTTAATATTTCACAAATTTTTGGATAAAGCCAGACTGCACAATTTAAGTGACAATGTAAAAAAAAAGGTATGCTTCTTCCATGAATATATACAGCGGTAGTAATGAGTAATTTTAATTACAAGACAGCAAAAAAGGATCAGATGATATTAAAGAAAAAAAAGGGAAGAATATACAGTATAGTATATATAAATTAAAGATAGATTTTATAAAAAGCAAAAATTGGCTAATTTGATACATAGCAAACAGAAATGCAAATAATAATGGCTGATCTGTTTAGTAAACGGAATATTGTAAATAGAATTTCATGACAAAAAAAACCGTAAACATTCTCCGTCATTTTAAAAAATCTGTATGAAGGTTTTAACAAGTTATCTAAATCAAACATACAAAAAAAAAAAAAGTACATACAAATAAAATGTCAATTAATAAAAAAAGTAAAAATAATAAATATAATGGTGATTAACTATTATACACAGTAAAAGTTGATTTAGATAATGTTAGAAATTTTAAAGAGTATTTATTTTGCTTCCACTTTTATCCCCAAAACATCAATTATTCTACTGGTGACATCATAGTGATAAAAATTATAATTGATGAATAATTTCAAAGAAACAATGTTCCATGATATAATTATTCCTTTAATGTGGAAAATTGATTTATAATGTAATTTATTTCACTTCTTTCAATTGTCCTTACAGCGAGTGAAAGTTTTTATAGACATTTACCATTCCATTAATATTTGCAAGAATGCAAGATAAATAGTGTACATATAAAATATCAGGATGCTAAAAACAAGTGGCAAATAGAATGATGTGATATGAGGGTAAATGCCAATTCATTAGCAGCAGCTCCTGCTGCTTTGTAAGATTAAATATTGATTCACCAAAGACTTATTGTTTCAGATAGTCTTTTCTATTTCTTTCTTCACTCTTCCATTTTCCTTATATGAATTAAAATATGTTTGTGCAAACATTTCTTTAGATAGCAATTCTGACTCTAGATTATTATTTTTTTGTGGGAGGAAAAATCTCAATATCAGGTTTGGAAGCCTGAGAATCCTTAGTTGTAACTTCAGTGAGGAATTGCTTTAGAACTGTGCCTCCATATGAATTTCAACTTTGCAAAAAATAAATGATAAAATTGAATGGGTTTATTATTTGGAAGTTCATAAAAAGTTCAAATATTAAAACTGACAACTGAGTGTGATCCATAGACTACTACACAAAAGTACACAAAGCAAGAATCAAATAGTTTATTGCTAGAGAGTTCATAAAAAGTTTGAGTATTGGAAGTGACTGCTGCACCATGATTCTTGGATCTTAAGCTCCAGTCTGCTACTCTACTATGGCACCAAACTTACTAATGATATCTTTGGTTAGCCACATTTATAAAGGAATCCCCTTCCTACATTCATAGTGGAAAGGATATTGAAAAAAAAAAAAAACACCTGCTTTGCACAACATGATTAAGTCACAAAATCTTATTGCTCATCAAAACAATAAAAATAATTGAAAAACTGAAGATAAAGCAGGAAAAAGTAATAATAAAGATTTAATCCCCCCCCTCCTAATTATAGATATACAGAATGTATAAATTATGGTTGATATGAACTCTCAGAGGAGAATACTTGTTAACTAGAAGTGCCATTTGAAAATAGATGTAACTGCTCATAATGAAACTCATTTTCCATACACAAGTAAGTTTAATCAAACAAGTAAAAGGACAAAGTTTTTCTTGGAAGGGCAAAATCATGTTTTTACTATGATATTTTCTCAGAATTTATAAATGTGCCAGTAAAAGCAATGTTAAACCACTAAACATCACATGACCACCAATTCTTATGCTTACTCATAACTTATTAAAACAGGCAAAACTTTCCATATAATAGTGCCATAGTTTTGTAGTTAAGTAGAGATAAAAGGTGGCTGCTGGAGGCATTAGATAGGGATTTTATGCACAAACCTTCTGGCATCCATTGATTACTCTGGCTTGCACTGAGTGGCATTACTATATGGAGAGTTTTGCCTGTTTTAATAAAAGCAATGTTATTAAAATTTGTTTTGCATAATCTTATGTGTCCATTTTATTAATATTTATCAATGATTCCTTGCTAAATGATAGTATATCAAAATTATTTTTAAAAAAAAATTATTTTTTTTCTTGAAGACATTCTTAGAAACAGGCAATTTTGGCTCCAACTTATTAAAAATGATGATATTGATTATGAAAGTTATTGGTCTGCTAGTATTAAATTTTTGCACAACTCATGATCTCTCATCTATTGAAAATACTTAAGGTAAAAAAAAATTCACTATCAAGGAAACTGCTTAAAAACAATGACACCTTATGGATTACATTAGAAGTCAAATTAATTATTGCAAAACCACTTACATGTGCAGATTGTTGGATAGATCATAGACTAATAGCTCCAAGATTAAAATAAGACGTTATAAATTAAATCCTAGCCTAATATATCAGTATGAAATTTTGTATTTTTTTCTTTAGAAGCAACTACTATTAATGCTATATTTCAACAGCTACTAAATGCTAAAATTGCCAATTTGAATTTCAAAGTTATTGTGTTAAGAAGACAGAATTCTCTTAAGAAGTGCAAATATTTGTTAAACTATACTTTATTTCTCTAAAAATAAATCCTAATTGATTTTTCTATAATAATTAAAATAAAAAACACACACACACACACAGCATTATCTTTCTGGTAGACTAATAAATTAAACATGGTGTTTAATAAGAACATAGAGGATTTAAAACCAAAATTTAAAAACTGAAACAAAATCTTAATAGTGATTGATCAATTAAAACTGCAAAGGAGATAATCATTGTCTAACCATGATCACGTTAGATTCCCTCCCCTGCAACATATTGAAAGTACTATATACACTTTAATAAAATCATAATCTCTTTTAATCTACATATGGCATTCTTATTTTGAATAGAGAGATAGTGTTTTTAAATATTAGAACTTTAATAATATATATATTATGTCAAAAATATCCAGTTTAACGAAAGTAAAGCAATTCTTTGTAATTGTAAAAATAGAAAAAGACCCAATAAGATAGCTATTTGATGAAGTTTTAAAATATGTAAATAATATTTAACTTCAAAACTTGGAACTTTTTTTAATATATGAACTCATGAAATTATAAAACCTCATCTTAGAAAGCTTGTACTATTCCAATTTAAATAAATAAAAAGAAAAGTTGATTTTTAAAGATTATTATTAATTCCAATCATAGATAAATGGTTCCAGAAACTCAATATGGTTTTATAACATCAAGAAATACTTATCATGAGTAAAAAGCTTCATATTACAGATTTCTTTTATCAATTTGGTCAAGACATTTGATTCCAAATAATTGAAATGGTTTGCAATGTTTGAAATTAGTTGTTTGTCAACCTAACTCATTCATAAGTATTATCATTAGTAGTAGAAAATTTATGATATTGAAATAAAAAATTCAATGGAAAAATGGTAGTTGTGACTTATGCCCAATGTGGCAGATTGATGGCATTGTTTCTCTGCAAAAGCTCAGAAATATGCAGTTTACACGGCCCAAATTATAGCCTATAGAACAGTTCTGTTCATATTAGCTGTTAGCTGGTTTAGATGGCATTGCACACTGTGCTTTGTGTCACTATGATAATACTGCAACTTCACAGATTACTACCGTAGGATGTGAGAGTCTATGGAATTAAACTGGCCATGTTGGTTTGTAAATTTTTTAAAAATACTTTGAAAAATTGCTGGAGAACAGAAAGCAAAAAATTATTGGCCCAGTAATGTTTACATTTCATTATTTTTACAAGCAACAACACCATCAAGCGGCCACATTGGGCTTAACTCACAACAACCGGAAAAATATAAAGACCTAACTTTATTTTGTTTTATGAAAATAATTTTTGAAATGGTTTATAGGCAGCTTTGTGAAATAAGTAAGATAATGTGGTATATCTCTGATAGTAGAGACAGTAATTTAAAATAAAAGCAATTTTTATCGAATTTTTACAAAACACAAAGGTTGCCTATCACAAATGATAGGAGTGAGATTCACAGCTTATTATGTTCAAAGATTAAAATAACAATTGCATTAAAAATAGATATTTTGATTAAATTCAAAAGAAATTAATGTTCATTTTTTTAAAGCATATACTACTTTAATTGTTACTTCCAATTTTCAGACTTGTCATGTCACTGAAGCATAGAATTATCTTACTAAATCTATGTTTGGATTCACTAAAAAAAAAAGAATCATGACTGATTTTCTTATAATAATGTTATTAGAGACTTGATTCAAAAGAAATACAGCATTTTTTGCTTGGCAAAATAATTTGAATGTAGAGTTTTGCAATTAATAGAGAAATTTAAAGCCATAAGTTAAATGATTGACAAGAAGGCTTAAAAATGATAGGTAAATTGAAATTGCAAATGAAATATAGACAATAATTGATTGTTGTCACTAGATCATTTTTTGATGTATTGAGAGCAACATATGGACTTGAAAAAAGTTATCATAACAATATTACATCTATCATGTACTCTCTTATACAATAACAATGATATTTCAAATAAGTGGAAGTATTTTGATACTCTTTTGAATAGTGATATAAGACATGAAATGAAGATTCTTCTTATTTATATTTGAATAAATATATTCAAGCTTAGTGAAGCTAAAACATATCTTTGTAATTTTATATATAGAAAGACTACAAGCCCTGGTGAGATATTTGGAAAAGTTTTAATGTGTGGTGGTGAAATAATAAGTTTAAAAAAATATTGGAATTTTTTTAGAAATATATGACTCAGAAAATGTTGCCACCTGACTTTAAGAATGTTTCTATTGGTCCAATTTTTAAAAATAAAGAAGATAAACAAGTTGCAGTAATCATTATGGAATATCATTATTAATCATTATAGAAAATATATCCAAATAAAAATAAAAAAGTGGTTTATATATTGCTTTTATTGATCTTTATTTTATTAATCAAACAATTCTACAGCACTATTTGAAACTGATTACTTGTCATCAAATTCTATTTTTATTATATTGCTTATTGCTTCTACATAATGAAATGAGGGGAAATCCAAGATATTTGAAATGAAAATTAGCATTAAGCAGGGATATAGAATAGCGCTAACTTTTAAATTTTTGTGATGACATCTTTAACTGTTTATAGGTAACTTTATAGCGCTAACTTTTAAATTTTTGTGATGACATCTTTAACTGTTTATAGGTAACTTAATAAATTAGAAACCAAATGTAATAATACAGGTTTGATGGTGAATTTTTTATTTGAATTAACTAAAAGCAAAAACAAGAACATTTGTTTGAATTCTAGTTTTACAGTGTGCTGATAATCATTCTATCCTTGTCATTTCAAAAGATGATAATCAATGTTCAAAAAAACTGAAATCCTTTATCAGCCAGTAATGGAAGAAAAATCTTCAACTTTTATCTTGGGTGGATCTTTATATAGAAAGGCGGACTTAAAGATATTGTGATGCAGCATAGATTTCAATGTACTGTTCCACTTAACAAGTTAATATATATATAATTATTGAATTAAATTAGTTACATATAGAGCTTTTACCCTAGCTAAAATGAGACTTGAATATTCTCTATTGATGTAATATAAAGGGACTTTAAAATTTTCATTTAAGGATGTTCTGTAAAATTCTAAAAATCAATGGTAAGACTATATAATCAATATATATATTCTTTAATTTGCTGGATGTGATCTATAAAACTTTCTATTCTAAAATCACATTTCTGTTGGATTGGACATGTGAAATAAATGAATAATGCAAGACATCCTAAAATATATATTTTATAATCAAATTCAACATGATTTTTGTACAAGTAGACTGTGATACGCTAAAGAAATTCAATGCTAATTGTTTTCATTGGGAAGGTGATGCTAAGGATAGGATATATTGCAGAGCAGTTTGCAAAAGTTAAAACAGCATTGCAAAATATTAAATAACCAAAATAATTGATCAACGTGTTCTATGAGTAAACATATTTGTGATTCATAGACTGGTTTATATAGGCAATACAAAACTTATTTTTAATTTTTTTTTTTTTTTTTTTTGGGGGGGGGGGGGTTGGAATTCCCATTCTCAAGTAAATGCTGATGATAAATGAAAAGCAAAAACAATGTCATTTTGGCTTCTAGATTTAAAGTATGTTAATGACTGTGCTATAATGAATTTCCAAAGTTTATAATGTTTTCAATTCAAACTATAAAAACTTGAATTAGCAATTCATTTTCAAAAAAAAAAAAACTTCAAATTCTACTATCAACCAGTTCTTCAACAATGTTTAGCTTGGATGGTTACCACTTAGAAAATTTGATTCGATTTAAAATTTTGATAGCTTTGACCGAGATATAATGCTATAACAACTGCAACAAAATTAGTTGTAGACAGAACTATTATTATACCCAATTTATTATATGTAAGAAAGATAGAGTAGGAAACTTTTTAAACACTACATAAGATTCTAAAAATATGGATTGCAAAATCATAAGACTAATAATTATATTTTTAGACTCGCTACATATGAAGATATTGGATATAATATTGCAATGGTATACTTTTGTTGGATTGAACATAAAGTGTTTATACAAAATTCCTAAAAAAAAAATTATGATAAACTTGAGCATGAGAGGCAGACCTCCAATTAAGTTATTAAAATTATCTTTAAAACTTTAAAAAGTACAAGTGATTGCTTTCTTTGGAAAGATGTGCAATTCATAAATTGGTTTGCTAATCATTGCAAATTTTTCTCTCTTTTTGCTGAAATTAAAATGGGCCATATTTGTGTAAAACTGGCTGCTAATGAATGAATAAAAAATATATGGAAAATAATAAAACAGACTCGTATTAATATTTTAATGGAAAAGTGGAATGAATATAGACTGAAAAAGTTTCAAGATAGAAGAATAATGGTAGCACTAAGAATTCTGAATGAAAAAAAATAAACCCGAGATTAAAAAAAAGATTCAGAAAGTCTGTTTATTTTTATGAAAAAAGAATTGTGATTTATTAGAAAAATTACTTCAGCCTTACCTTAGTATATGTAGCTACAAATCATTTGCAATTTATTGAGGTCTTTAGTTAAGCCAGGACAAATCCCTAATGTTCTCTTTATATGTACTTATCCTCGCAAATTCATGGGAATATTGACATAATAAAAATCCAATGATGGGATACTCATCAACAAACACACATTAGTATGGAAAATTTAAAAGTTTTCAACTTCAAGCAAATATTCTTTTTTTCTTTTCACAAACATAAGAAAGATATCAGTTGAGTTTCTTAATAGCAGCATATAGCTATGTACAAATGTCAGACAAACAATTATGGCTCTTATTTTTCAAAGGCTGTAAAGGTGCCAGTCAATGCACAAATCAGTAGAAGCAATGCTAAGATTTGATGGATTTCAAATCTAGGTTGTTTGTTCGATCATCATTATATTTAACTACATTGCCTGTATATCACTTTCCAAGAAAATGAAATGATTTGAAATAAAAAATGAACAGATAAGCCTTATTGCAATAGTACAATGATCAGAAATACAAGTAAGATTTATTATACATAAAAATGGTACAGCAATATTATGAAGATTGGTCAGACCAATATAGCCAAACTAATTATTAACTTAAAATAAAATGCCAAATATAAATGACTCAGATTGTCCTAACAAATTCCTATTGAGATTTACAAAATGCTTTTGATTGGATTAAAAATTATGACAACAAATTTTAATGCAAGAACTGGAAAATGTTTAAAAAAAAATAACAATGCAAAGGCTAAATTAGGATATGAAATCAAAAATTTGAGGGGACACCATTCTGTCAAATTTATTTATTTATTTATTTAGTGTATGATTTTTTTTTTTTAAATAGCTTCAACTATTAAAAAAATATCATAACAAATCCTGAAAACACTTCAAACAAGAGATAGATTCCTTTGTGGCTTTATTAAGTTCTTCAATTCTGCTGCTATAGCTATAGATTAAATAATCAGTAACTATTAATTCATAATTTATGGAATATATGGACAAAGAAAAATTATGCATTATGAATTTTTTATTTGAGAAAAATCTGAAGAAATAATTTTAGCATAGAAGCTCTCAAATAAAGACAGTTAAGTTGGATTATATTTTTACTAAAAGAAAATGCACATTTCAAGACTAATATACTAATAGATTCAACTCAGAAAAATAACCACCAATTTTAAAAGCCATTTAGTAATAATAATTGATATCACTAATCTGAAATATTCTGATTAATTTAAATTACAATTTATAAATCATTTTAAAAATATTAGAATTTTAAGATGACTCAGATTTAAAAGAACTTAATATGAGTTACAGATACTTCATTAAACCAGTTATAAATAAAGAGAAAAAAAGTAGTAAAAAGGTGATTTAAAATAATATATTTAGAAAAGAATAAATGGTTTTCGTAAAATATACAAAAATGAGAAAATAATCGCATTAGGTTAATTATTTATAAAATTGTACCAGAAAATACAGAATAGATGTTTTTGTATTCATATAAAAAATACAGCAATAAAAAATGACATTTAAGCTGCTAATAAAAATTCAACAAAAAACTACATAATAATTAGAAAAACAAAATAGGTCATATAATAACAATAGTTGAAAAGCCAAACAAAAAAAAAATGTAACAATCTCAACTTGATCAAATAATAAAATGAATGCAATTTCATCAGTAAAATATTATTCAAAGCTGCATTGTTTCTTACACTATTGATAAAATTAATATTTTCTTTAGATTTACATAATTACTAATTACTGAACACACAAAGGCTCGGAAAAAAGGCTTTTAATTTCAGAAAAATGTTGTTATAAGTTAGCAAACTCAAATCATTAATAATTCAGAAGCAGCTGAATTTATCTATGTAAAACAAATGTAAATTATATTAGGTGAAAGTGTAGAGATCTACATAAACTATAACAAATGAGTAGTTCTGAATATACTACAAACATGAATATATTTTTATTTAACTAATTATATCAAATTCTACTGTAAATCTATAATTTTTTTTTGTTTTTTTTTTTTTGCAGCTTGCACTCTCATAGATAAATATATGAAATTGCAGTACTTTTTATTAGAGCTGCAACATGGAGCATTTATTAGACCTACTGCACCTGTTCACATTCGTTATCAATCTGCTGATAACTTTGTAATCTTGGGATCTGACCAAAATAATGTGTACATGGATCTTATATAAAAAAAAAATGTGTACACAGATCTTGTACATGGTATTTTGGCAAGATTTACAGTTGATATGAATGTGAACAGGCGCAATAGATTTAATGCATGCGTGTTGCAGGACTAAAAAAAATAAAAGTAAAAACACAATAAACAAATTTATCATTTTCAATAAAATTTATAATTTTGAACAAAACATTCAAATATGTATGACTTGGACACTAAGAACTTTTAAAAATGACATTAGAAATCAAAAAAAAAAAAATGTGATTTGCAATCTTGATGAAATGCCAGCATTATACAAAAAAATTGTTAGTTTAAATACACACTAAACAAACAGTAAATGATTTTGGTTTTTAAATAACAAGACATTCAAATATGTATGAGTTGAAACACTAACAACTTTTTACAATGATATTTGAAAGCAAAAAAAATGTGATTTGCGATTGTAATGAAATGATGGCATTATATAAAAAAAATTTTAGTTTAAATATGCACTAAACAATAAATGATTTTAGTTTTAAATAATATTTATAAAAAGACATTAACTATATATACAACTTTCATATACTAACAACTTTTAAGAACAACATTCCCAATCAAAGAAAAAAATGTGATTTGAAATCTTAATGAAATAACGCCATTACACAAAAAATTGTTACTAAACAAACAGTAATTGATTTTGGTTTTTAAATGACATTTATAAAAACACATTAAGTATACCCGTGCGATATTTACCATGTAATATATAACAGGAATTGTTGCCTAGAGATCTCTACTAAAAATTTTCCTTCCGAAAATGTAGCACGTGACTGCAGAGCATGCTGGGATTTTCAACAGAAATACTATTAAACTTATTTTTTTTATAAACAACTTAAACCAAAAAAAAAAAACCCCCCCCCAAAAAAATATGTAATAATTATGAGACTTTTATTAGGTTTTTAGGTAGTTGTTTTGACAGTGTAATGCGGCCGCTGGGCGATGCTGCGGTACCATCAACAACCCTCAAGAAGCATGCAAGTGATAAACTTCTACACAAAAAACGCTGAAAACATCAATGTAAACAAAAATAAAAAAGGAGCTGAAATGATCGATAGACACCCCCCCCCCAATTAAAAAAAACACTGAAAACATCGATGTAAACAAAAATAAAAATGAAAAAAGTAGCTGAAATGATCGATGGACACCCCCCCCCAATGAGAAAAAAACATTGAAACCACCAATGTAACCAAAAATAATCTTGTAAAAGGCAAATTAAAAAAGAAATCAAGAAAATTCTATAAAATTACAACAAAAAATCAGAAACACTTTTAATGTTAAATGTCAACGAAGGTCCAATAATGGCGGATGGGCGGGAATTCTAAAAACAGAATTTCATCAATATTTAGTTTTCAACATTTACAAATATGCTTTGAAATTATAGCAAATCATAAAAATAAGTACTTTTCAAATAGATTCCAAAGCAGTGCTTATTATACCCCCCCCCCCGGGTTCAATTTATCAAATTAATATTATGTTGCTTTGAAATTATGGCATATCATTTAAATTCATCAATATTTAAAAAATAAAAATCAGTAAGAAGATTACAGAAAAATATATATTTACCAATTTCTTTCCACGCATTTGTAGTAGGCAGTTGGATGTTTGCAGCAAAAATATGACAAAGATGGCACCAATTAACATCAGATTACAATCAGCGGGCAAACAATTATAGTTCCGCAAAAAATAGGCAAAAGAAGGTTCAAATTTTTAGGCTTTGGGTACAAAATTATTCATACAAACATTCAGATGTTGAAGAGTATTGGAGCAAAATTATTTAGTATAGTTTTTCTTCAAACAGTTGAATAATCACTGCAAATTAAATGATGGTGGTCATTTGGTGGTTTAAGAAATAAGACAAAGGTGACACAAATTAATAGCAGATTACAATCAGCAAACAATTATAGTTCCGCAGAAAATAGGCAAAAAAAAGGTTCAAATTTGGGTGCAAAATTATTCATACAAACATTCAGATGTTGAAGAGTATTGGAGCAAAATTATTTAGAGTAGTTATTCTTCAAACAGATTGAAGCAGGATTGAATAATCACTGCAGAGAACAGATTTTAAATTATATGCGTATGTTTAAAGCACACATATTATAATAAATATAAAACATAGAATTAAAATAAGTTTCCAATTAAAAAGAAGTAACATGTTTACAAAGCAGATTTTAAGCTTATGTTCTTTGTAAAAATTTCAATTTATTTTTAAATCAGATTTTAACATGTGTGAGAGAACCCGCCACAAATTGAAATTTATATGCCAAGGCAAGTAAATGAAGAGTTTTTTGACTTAAGGATAATTAAATCTATTGCATTACAGCAATGTCCACACAACTTATTTTAAATGTACATTTTAATTTTATTTTAATATGTATGCTTTAAATATACGCATATAATTATTACTATATATACGTAACAAAATATGCGCACATAAACGTAAATACCCTTTATATACCAATTAAAGTTTTAAAAAGAAAAATATAATCGCACCCTAAAATATTATGTCACAGTTTGTACTTTCAAAATAAAATGTAAAAATATCATTTCCAAAGCCGATAAATTTAACCAAAATGTTACTGAAGTAGTCTTTTGAAATGTGCTTAGTTTTATTATGACATACTATTTATTTTGTACTGCTAGAAATAAAAGTTGTTGGGATTATTTTTATTTTTTGACAGGGTTTATATGGGATTTTTTTTTATGCAGATGAATACAACATTAAACATGCACAAACTTTCATGCAACATTTCAAAATCTCGCACTGAAATATCAGTAGTATCCATCTTTTCGGTCATCTTTTTATATTCAAAATGATAAAAATTTGGAATATCCCAAAGACGGAACATGAAGCAGTTCTGCCCTCTCAAAAAGTGTGTGTCAATGGCCATGAAATGAAACTTTATGTCACTCCAAGGGCACAATGGAGGTGCAACATTCGTGCATGTCAAAGTCGCATAGCACTTCGGAAGGGAACCTGGTTTGAAGGCTGCCAATTGTCATTTCGTCACAGCCATCCGAATCATTTATTATTGGAGTAGAAACCAATTGACCATGCAATTGGGGAAAAATGATTTGGAGTTGAGCAAGACAGGTATCGTTGCATGGAAACAATATTTGAGCAAAGCCTGTAAAGAAAGTCTGCTATCTCGCCCATCCTGCAAAATTGGAGGCCCAGGAAAAATTGTAAAGGTAGATGAAACTCTATTTACTAAACATAAAAACCAACAAGGAAGAATTCTTCCATAACAATGGTTATTTGGCAGTTTATGTAGAGAAACAAGAGTGTTTTATTGTCACAATTTCATGTCGAACAGCGTCTATTCTTTTAGATGCCATTAAAGAACTTATAGCACCAGGATCTTCCATCTATTCTGACTGATGGAAGGCCTACAAGAGTAAGGAATTGAGTGCGGTTACCAGCATTTCAAAGTAAATCACACATAATTTTGTTGATCCTTCTACTGGAGCACATACGCAGAACATAAAAATACTTTGGGGGCTATTGAAATGGCGCAATAAAAGAGAGAGAAGGACTGCTCGATGTCACTTGGAGTCGTACTTAGTCGAATCGACTGCATTATGATGAAGATATATTCGATGTGATATTGCAAGCCATTACTATACCATCAGTGTAAATTTTAAAATGTCTAAATTGCTATCTTCTGCCATTTTCTAAATATTTTTCACCCAAATTTGAATCTTTTTTTTTTTTTGCCTATTATCTGAGGAACTATAATTGTTTGCTGATTGTAATCTGCTATTAATTTGTGAGATCTTTGTTGCATTTCTTAAACCACCATCATTTAATCTGCTGTTACTATGCTGTTGCGTTAAAATCTGTTCTCTGCAGTGATTATTCAACCCTGCTTCAATCTGTCTGAAGAGAAACTACTAAATAATTTTGCTCCAATACTCTTCAACATCTGAATGCTTGTATGAATAATTTTGCACCCAAATTTGAACCTTTTTTTTTGCCTATTATCTGAGGAACTATAATTGTTTGCTGATTGTAATCTGCTATTAATTTGTGACACATCTGTCATATTTCTTAAACCACCAAATAACAACCATCATTTAATCTGCAGTGATTATTCAACTCTGCTTCAATCTGTGAAGAAAAACTACACTAAATAAATTTGCTCCAATACTTTCAACATCTGAATGTTTGTATGAATAATTTTGCACCCAAATTTGAACCTTTTTTTTTTGCCTATTTTCTGTGAACTATAATTGTTTGCTGATTGTAATCTGCTATTAATTTGTGACACCTTTGTTGTATTTCTTAAACCACCAAATAATCACCATTATTTAATCTGCAGGGATTATTCAACTCTGCTTCAATCTGAAGTAAAACTACACTAAATAATTTTGCTCCAATACTCTTCAACATCTGAATGTTTGTATGAATAATTTTGTACACAAAGCCTAAAAATTTGAACCCTCTTTTACCTATTTTCTGCGAACTATAATTCTTTGCCCGCTGATTGTAATCTGATGTTAACTGGTGCCATCTTTGTTGTATTTTTGCTGCAAACATCCAACTGCCTACTACAAATGCGTGGAAAAAAATTGGTAAATATATATTTTTCTGTAATCTTCTTACTGCTTTTTGTTTTTTAAATATTAGTGAATTTAAATGATATGCCATAATTTCAAAGCAGCATAATATTAATTTGATAAATTTAACCGGGGGGGGGTATAATAAGCACTGCTTTAGAATCTATTTGAAAAGTACTTATTTTTTATGATTTGTCATAATTTCAAAGCGTATTTGTAAATGTTGCTAAATATTTATGAAATTCTATTTTTAGATTTCCCGCCCATCCGTCCGTTGCCATTTAGCATTAAAAGTGTTTCTGATTTTGTTGTAATTGAAACTTTATAGAATTTTCTTGATGTCTTTTTTAACTTGCCTTTTACAAGATTATTTTTGGTTACATCGATGTCAGCGATTTTTTACTTTTGTTCACATCGTTTTCAGCGTTTTTTTTTTTAATTGGGGGAGTGTCCATCAATCATTTCAGCTACTTTTTTTATTTTTTATTTTTGTTCACATCGATGTTTTCAGCATTTTTTTTAATTGGGGGGGGGTGTCCATTGATCATTTCAGCTCTTTTTATTTTTTATTTTGGTTTACATCAATGTTTTCAGCGTTTTTTGTGTAGAAGTTTATCACTTGCATGCTTCTTGAGGGTTGTTGATGGTACCGAGCATCGCCCAACGGCCGCATTACACTGTCAAAACAACTACCATTTTTTATCCTGGTGGATCCATTTCTTTTATATTGTTAAATATGGACAATAACGAAAATGTTGAAGTATTACAAAAAAAAGATCGCATTGATAAAGATAAAAACACATTACCACACGTATACTTGCAGGGTTCATTTCCTTTCAATTTGACATCGCGACATTATACATTTATTGTGGGTGTGAATAGGTCTCCTCTATGTTGCAGCTCTAATAACAAAGTACCAAAATTTCTACTGACTGTTGCCTTTGACAGAATAACTCGGTTAGAGCATTGCCTTAAAATTTGATTTTCAAAAATATAATAGTGTAAGTTCAACTCCTATGCTACCATTGAACTGGTCAGGCCAGAAGAATAATACCATTCGAAACACGTAATTTACTAACATGTAATGTCTACTTGTGTATTATTACTAACAGTTGTTTATATTTGAAAAGTTTAAATAAAGTTTAAAATTTTCTAAATATTTAACATTTAATGACAGTTGATGGAAATGGTTAAACATATTGCTACATCTAATATACCATTATCACAAACATTCAGACAAATACAAAATGAACATTTTTTTGTTTCTTTGTGACAACAAATATTGCAACAATTAAGATAAATCTTTAAAATAATTTTCCTATAGAATTTTATAAGCTGTAAATTTTTATTTTGTGGTACAAATTACATTAAAAATTTTGGTAATTTGAAATATATAAAAAGATAAATTTAGATAAATTAATAAATATTTAAAGAAAAAAAGGTTGGAAAATATGAAAGGCATTTAAATTATAAATTGTTTAGATTGTAAGAGATAATCAAAATGTTTTATATGTAAAAACAATTTTAAAAAATTAAAAACTAGCAGCACTGAGTAGATAAAAATTCTAATATATACCTATTCATGAAAGAATTTAAGCATTTAAAATTTGAAATTTTAAAATTTGGAAAATGTAAGATCTTATAAAGAAAGATTAGTTAAAAGTTTATATAGTATATAAAAATGATAAAACCAGTTTTGAATAGGTGTTAGAAATCTGGTATAATTATAGAAAAGTATAATAATTGATACGTTATCTATATTAATATTTATATATTCATTTCTATAAATGAAAATTTGTGGCTTTATAACACAACAAATATTGCACCAATCTAAATGAATCTTGAATGACTTTTTTTTTATTTTTGCATAGAATTTTATAAGGCTATAAATCTTTGCTTTATGGTACTTGTTTTAAAAACTTTGATAATTTGCAATATATAAAAAGATAAATTTAGATAAATTAATAAATGTTAAAAAAAAATAAGGAGATTGGAAAATATGAATAGCATTTATATTGTAAATTGCTTAGATTGTAGGAAAAATAATAAAAATCTTCCATATATAGGAACAATAAAAAATAAAATGAAAATTAAATTAATTCAGTATATAATAGAGAAAATTTCTAATATATAAACTACATATGAAAAAATTTAAGCATTTAAAATTTGAAATAAACATATTGGAAAATGTGAGATTTTATAGACAGATCAGTTAAAGAAAGTTTATACAGTTAATAAATATGAGAAAACCAGTTTTAAGTAGAAAGTGTTAGGAATCTGGTTATAGAAGGGTATCTATATCTATATTAATATATATATAAGTGAAAAATTGTTTATTTGTGACTTTATAACTCAACAAATATTGCACTAATTTAGATTAATGGATGTGACAACAATCTCGGCCTAGGGGTGGCCTTTGAGCGTTCCATCATCAGATTTTCAATTGGATGGACGGTTGAAGAGTTGGAGTGTGGAGTACATTGAAGCCTGTCCATTAAAGTAGGAGGATTTGCTATCTTAATATATATCTGAGCACTTGTAGCATATATGTGTAGAGATGGTAATCTGGACCAACTGATGATTGCTGGTTTAGCATGAAATACGTATATTGGTGATTATTTATCTTTTCGACATATGTGTGTTCGGGTGTATCAGTATTATGAGATAGTGTGGAGAGTGGTGGGTCATGTGAAAGTCTGTGCTCATACCCTGTCTATTTTAATGATTTTCCTTTATTTTTTTGCATAGAATTTTATAGGCTATAAATTTTTGTTTTATGATACCTAAATGCTTTAAAAACTTTGATAATATATAAAAAGATAAATTTAGATAAATTAATAAATATTTTTTAAAAAAAAGGATTGGAAAATATGAATGGCATTTATACTATAAACTAGCTATATCTGTGGCTTTACTCGCGTTAATAAAATAAAAGAATGTAACACAGTTGATAATTAAAATATATTTAAATATTTACATGGCATAATAATACATGAGTTATCAACAACAGGTAAAAATGACTATTGTAATGCATTTTTATAAACAATGTGGTCATTTTTTCCTGCTGTTGATGTCATGTATTACTATCACGTAAATATTTTTTAAATATATTTTAATTATCAACTACATTACATTTTTTTATTCTACTAATAAAGCAGCAAATATAGCTAGTATAAGTGAAAATCAGTGATAATACTTCAAATATTATTATCCAACTAATCAAATGTATAGTTTATTTATTACAATTAAATAAGCTGATATACAAATACATGTACAAGCAAGATTAAAATCAATTAGTTTCTATTTTTGTAGATTCTACTAATTATACTAAACAATATATATATAAGATAATCAAAGTGCACTTATATAATATTAGCTATTCAACATCTGAATACATTAAAGAGCTAATTGTTTTCATTTAATTCACAATAAAACTAAAATTCATGTAGATAGTAAGTGAATATCTCTTTCTACATTATTAGAAATTAAAATAATTCTTTAAAATTATGTGACAGGAAAATGTAAACCTATTTAAAACTTATTTTTATCATATTAACTTCAATAAAACATAATAAATTAATAATAAAGACAATTTTACACTAATCCAAAAAATTTTTAATAGGATTCAAACCATATTTCACAAAATTAAACTGGAAAGACAGTTTGGAGTTTTTATTTTAGCAGCATTACCCTTAAATATGGGGGAAAGGATCTATAATATGCACCTATGTCACTTTTTATGCGATTCACATTTCTCCGGAAGTCAAACTTCGATAATGCACTATTACTTTAAATAATAAATTTCGCGCACTTACGTCAGATTGAAAGTAATAGCACATTATTGGAATTTTGACTTTCATCTTAGTAATTTCAATATTTTCAGTGCTTTATAATAGTAAGATTTTATGCAATAATGAAATTAAAATCATGATTTCCACATTTTATGTATACACACATTAAATTTTACAAGATTATGATGTAAATTTGTTCAAACATTGTGCGTGTTAATTTTGCATTTTAAATCACATTCTGTTTTTGCTTTTTAAAAAAGAACGTAATCAATTATTAATCATTTAGTGTCTGCAAGTTTATTTTTAAAAGGTAAGTAATAGCAGTGGGCACAAATAAAATTGAAAATTAAAAAATTAAAGACAAAAATAAGAATTTAATTTTTAGTTGTTAGATTAATTACTAATTACATTGTCACCAGAAAACCATTAACACATGAGAGTGACGTTGGCGCTAGTTGTATTTCCTCTTGTGAAGAATCTGATTTTTTTACCAGTTTGCAAACAAACCTGTTTATCGGCAAATAACGATAATAATTAAAATGTGTATAAAAAAATGTAAATTACTGTAAATTATGCATAAAAATATATTGTTTTGAATAAAATTAAATATTATAGTTAAAAAAAGTGTCTTGTATCAATTTTTTTCCAATTTGAAATTTTTTATTAGTCATATTCCCTTTTTTTTGCGCGAATTTTAAAGTAATTTTACATTGGTGCTTTGCTTTTACGCGATTTTTGAAAAATCACAGTCCGCATCCCCCTTTTTCAAGGTAAGTTATGTCTATCTTTGCGCGATTTCGTTCGCGCGTTTTCTGAGGAACCTATCTATCGCGTAAAACGAGACCCAGGTGTATATACATTCTTAAAAAACATATAACGTAATAAACAACTTGCATCAAGCATCAATTTCCCATAGAGTTAATAAACTATGAAGATAAGCTCTATACTATAATTGAAATTTTCAAAATTGTATGTTGTAACGGTCAGGTTTGTACATTTGCTCAATAGACTGAGAGTCCAGACGAAAGAGAAACAGGCTGACCAAGTCGGGATGGCGACACCCTATGTCTGATCGTACTTCAACTCTCACCCATCCCACAACTGCCTGAGGCTACACTCGATATTTCTTTGACCATGTTCCGTTACTAGCACATCAGTAGAACATGAGATTTATCCCCCCCTTAACTAATACTAAATGACTTAACTAGTGATTCATAAAGACTATGAGCAAGGATTGAGACTGAGAGGTGATATTTTTTTAAAAAATTTAATAAATTCATAATTAATAAAACAAAATGTATGTCATCTATCACACGCAGGTGAAGTTATATAGGATTAACAGATTAATAATCGAGCTTTATATGAAGGGAAATAAATATACATTCGTGATACCGAGTAGCAAACATTAAAATTCAGGTATATTAAGAATTCACATGCAGGTAAATGCTATTATACATATGAGTAATATTTTAGCTTTATATACGATAAAACAAAATGTTACAGTGGCTAATTAACCTTTACATTGCCATTTTCCCTTTTATTACATAGGGATGAGTAATATGATACACAGCTATGCAGAGATTTATGCCTAGATATATGCCAAGAATTTAGCAAAAGAGTGCGATCATACTAAATGGGAGGTATATTATTTATCAATAAATCTAATTTACGATACAAATTAATCAAGTTAACCCAGATTCTGGTTCGAATCAAGGCCGAAATTATTTAATAAAGCGAGCGGAACTGATAGAGTAGTGTTACATCAGATTCTACAGAGTATTACATGTATTAATAAAAGGAGTGCGTCTCGAAGGTATGCTCGTAAAGATTCATTATCAAGTAATCGTTTCTTTGCCCCACGCTGCTTGCTGTAATAATAAAGGAGACTTCTTTAGTCCGGAGGATCAAACAGCTACTTCAAAGATTAGACTATTTTGGTCTCTTTGAAATATCAAATATAAAACGGCTTGGCTGTCCGAACTAACTGGCATGGTTTGACATTAAATCAACCCCAATGCAGACACATATATGTATAGAATATAGCAAGAAGCTAAGCATTATTTGCTAATGAGCATCACATTCGTTCCTCGAATCTAATATAATCATTTTAATTCATTAAATACGCAAAATGCGGAGCGTCTAGAAGTGTTACTGCCATTAATAAATTCCAAAATAGCACATAATAATTATACTATAGGAAAATACTTAGAATCTGGCTTAAAAGTTATCTGTATTGCTTAAGACATATAATTATAGATTTACAGTATATTTTAAGAGTTATTATGGGTCCAAATATTCATTGCATATATACTGTAGAAAATCGTTCTCACTTAAAGCAAACAAACACTATTTATAATTATTTACTAGACCGTATTAAGGATAGCAATATTATCTCTAGCGAAAAATATTAAGTATAGAAGGGAGCCTGTCTGTTTCTTTAGAATAAATGAACACCATGAGATAGCATGTATATATCTTTCTGAGAATTTATAATTCGCCAACGCCAAACTCCGTTCTGATTACTTTATAAAGCATAAATCAAACATAACTGATAAAGAATGGCTTAAATAATGTCTAAATAAAAAGTCAATACACTTATTACTAAAGTTTTAGGTTTAAACATTACATATTAAAATAAATATATGCGTATGTGTATTTTTATAATAATGATGATCAAGCAAGATTTGATAAAGTGACTAATTAAAAATAAAGATACATAACAGATTTACATTTACATAACAGTTATATAGAAAACATAATGAGCGCTAGCTTGATAGTTATTTTAAAGAATGGATGATATTTTAGCATGCTTTACCGTAATTCACGAGAGGAATTCTAGTAAAAGTTCAGGTACGAGTAGCTTCTCTGAACATGATTCTTATTCTCCAGGGACGGACGCAAATCTGGCTGTTCCTGCTTTCTGATGCCATTCAGTAGATGCGGCTTCACCATTTTAATGCGGCTTATTGGATACAATTTGCTTACAGCTGGGGTGGCTTACTGGATACGGCTTCATTATAGCTGAGGTGTCTTCTGGATACAGCTCCATTATTATCTATGCGGCTGGTTTATACTTATAGGACGGCTGTTACTGGTACTTGGGCGTAAGATGACGGCTGTTGTTACCATTTGTAGAAGCTCCAGTGGAAGGTATAGCAAATCTATCTTCCACTAGACGACGGTTTTCATCTTATCAATAATGAAGACAACTTTTTATAATATTCTTTCTGTGATATATACTTTCTTGTATACGTATATAGGTATCCCCCTTAATAATAAAAACTGCAAGTTTTTTATCTATATTTAGTACACACCCTTATTTCTTCCTTGCACTTACTATGTCACTTGTTTACTACTTCGAACCTCGTGCTCTCAATTATCTTTTACCACCTCTAAAGAAACTCTCCCAGGGTCCTTCCAAATTGTTAAGTTAGGATTTACGACCGACTGATTTCTAAATTGACTTTTTAGCTATAAGGTTAATTAAAGTAAAATGTTATTTTGGTCAACTGCGAAAACGCGTAAACAACTTTATAATCCGCAGTTTTAAACAAAATCATAAATCTAAAATAATTTTAAGAACATGCTAATATAGTCAATTTTTGATTAAAACATAATTTTAAGCAAGTTTTAACTTGTAAACAACTCTATTGTCAGCACTTCTAACAAAGAATAAAAACTGGAAAGTTAAGTAATGCCAAGCTGTTCAATCTTTAACGAAATATTCCTTTGAACAAATATTAACTTGTAAACAACTTGACCATCTGTATTTTTAATGAAGAATAACTTGAAATAATTTTAAAAGAATATTTAAGACTAATATTTTAAATAAATTATTTTTTTACTAAGTTTAAACATAATTCTATACGTAAATTCAAGCTGCACAGACTGTTAGGTTTATATAATTTTAATAAATGGAGGGCTATATGTGCATATATATTATCTTTACTGGCATCTATATTGCAATGAAATAGGCACTTATACAGGCAAACACTCTATAATTCTTTAAAAGCACAAGTTTGGAGTTCTGAATTAAAAAAATACACCAAATTTGGAATGAAATAGTAGGTGAAACAGGTAGATCTTTGGATCTGACTGTTTCAATGTAAGAGTATATGCATATATATAAAAAAAAAAATATTTACATAGTACATTGAACTGCAATGCCATATAATTTATTGCAATGGATAATTAGAAAATGCATTAAATGAAACAAAAGTTTGCAACAAACTGATGTTTCATATTTATGATCATTATAAAGAAAAAGAAAATTTGAAGATATATAAGTACTTTTCTGTACAAATAATATAAAGGTGAAAATTGATGCATATCAAGTTTATCAACTAATTAACCAACACTATCCTCTGAAGTAACATATATCAAGAAATAAAATTTGAGAATGTGTATAAGAAAATAGAAAAATTATGAGATAAAAAAATAATTGATTTATTTTATTGTAAAATAAATATTTTAAATGAAAAAAAGTGTAATTCCAGGAACATAACAATAATTGAAACAAAAAATGGCAAATTAATAGAAACAGATTAAAAAGATATAAATAATTTGTAGAATAAAAATAATAACTATATTAATAAAAATAAAAAATGAAAAAGTATGATGTAAAAACTAAAACTGAAATGAAGCCATGTAAAATGCAGAGAACTGATAAAATTCCAGTCATATTACTGAATATTTGAATGAGGGAAGAATTAAGGTTTGTGATTTTTGAATAAGTGGCCAAGTAAACTTTAACAGGTAGGAATTTTTTTAAATAAATAAAAAAAAAAAAAAATGCAGTAAAATATGAGGATTATAAAACATTAAGTGTAATCACATACATGTTAAGATAGTAATCTCATATTGAATATACATACTTATAGTAAGCATTCATAGAGATAAGAAATGTGGATTTTGAAAGAATGCAATATAAAAGAACTATTATTCTGTAAATATACATGGGTGTTTATATATATCCATATACAGAAAAAGAAAGGAAAGGAAATTAGCATTTGTTTCAATAATCATAAGAAGGCCTTTGGTATAATGACTTAGAAAATTTAAATGTGAATAAAAATTTGAAGATGATTATACTAAATTTATGCATGAATAAAATATTTAAAAGATTAAATGATCTTTGTATAGTAAACTAATTTTTGTTTTATTTAATATTTATTTAAAATATATAATAGTACAGAAAATATACCATCACTTTTTCTTTTAAAATATATATGTTCTACAATAATATGATCAAATAAAAATCCTTCACCTTTTTCTTTTCAAAAACTTTATTTTCTTATATCAATACTGAACATATATATATAATACAAAACTCCGTTTCAACTGTTTTTATTTCCATACAGTCATTGTCAATGATCTGCAACTTATAAAAGGTTCGGCTACTTCTATTTAAAGTAGTAATAGACCACATTAGGCAATGTAGAAAACAGGGCCCACTCCTGAGCAATTGGATGAGATCTGCATTTGACTCAGTTTCTATACCTAAACTATTACAACTATTTCAGAAATAAAGTATACAAATATCATATCTCTACATACTGCCAAATCTCTCAATGAAAAAATATTCCCTGGATTTCATCCACATAATTCTATTCCTCATAAAACAAAACAACTTGCACTTCATTTTTCAGTTATCTATTCATCAGTTCATTCATACTGCAATTTAGATTTGTCGTAATGAAAATTCTCTTTTTAAATATATTGACAGTTTCCATCAAAAGCAGCAAAAAATTCAAATTTATTCAAATATTTGAGAGATTAATCTACTTTCTGCTAATTCAAACTTTAAATTATCCCTCTTAAATCCAAATGCATCTGATAACCACAAAAGTATATTAAATTTGTTAGACTTACCTTCGATTTGTAATATTTTATATTTAACATTATAATATCAAACCATTAATTATATCATTTGATTGTTTTTGAAGGCATTACTAGTGACTAAACAATAATATGTAATTACAAGCAATCATTCCTTATCCTTATACATATATAAATCTTTGAAACAAATATTTCAAAATGGCATGAAAAAATATATATAGTAAAAAAATAGTTATTCCTTTATAAAATAAAAATTTTTAAAAATCTACTAATTAAATGCAATTTCAATTTTAAAACATTTTTTCCCCCTTTTTTTCCAGATATCTCTAAATAACAAACATCAAAGTGAAATTCTGGTTCCTAAATTCAGAAAAATAATCTGTTTATTGACATTACATCAATTCTATAACTACATTTTCTCCTGAATTTCTTAATGCATATTAATAACAATATTCTAGAAATTTATATGTGCCAATAATCTAAATATTATAATATAATACCTATAAAATGTTTAATAATTGAATATTTTGTTTATTTAACTCTTAATAGTGTTGTACAAAATTTTGTTAATTTGTAAGTTTCATATAACTATCACCTAATGCATTTTGAAATAGCACTTATGATTATTGTAAAAATAAAACACTGATAAGAATCAATACTACTTCAAATTCTGAATTGATATTTTATAAGATTGTGATTCAAATGTCTCTGAATTTACAACTTACTTTTGTTTTTACTCTCATGCATATATATTTTTTAAACTTAATATTCTGCAAATATCATTCTAATAAAACAAATGCTAGAAATCTAACTATCAGTCAAGTTCTGAGATTGACTACTCTAATTTTAACATTTTACTAAAAACAAATTCTAATTGTAAAATAAAAAATATGCATTATCAGTAACCTTTCCCCAAAAAAAATTGCAATAAAAATCTAAAGAAAAAAAAAGCTTATTTTGGATATGTTATTCACTAACATTTTAAATTTTTGTTTCACGTTTACATTCTCACAAGAGAAATTAATAAAGAAAATTGCCAAAATTTGGAAGTTATATAAAATGACAAAATTGACACAAGTATCATAAAAAGAATACTAAAAATGCTTTTTATAGGTCACTTTAATGTTAGTAATATAAATATCAATTTGTAAGAGCAAAATAAATTCAGGAACATGGCATACCAACTTTTGAACACTCTAGTCTTTGGATAATGAATATTAAAACTATAGTTGCAACAGCCTTTGCAAATTCTGATTATAAAGAGTAAATATTCTCTAAATTGTAGCAAGCTTGATTTTAAAAAAAATTACTATATTCAAAATTTGACTTCTATAATTATTCTGAACTTAGTTTTACTTGTAAATGATTTATTAAATTTCTGATAGTATTAACAATCACAAGTGAAATAGAAATTATTGTTTCACTTCTTTATTCTAGATAAATTGCTTTGATATGCAATGTTTTAAAAAATAATACAAAATGTAATATAGATTGGCTAAAAAAAATTCTTTACTAGTGGGTTTAATTTTCGACAAAAGCAAGGAACTTTAACTTGAAAACATCAAAATAAAAGCATATATGTAAGCTTTAAAATCATTGCTCTATCCATTATTAGCAAAAGCTAAGATGATATTCTATGTACAATGTTATTTTAAATATTATCGATCAATTTTTGCATTATAAAAACCTTTTTTTTACCTACATTTTAGAAACAAATATATCATAGCTTTGGCAAACTACTGATTGATTTTTTTTTTCTTTGTCTGTGAAGGTTATCATTAGCCTATATAAATTTACAAAATATATATTTATAGTAATGACATGAATAAAATGTTAATGAAAACATGAACGCCATTATTGAATAATTAATATTTTAAAAAAGACAGAAAAATGCACCAATAAAAAGTTGAAAGCTTTTAAGTCAGAAAAGGTATTACTAATATACACTAAAATTGCTTATATTACCCAAAAATACTGAATTTAAATGCAATCTTTTTAACAATAAGAATGATCAACAATAAAATAATTCTAGTCATAAGACAGATTTAACTGATAAAAATTATACGATACAGCATTAAGTATAAAGAAAAAAAAAAACATTATGAACATTGTAATGAAAACTTAGTACAGGAAAGTCAAATGAACTCAAAAGAAAAAGTAAAAAAAATAACCAAACCATTATTAAATTTCAAGATAAAATGAACAGTTGTTATATAAATTTAGTTATAACATTCATTCTAATTTTATAAATGAGTTTAGATACTTTGAATAACTATGAAAAAATATTAATAAAAATTTTAAAAGTTCGTGTAAAAAGGAAATGGCTGGCATTTATATAAATTTATGTTTACCATTTATGATCTCAAGATTTTACGACAACTAAATATCAATAAAATGTAAAATTTACTAATTTGACATCTAGCAAATGAGTTATAGTATAAATAAAAATTTCTATTAAACTAGTTCAATTTTTATCCAATAAGCATTTCATATTTAGAATTGGAATTAATTTTTAAATCTAAAAATATTCAAGCTATTATCTTAAACTTTATATCCCAAAAAATGTATTTGATGCTTCTCAAAGATTGTAATTATATCATGCGTCTTCCCTCTAGTATTCCTCAATCACTGCAAACATATTTCATAATCCTTCTATCTAAATATTTCCCCCAATCCAATTCTGGTTATTAATTTTATAGGTTAAAAAAAAAATCACTTATTCTTTTCAACTTTTCTAATAAGTCTTTTCCATTTTCCTCTGAAACCACATTTCTAAAGCCTCCAATCTTTCCTAATAAATTTTTATAAGTATCTGATGATGTCAATTATAGCAAGATTTTTTGAAATCAAATCAAAACACTACCACTACCAAATATATCTAAAAAAATTTAGTAGAAAAATTAATATAAAAACTGTTATAAAATTTAGCATAAAACAGTGTTCATTATGTTTCCAAACATATCACTAGATGGCAGCAAAATGTAGTCTACTTCCATTCCATTCTTGCTAATAATTCAAAATTAAATAGATTGTAATGGGAAACGAAATTCATAACCATTTAGGCAGACTAAATAACCAAAAATAAAAATTATTTCTATGGACAATCCACTATCCAAGTCTTTTAAAAATTAGTTAGAAAAAAAAAAAAAATTAGATTGATTTATTTGATAGTAATTAAAATTTCTAGAATAATTGCCATTCAAAAATAAATACAAAAAAGATCCTAATATTATACTATAATTAATAGTATAATTTTATAAGTTACTTTCAATCTTTTTTTTTTTCCAAAACTTATATTAAATCTATAACAAGTATCAGTAAAATACTAATTATTTTCAATCATGAGAAGAGATCAAGTTGCCACTATATAAGGATAACAATTACAAGTTACTTTTTAAAAAAATCAATCAACAGCAATAACATTAAGTTTTAAAGAAGGCATTTTCATAATTAAAAATAAAAGAAGTTACATTCAATTGATGAAAATCATTTACACAGCTTCTAGACCAAAATAATAAATTTGAAAATAAAATAGTTTCCCAAAATTATCAACTCCTATCATTTTTAGCATTACTACAGGTTGAAAATGTTTCCAAGTAATTCAGTTTCTCTGATTCATAGTCTTTATTCACTACATCACTTCAGAAAATTTCCATGTGGTCTTTTTCTAGACCCCTAAAAACTTTTGGAATCAGATTTAAGATTTCAAATGTCTATCTATTGACATCTATTCTAGTACTATGTCCTGACATCTCCACTTTAACTTTTAATACTTGCAACATCAGTGATATCTGTTTGATATCTCACCTATGTACTTCGCTTTGATCTTTTCTTGTTACTCCCAACATACATCACTCCAGACTTTATTGTGTCATTTGAAATCTTTATTGCTCACATGTTAAAATCAAAGTATTATATCTGTATGTAAGAAATGGTAAAACATATTTATTAAAGAACTCTTTTCAAACATATACATATATTTCTTTTAAATTTAATTCTATGATTAACTTCAACCATTATACTTCCATCTACATTAACAATATGATCAAAATATTTGTAGTTATTAACTTCTCATTCATAATTATTAATTTCATTTTCTTCTGTGAAAAACTTTGAATATTATTTTAGTCTCTTTTTAGCATTTATCTTTAGTCCTAGTTTCTTGTTTACATCTGATAACTCTTGCAATAATATTTCCTGAAACTATGAAGCATTATTTAAAAAACAACACATCATCATCAAAAATCTAGATAATATAAATAATCTCCATTGTGTTCATGCTTTAAGTTTCCTATTTTAATCCACAAAATATAAAATTTCTGAAAAAAGCATTGGATATGAAAATCACTAACATACATTTCACATACTTGTCTATTATCAAATAAATTGTTTCCAAATTTATTTTTGTATGTTTTTTCTTCTGTATCTAGATTATATCATTTATACCATAAAATAAAATAAATCAAAAATAGGTGACTTTCATGAGACAAGATTATTATTCTTTATATGGAATGTTTTTCTATAAGTACAAAAAGACATTCTGATCTACTTTCCTTTTTTTTAATAGGAATAAATAAATACTTATTCATTGGAAGTAAATATTAATTGTAACCAATAAAGATTAAATGATATCACTTTGTCACTACTTTATTTAAAAAAATATATCAATTTAACCTTCATAATAACAACAGAATATAAAAATTGTATGCGTAATTGTTGGCCATATATATTGAACCGGATGCTTTATCCCGATTCAATGGTTTCATTGCCAAAAAAACAACTTTTATTTCAATTAAATTCTAAAGTTTACAGTTAGACTTTAAATAAAATATGCCATTTTTCTTTTTAATAAATTTTAATTCTAAAATAGTTTTCTTTTGCTATTCTTTTTTTTTTAATTAAAGGCAAGCAAACTTTTTAATTGCATTCTTGTTTTGTTTGTAATCAATTTCTAATTTAGTTTAATTAAGCTGAGACTTGTTGTTACATTTTTTTTTAAATTAATCCTAATATAAAGATTTGCCCTGGTCTAAAACTAATTAATAATTAAAGATGCTGCGGGAGATAAAGAAAATCATATAAATAGCCCGGGTTGAGAACTGAGGACTCTATTCTACTGAATAGTCTTCAGCTATTGACGTCTGTTCAGTTAGTTTAGTTTGTTCAACTTTTAATTCATCAGTGAATATAACCATTTAATAAACGGAATCATCTCTTCAGAATGCCTAAACGAGCCTCTATGAAGAACATTACTTACACGATGCTGTGCTAAACCAACTCAAGATGAATCCCAGAGCTAAATTGTCCTTGCTAAACATGCCTTAAAATGTATACAAGAACTGATCCAGTAATGCTTCCTGCCTTCTGAACAAAATGGAAACCTGAAGTCTTCACCGGAGTTCTCCAATGAATGAACTATTAGTGTCATGCTGAAAGACCTCTGCAGTTTCAAATTTTTACCTTGAGGTAATACGTTTCCATTTCTAATCAGGATTTAAATCTGTCTAGTCTCAGCGTAATCTTTAATGCACCTATCTTATATTTATTTGCTTATCGTTGTATTTTATAGTATGTCTTTGGGAATCTTAGTTTTAAGACTCCAAGCTTGTTTTCCATTTTAGTTATCAGAGTGTATTGTGAGATTGTATTTTATATTCTTAATATGTCTCACTTTATTAACCCTTGCTACATGCTCTGGCAGCTTGTCGTAATTTCAGTTTGCTCACTTGTCCCTCTTTTATCGTCCAATAATTAATTTTAAATATGTTTAGTTTGCGTTTCTTGCAAACCGCAAATCTTTTGGCTGGCGGTTTGTTATGTTTTGTTATTCTAGTTTTTCTGAAGTTTGAGATTTTGTGTCATTTCCAGATAACGTAAGATCGTAATCATATTTTTTTTGTTTTGTATATGAAATCAAACGTGAATTGCCTTCAATGTGGTACATCATGAGCTGTCCTGTGGACAAATGACATCTCTAGTTCAAAGAAAGAGAATGCTCGCCCATGCCGTTTCATTGATTTCCTACAAGACCATATTGTTTTTCATATCTCTGAATTAGGAAACTAGAATTGTTCTTCTTTTATAAATCACCAGCAGGAAGATACTATTATTCCCCTTTTAAATTGTAGGCGAGAAAAAGATTCTTTCTGTCAAGGCATTTAATGTTTTAATTTTGCTGAACTCGTATGCATTCTCTGATAAATACGCTTATAAAAATTTAGGTCAAACTTTCATATTCTGTTTGCTAAATTTTCTTTATTTTATTTTTTGAGTTTAATAAAAAATTTTAAATTAGTTTAAACTTAATTTTGCTGATGTTTGTCTTGGTGCTTTTATTTTCTCAATTGTCTGAACAATAGTTAAGATCTCTTGCTGTCTCCGAGTCTAGTCGGTACCAACCATCATCACCATCCACTTCTGATCATGGTAACAAATTTTCCAGATATGCAGTGATCTGTTGGTGCCCTCGGTGATCAAGGGTAGATTGAGTGACTATTACAATATATATATATCACAATAGCAATCAATAAGGAAAAAATGTAAATAGAACTGGTAAAAAGATGAAAGATATGAGAAAGTAATTATGAAAATGTAAGTAAGGTTTAAAATTTAACAATGCATGGAAATATCACAACAGATCATATTATCGACTTGAGTCTTTGACCTCTTCAAGGTTAAGTACAAATATAATGTTTCAATTTCTAATAATAGAATAAATAGTGGACTGTAAATATTTTAGACTTGACGAATCACAATTATATACTAAAAGTTAACAGTTAACAAAATACTGTGGAGCAAAGATGCTACCTAACTTTTTCCATAAACTTTTTCTTAAGATTTTCTATTAGAGCTTTTGAAGCATGTATCATATATAATCCATTTTTATCAGTTTCATGAGATATCATTTGGTCTGCTAAATCAATAAATAATTGCTTGTTGCATTGAGATAATTTTTGTTTTTAAAGCTTTTTGTTTTTCATTGGTCCATTCAGAAACATTCACCCATCATTTACATAGCAAACCATAATAATAAGTAAACCAAGATTCAGGCAAAATAAAAGGATTCAAAATCTAGCTTATCAAATCATCAATGATTTATATAATTTCTAATTTTGCTTTTGTAAACAAATCAGTGCTGGGAAAGTTGCATTTGAAAAAATGAGAAATCTACTTTTAAATAATGTCAAAGAAAATAAATTCATGGTCTATTCATGAAAAATTCATACTTTACATGGCAAAAGTTTTCAAATTTAAAAAAGTTCAACAAAATCACAAAATATTATGGTCTTCAAATTTCAGTACTTATTCCATTCTTGTCGATGGTTTTTCACAAAAGCTGTGAAAATATTATTTCTTATGCATTTGGAAACATAATAGTGTGAGAATCAAAGATTCAGGGATAATGGCTAAAATATATATTCAAGTTTGGCAAAATTTAGCAATGATATATTGTGCAACAATTGGACCCTTAAAGTTATTAATAGAGTAGGTTCAAAACTATTTCTTCTACTGAAAGATGTATAAGTTATTTCTAAAAACTAGGATTACTAGACAAAAAAGTGCTTTTTTATTAATAGAAATGGAAAAATATATAATAGATTTAAGATTTCTAAATATTTGCTCTAGTAATCCAAATATAAGCCCAAGTCCTAGAATCATTCAGTAAGTTATAAAAGTAATCTGCCCTTTGTATATATCAAGTGTATTATCATATTAATCATTAAGTAAAAATTTAGCAGTAGAATGTGCAATGTAATCATCATTCTTTTTACTAATATTACTTTTTATGATAGAAATGCTTAATTATAAATAATCTAAAATACCCAAACTTTAAAGCAAAAACAACTTTAAAAATGTTTTGCTAATGAGTACTGAAATACAGTATAACTTGTTTTTTGTTTTTTTGTTTTTGGTAACCTATCAGAAACATATTAATAATCCTTTAAATGTTTATAAGTACTATATATAAGATGCATGAAAAGTTGCATTACTATAATATAATTTTATTAACTTCTAATTTCACTAATTTTTATTAACACAATTATATTTTATCTAGATTAAGCATTTATAAACAAAATTTAAAGAAATGTAAAAAAAAAAAAAAGAATATTACTGTTAAGCAACTAAATTAAGATCAAAAAAAAAAATTTTACTAAGTAGTTTTTGGTCCACCTGATACATATATATATATATATATATATGTGATAATAGGAGGAAAGAGATGATTGCAGTATATAATACTCAGTTATAATGGATGTTTTAAGATACTAATCTTAAATCCTAACAACACATCTGTACAGCTTAAATTAATTGAAAAAAATGATGGGACTATTTAAATAGCATGTCTAAAGATTTTAGATATTAATTATTTAAATTCTCTATTAAAATAATGGTATCCTTACTCGATATATATGATTTCTGATTGTAAAAAGATGTAGATTAAATTTAGAAATAAGTTGTTCTAGTTTTTGTTATTATTAACATTACTTCTTTTATATTTTTTTCATTGACTCTGGACCCTCAAGTAAAAAGGAAGTTAAATAATTATGCCTAATTTTTAAGAATAATGAATGTATTAAGCAATAAATTTATAATTCGTAATTCTCATTTAATAGTATTAAAATTTCCTTTTATTAATTAAATATATGCAACTAAAAAATAAAATATTTAAATTTACTACTTTAAATAAGTTTAAGCACATAAGGAAAGCAATACATTAATGACTAAAACAGTGAAATAAATTTATATTTAACTTAGAATTAAAAATGGAAACTAATTTTATCAAAAAATGTATATATTTACATATATTTTTACAGAAGAGGAGAGAAAAATTATAGTTTTTTTTTATATTATAAGCTAATTTAGTATGAGCAAACTTTTCTAAGAGAAAATTATTATGTGTGGAAAAAATATCAGATTGAAGAACACTGCAGATGTTTTATATAAGTTTAACATATTTCATCAATTTTATTCATGGATACTGTCTGTCATAAGAATACAAATATATAGAAAAATTATTAAAATTAACAAGAGGGGAAATGATGGCATTATTTTTGTATGATTTAAGTTTTCAAATGGCTTTTTAAATTCATTTTTAATGTGTTTTACTACCTGCTCAATTTATGCTTATATATAAATAATGACTTTTGAGACAGCACAAAGACTAAACTTTAATGTAATATGTCCAACCTTTTGGTTATCAGTGGACCACATCAGAAAAAGAAATGTTGTATTGGGGCACACATTAAATATACAAACACTAACGAAAGCTGGATAAGTCAAAAAAATAAAGTCTATCCATATTTTTTGTGGTGTCAAACACCACAGATAAAAGAAAAAGTCCTTAAATAATAATCCTAATTATGCAGCAAACCATTTAGAATCTTAAAATTGAGGTTTCAAATTTGTGATCACAAATATAAAAAATCTTGATATTTTTTTTTTATTATAAAAGGTAAAAGAGGGAAAGATAAAACTAGTTGAATATTTGATATTGTATTAAAATGCGTACACATGTTTATTTTAGTCACATTGTGACAAGTAATCACAAAAAAAAATCTCATGTTTTAAATATGTTTACAATTTTGTGTTGAGCAGCAAACAACCATCTTGGGCTGCATGTGGTCAAGCTGCAGACAGACATCCCTGTTTTAATGAGTATAGGCTTGTTGTAATTTTTAGATTTAATTTTACCAAAGTGTTAATGCAAGATTTACAAATAGTAATTTTATTTCTAATTCTGACTTTCAATAATTATTTTTTTAAGATTTCTATTCTTAAAACATCAATAATTACTCGTTCTGATTTAATATTCTCTTTCTATAGAGTAATATATACAGGTAATCTGCATCTTTTACTCTCAAAAGACTTCTCCATGGAATCAGCATTTTTTTCAGATTAAAAATAATGCAATCATTGCACATATCTCATTTTAACATCATATTGAATAAAGATACATTCAAAAATAAATAAAAATTTACTGCTAGGTCCCCCTCCTTCAAATCTATTTCCAACAATTTCTCCAGATCAAACTCTGTTTTTAAAAAAAAAAAATCACTTTGCTACAGTATTTAAGACAAAAAAAAAAACCTTTTAAGCATCTATAAATTAGCAATCCTAAGAAATGTAATTTACTTTACAATGTGTGTTTGCATACAATAGCCCAAAAAATCTGGATCCATATGTAATTTGCTTTCATTTTTCTCTTCTACGTAAATTAATCAATCTTTTTTTTCTTTTTTGATCTAATATGGTTTCTAAAATAACAAAAGATGCTCAAACATACAAGTTGCTGCCAAATTCAGTAATATGCATCTAGACAAGTATACAATATTAGCTACTATTGGCAAATTATATAAACATTTCAAAAAAATAGAAAGTATGGTTGATTGATAGAGTAATGGTTGTCCAAAAACTGCAACACATAAAAAACCATCTACAAGATAATAATTTCTCCAAGAATAATTCCCATTTCTGAAACTATAATTTGTTTAACAAATTCGTGCTAAGCATAAAAAATATATTGTTCAATCATTCACAAAATAGTAGGAATTTTTGTTTAATAATGATACTATTTCATCTAAATATTAATGCCTGCGTAGACAATACTACTATTTTTCTAGATATCATATTCAGAATGAAAAATTTTCTTCAACATAATTCATGAATTATAGCACGAATGAGAATATTTGGTGAAAGATTTGATTGGAACATTTTTTTGGCCATAATATAGTAGGAAAAATGTAAGTTAAATGCTGTAATCTTTCTTTATCCCTAAATTAGCAGACATTCTTTTGTTACCATAAATATAAAATATTGTTTCACCAAAAGGAGCCTATCTCATTTCACTATTGATATGAGAAATAATTTAGTTGAATTTCCAGAAAAGCAGATTGGAAAGCAAGAGCCAGTTGAATGATAAGTTAAATTTCAAACTTAATACCTTTTAACTTTTTCTCATGTACTGTGGCTCAGGAAATAATTGCATCCCTGTGAAATAGCATCAATATATAAACATTAGAAAAAAAGATCTATTCAAAAGTGCTTCTAAATAGGACATTAATTTGAGTATTTGCTATAATTAATTACATTAAAATATATTATATAGATTCCAGAAACAGAATGAAAGGACTCTTTAACTCCTCTGAGATTTTAAAGAAATTAAACATGATTGATTATTAATTGTCTATTTACTCTGTTGATTATCATTACCAATCTCATTTCCATATACCTGTTACTCGTAAATGAAATATCAGGTGGGTTTGCTTCAAGTCAAGTTAGGTGGGTATGTGTGAGTATCCCGATTTCTCTTTATAGTCAGGGAAAATTAGTCAAGGTAAGTTAGCAATCAAAAAAAATAGACAGTGATAAAAAATTTTGGTTATATGCCTAGGCTACCATTTTATAAGTATCTCCCTTTTAAGACTATAATATGGGAATGTTAACATCCAAGCATACATTAACATGCTTTATAAAGTTGGAAGTAGTAAGATTGTAAAAACAATTTATAGTAAAGTATATATTTTCATTTCAAATCAAGGGGCAAATATTAGAAGCACAAATGGAATGAGATTCACTATAATTAAATGAGATAATTAATAATACATCAGACAAAGGGGCAATATTAGTTATTCAATTTAACAGAAGATATTAAATGCAAATAAGTCAAATTTTGCTTCAAGTTCTCATTATAATAAATTTGATTAGGCCAAATATCTTAAAATTGTCATGGGATATTTCAATACTAGAATGAAAAATAATTGAAAAGTAAAGGCTGTTGGTAAAATTGATTATGAAGATAAAACTGAGAAAGATGTGATATGTTGGACTATTTCTATCATCTATTAATACTGAATGTTGAAATATCTAGAAAGTTTTAAACTATATTTAAACTTTTCAAATACAAACAATTTGTTACTAATAATACAAATGGACAACACAGGTTAGTAATTATACATTTCAAGTAGTATCATTCTCCATTCTTCTTCAGGTATTGCTGGATTGACCAGCAACAATATTAGTATACAAATTAAATTTATACCTTTAGATTCTTGAATATCGAATTTTAAGATAATGCTCTAATCAACTGATATCAAAGGCAACAGTCAGTAGAAATTTCATACAATTATCTATGAGGGTTGGTTCAAATCCTCCTGATTCCTCCAATTTAATTTTTTTTTTAAATTAATTACTTTTTTTTAAGAGCGAGGTTAATTTAAGGCTTCCAAACATTGCGTATTGCCATGCTGGGTTGACTTATAGAATTATTTGCCATTGTAATATGAACAGCTTCCTTTCTCTCCCAATATTTTTTTATTTTCCCAATTGAACATATGTTCATTAGTATACACATGGTCTGCTACTGAGCACATATTTGTTTTTTCTCTTTTAACCATTATTGTGTTCTTTCAATCCCTGCTCAACAAGTTGTTGGCTCTCACCAATATGTTTCCTTCCACATACACAGGGTATTTCATAGATGCAGCTTTTGTTTTTCAGCATTTCCAGTTTAGGCTTTCTATAAGTTAGAATTCCTCAAAGTGTGGTATGGTTTTGGAAAGCTGTTCTTTTGTTATACAGATTTTCTTTAATTTATCTGCCAACCCTAGTATGTATAGATACACTACAGTACCAATAATTGTTTTCTTCTTTTGTCATCTCTTTGTTGTCTATTAAAGTTTTTCTTGATAACAGCTGATGGATAACCACTCTTCATGAGAGTTTGTTCTATAAAAATCTTTTCATTTCTAAATCACTGGTTTCCGAACAAACTTCCTTTGTTCTGTTGCAATTCCAAGTTTTGTATGTCTGGTAAAATTGGATGTATATGGAATGTAGTTGCCAGTATGTGTTGGCTAGCTTTCTATAAACTGTTGTTTTTACTTTGCCCTGAGGGAGACTCTTACAAGAATATTCCATCATGAATTTAATTGGAGTTATGTTGTTGATGTGTGTCCAGAATGTCTGTAATTGTGCTTCACCATATGGTCATACTACAAGTGCATTAACATAGCGAAACCACTCTTTAAGCAGAAATAGAGTAGTATTTGTAGCTGTAGTTTCAAATTCTTCCATGTAAATGTTGCTAAGCAAGAATATAGTCGAGAATCCAAGGCCATCCCTTGATTTTGTTGGAAGAAAACTGAGTTATATTTTAATTATGTTGTCGTTATGTAGATTATTAGTTGCATTATGTAAATAAGATTTATTTTATATAGCGCCATGTTGTATAAACTAATATTAATAATTATCCATTAAGCTAATACACATGCGCTTTGTGAATTTTAACTATAAATGAATACTCTCACTTTCCAAACACAACATAGTCTTTGTGAAAAGACAGAATGAATCCATCTATTTTTTCGACCACCAAACTTTTATGTATGGGCAAATCTAAAGCCTGTGGAAATGAGAGCATGAAGATGTTAAGCAATCACTTTAAATTACTTTTACTATGCCTGAATGAATGACGCGAAATTTTCTAGAATTTACAATACGTCATTCTTATATGAAATTAAACATATGTAAATAAAATATTTATTTTATATAATAAAAGTAATTTACATAGTAAAAGAAATTTAAAGTGATCGCTTAACATCTTCACACTGTCATTTCCAAACACTTAAGATTTGCCCATACATAAACATTTGGGTCGAAAAGATAGATGGATTCATTCTATCTTTTCACAAAGATTTTACCTTGTGCTTGGAAAGAGAGAGTATTCATTTATAGTTAAAATCCACAAAGCGCATGTGCATTAGCTTAATGGCTAATTATTAATATTCTATTATGGTATTAACAGGTAGAGTTGTTCTGGATTTTAGACTATTATCATCATATAATCTTTTCCTTATAATAAACAGTGCTTCATCATATGGTGCATTTGTAAATAAACTTTCCACATCAATTCTTTCCATTTTCATGTCCTGGATTAATACCACAAAGTGATTATTCAGTAGGATGATTTCTTCTCTCCAAAATTTTATAGCAATTTCATAGGAACCATTTTATGAATAAAAATGTAAATCACTCAAATAGTCTATATTTTTCACGATATAATTGTTTTCAAAAATATCGCTTAATTAAGCTTCAAACTATCAGATAAAACAAGAAAGGATTAAAAATAACACTTAAAAAATAATGATTTAAAAAAAAAAGCAAGATTAGTTGTAATAACATAAAGAAGATAAAAACTAGAAATATCCTGATTAAATTACGCTGAAATTAATCATAGAATTTAGATGGAGTGCTTTTGGAATATTAAAAAAATTAATATTAAAAAAAAATATTTTTTATGTGTGTGACGAAAAGATTTTTAACTAAATGTGATTTATCACTGTTTTCTTTTGGATTTAAGATTTAAAAACTTAATAAGAGAGTGATATACAGACTATCCAGCACAATATAAAAAGTATATTGGAACAAACAAAAAAAAAGTTAAAAATGAAATACATGGATGAGAAAATAAACATGTGCACTGAAATCATTGACAGTATCGAGGCTGAAATGGAATTAGACAAACTATAGTTAGGAGATAATACCACATGAACAAGTGAAGTCTAGAATTAGATCTCATAAGATTATAAAAGATCTAATAAGAGATTACATATAAAATGGATGGATGAAACATAGCAGTTTTCTGTAGTAATGTATATAAGAGCACATACAAATTGAAAAAATTGAATTAAACTTATAAAGACCTTATCCTGTATTACACAAATTATTTCTCCATGGATGCAAACTTTCAGCTACCTGTATATATTTATATTTACTGTGATTTTTTAATTATATATAAAAATATTCAAGGTTAGATTTTTAAAAAATGTTAAAAATAAGGTGATTCATGGCTGTAATAAAAACTTGAAGATGAATGGATAAAACAGGATGGAAACCATTCAAATCCCAACTATCAGAAGTTAGGAAGCTTAATAATGTCTTTTCCTTCATTCCCTCCCCCTTTCCATTAGAAGTTATTGTAGAGGTTTTGGTACTGTAAATTTTCATAGATAAAAATATGACCATAGCTTTCAGATTTATCAATGAGTTGATTTCTTACTACTATTAAAACATCAATGTTTCAAGTGGGTCTCATAATTTGAAAAATATGGGTGACTCAGTATTAGTGTTACTAATCATTTATTATGGAAAACAAGTATCAATAGTTTAGCTGTTTATTTCATCCAATACAAAATGTTTAAAATTGGAATGAGAGGAAAAAGTAGCAATGATTAATCAAAAAAAAAAAAAACAAGAAGGGGTGGGGGATGGAGTATCAATAATTAATTTCATGTTTTATCTTTGAATAAATTAAATTAATAACAAACAAAACATTTATTAATACTATCAAATCTTTTAGAAATTTCAATAACTTCTCAAATGATTCTGTATTATGCTGCACATGGGCTAAGAATTAGTATATGTGACTCATATCAAAGTCAGTACTTAGTAGAACCATGTAATGAGTAAGATAATTGATCTTTCATTGAATAACATTGTGTCAAATAAAACTATCCAGTGAATTCCCAATTGTGTGAAAAAAATGATAGCCACAATTACAAATATTAAAAGCTTTCACCATCAACCAAAAACTGTCAATATTATCACAAAAACTCAATAGCTATGAAATCTTTCATGGAGTTTGTAGAATTTCTTATATGAGCATGAGCAATTGCTGCTTGCTAGGCTAAAAGAGATACGTTATTACAGTGAGTCAATCAGGAGTGTTCATTCTACTTGCTTATACTGGCTGTGTACATTTTATTCAGATGCAACACACACTACCAGAGAACACTAAGAAATCATTGGAATAAATATCAGTCTTCATAAATGTAATAAAATATTTGACATCTACTTTCTTTTAATCTGACCCTTATACATTTTTTTATTGGATGAATAATAGATGAGAAGTGATATGCTGTTCACAGTGAATTTTTTCTATAATTATACCAATGACTTCTTTTTTCTCAATATATTTATTAAACTTTTCCATATACTGTACATTCTTAAAAACTATCTTTTCATCAAGTCAGGAATCATTTCCATTTAAAACTGTTAATTACAATTTTTCTTCATCACTATCTTCTAACTTTCCATTTTTCTTCTACCAATATTTAAAATATCTTTCTATTTCATTTTTTTTTTTTCATTCTTCTATTTTTTTTTTTTTTTTACTATCCACCCATCATATTTATCATCTTAATTATTTCTTATCATTATTCCTATCTCTATATTTTTTTTTTCTTTCTTTACAAAAATTTATTGCATAATAAATTGACTAATAATTTCCTACTTTTATATTTATTTATAGTAGTATCTTTCCCTTCTTTCTATGAACTCATTTCAGTGTCAATAAATTCTATATCATATTAAACTTTATATAGATTAAATATTATCTGAAAAAATTTTGCTTGATAATCTTCTGTCATCAAATTTTGACAACAATTTTAGAATTGTAAATATTATTGTAAACAATTTCAAACGTATTTATTAATTCCTATAATACCAAAACACCTTCTTGCATTATCTAGTCCCTAAATCACTTGTCACCATGATGTGACTTGTCCTATCTCTAGTAAATATGGATTATTATTGAATAATTTTTTTTTTTTTTAAATCTATTTTAAATAATGAGCCAAATTTTTATATAAATTATTTATAACCTTTTTTTAACAGCTTCAATATCCCAATATATTTCATAAAAACATTTTGCAATTACCTTAATTTGATTAGACCAAGTGAGTAACGCCAATGACTAACTCTACTCAATACCATAACAGGTTAATAAACAAATGACATTAAGACTACTTTATCAATGACTCGCAATGCAGTTTCATATTTTTCAAACAAACAAGAGCAAATATAATTTCAAAAAATTTACCATCCTTAAATTTCCATAAATTATCAACAAAACTTTGACAAAATATATTGAAATAGATTTGAAGGTATTCCATTGATATTAATTGAGCAAGGATTGAAAAAATAAATCAAAGTTAGTAAAGAACAATCACTTAACTTTTGAAATAACAGCAAAATTAGTTAAAAGATCAATCTTCGGAAAATAATGTATTCAAACACACAAATTAATTTATTTATTCCAAAAACTAATTTTAAAAAATAATAGTATCCTTATTTATATATACAGTATATACATTCATATTTGCCACACATACAAACGATCTTTATGTGAGGAGTCTCCATAGCAATCATAATCAATTTACATCCACAATTTTGATTTACAATTGATTATTTTGCTAAAATGATCTTTAAAAAAAATTTTGATACACTTTTCTTGAAATTTTTTTTTCAAACTGCCAGCAATTTGTAAGACTGATGATGTCATAGAATAATAACATCTTTAAAACTACACTGAAGCTAAATATATACAGTGCAGAGTTTATTCATTATATAGAATATAACATTATGTTTTGACTAAAGAATCAAAATATTATTAATGAACTTAACAAAGTAGATTTTCAGGCAAAAGCAAAAAAAATGATAGTCAACTCAAAATTATGCATTGCAACGAAAAAAAATGTGTTAATCGTAATTGTAATCATAAGTGTAAATTATTTACAGGAAAAAAAAAGAGAAAAATGATTTTGTGCATTGTGCAATTAATAATCAATTTTCCCTGTAATTTATTTTCAATAACGGTGGCTTCTACTGTAAACATTAAAAAATACATTTTTATAGTAGTGACAAACAAAAAAACGATTTAATCATTTACATTATTAAAATTTCAGTAATCAATTATACATTACATTTCTCCATCAAATTTTCATATTTATGTAAAATAAATTGGGGAAGTGTTGTTTTAAAAAATAATAATAATAATAATAATGCAAAAAAAATCAATTTTATTGGTAAGATATTGCAGAAATAAAGCATTTCTATTGATAAGCCATAAAGTGCATCAAAAATAAAAATTAAAAATATATATCATGTTAACTTTTTAAAAAAATTTTAAATGTATAGTGTGGTTATTTTTTTGTTTTGTTTTATTTTAGCAAATTGTGACTCAGAAAGTATCATTCTCTGGTTATGCAAGAAGCAAAATGGTGGACCATTGAATGAAAAAATTATGTATATATATTTTTTTAAATTATAGCAGGTTAACAATTTTTTTTAATGATATGCTTAATAAAAATTTTATTCAGTAATTAATCTTTTTCCAATTTACACTATTTTTTTAATTGAATTTTTATATATTATGAAGAAATGTTATAATTGATTATTTATTATGTGAGCTTTTTGATTCATGGTGTACTTGGGGGAACCAATTATCCTCACTAATTAGACTAAAAATGTATATTGAAAAATAAAATACAATGACATGGAATATATATATCAATATTATTAATAACTAAAAAGTTTCAAAATAATTATCATATAAACAATATGCAAATTTTAAACTCATTAAAAAATTCCCACAATTCTCTGCCAAGCATTACTACAGAATAATCAAGGGAAAATTTCATATTGTAACAAACAAAAAAAAAAGCTTATGCAGTATCTCTAATGAAGAAAAATATTCTTAAAATTATATGAAAAGTATTTTAGATAAATTTTTAAAAAACTTTGTAAATAGATAGGATGATAATCATTCAGTGAATATATACTGTAGCAAAAAAAAAGACAAAATAAAGAGAAAATAAATAAATGCTTTAACACTAAGCATAATGCTGGAAATAAAAAAAGAAATATTATAAATTCTACAATTAAAAATTGCCAAATGGACAGTTAAAAATATAACCTCTATTGTTAGGTAAAAAGATAACTAAGAACAAAATAATTTACAATATCCAGAATTTGAAAATAAATGACAAATTAATAGTAACTAAATGTTTTTCAAAATATTAGATTAAGCTACTAACTCTAATTATATATAGTTTAGAAATGTAAGACTGATAGATCATCAACAAAATATGACGTTAAATTATTTGGGGGGGGGGGGGTGCCACTATGAGTTTGCTTTAAAGATCTTTGCAAAATTAAATCAATATTGAAGAAAAATTCTCAATATACAAAAAGTGAATTATAATATTCAGTCTAATGAAAAACAAAAATGAAATTAATGATAAATGTATTCTTTCCTGTGTAAATCTTATATAAGACTAAATAAATTATATATTCTCAATACCATTTAATATAGCTATATATTTTCTGCAAATGCAGAATTTTGAATATCATTCAAAAATGTAACATGAAATGGCTGAAACACTTATAATGATATTAAACAATAAATGTATGTTCATGCATCAAAGGTATTCTATTAAATTATAGATATATAATACATACTTTTATACTTGGATAGGCACTCTTAAAACTGGTTTGATTCAGTTAAGTTTAAGTCATAAAAATAATGTGAAGATTGACCAATTAGATCAGGAGTGGTGAACCTTTTTCCTGTCAGGGGCCATTTGGACATTTATAATTCTACACAAAATTATTGATTTAATAATTACTACTATAATTGATCAAAAATTTAATTAGTTTATCTCTAATAGACTAAAGTAGAATTATTATAAAGATTAGAGTGAGTAAAAGATGTTTGAAAAAATAAATATTTTATTTTATTCAATTCTTAATTCAGTATTGGCACATATATTTACACTCGAATACGTGTGTGTTTAAATAGAATTTTTATACAGATCCATTTTATATATGTGAAAATGGGGACCCAGAGCTTTCGAGGGTTGGACTTTTCCTCATCCCTGAATTAGGTGATATAAAATTTGTTGAATTGGTAGCATATAGTGTAATTCTTAACGACATGTCTAAATATTCCATGTGATATACGTAATGTTGCTGCTAATGTCATAACAACAAAAATAAAAATTGTGTTTTAATAAACTTGGTTACTCACATATTATTTTGAACATCATAAGTTTGCAGATACTAATAAATTAATATATAAAGGTGCAAAATGAAATAGTGAATAATAATGACAATGGTAAATTGTGTAATGTAGATATAATTGAACCTTCTCCACCAAATAAATTGCATCTTATTCCATAGATAATTTTCAACTGATGCAACAATTTTCAGAAATTGTGATTTTGGATTAAACAATTGACTTATTCATGGTCAACTTATAATTCTCAAAAAAAAAAAAAATCCATTCAGAAAAGATCTTATTCAATTTGAAATCAACTCTGCTAATGATTCCAATGCCGAAGAAAAGATTAACACATTCCTTGTTCTATTAGCCAGTTCTACCAAATAACTTAAAAAAAACAATACTGATTAGCAATGATACTTTGTCTCCCTCTTGAAACAATAAATATTAATATTGCTACAATTCTTAGTAGCTAGTATTATTCCTAGGTCGCAAGTAAGTCAACAAATATTACTCATAATCTGTGTCTGTAGTAAAATTTTAATTGCAAAACCAAGATATGGTTATAACATTTGATGGTTTTATCCTAGATCAAAATCAGTCAGTATTGAAAGTTTTTTTTTTGTGAATGTTTAATTGAATTAGCTAATAATCTTTATGCACACGAATTATTTGTATAAATTTTGTTGCCTTAATTTAATACTAAAGTTTTTATTTTAAAAAAAAAACATTTAATATTACTGGTTAAATATCTTTGACATATTGATAAATAAACATTTTCTAAATTCTTGCTTACTTTCAAAAATATTAATTTTTAAATTTTCTATATAATGTAAAAAATAAAGAATGAAATGGTATTTTGACATCAGCATTTGCAAACTCTATACAAAATTTTACAGATGCAAAGTAGAATAGTAATTTATCTACTGAGTGATATATTATTTTTATTTAGAAATTTGCAACTTGAAATGTGAAACTCATTAAAGTTTATTCTAAAACTGAAATGCTAAAATAAATTGTTAAGAATGTGGTACAAGCAATAGCAAACTATTACTGATTATGATTAAATTCTATTATATGAATGAAGTACTCTGATATCTATTATGAACAGTCTGTTTTTGGGAAGAGAAGTGGGGACATTTATAATAAAAAAATAATTGTATATTATTAACTACTCAAACAATCATAAAAATAGTGACAGGTTGAGCACAATATATCCATTAAATTGATTAACTTGGGTTTTTCTCCTTTTTATTTTACTCAGCTGAAAATTAATCCAGAAACTTGATTTACTTCAATAAAGTACACAGATATTAATTACATTGGACTTCAGTTTAAAAATAATGACTTATGATATTTCATTTTTATATGTGAAAAAAAAAATAATAAGTCTAATTTTTTTTCTTCCAAGGAGTACATTTACATGCTAAATTTTCAAGCAAACTGGTATCTTACTATTCCAAATTAAACTGTTTTCGTTACTAAAAAAAAAAAAACTACAATTCAAGCTTTTGATTAACAATTTATACTAGACATTTCTAAAGTTTTAAAAATATTCAAATTTTAAATTGATAATTTCAAATTGTTTTAATAAGATAGCAAAAAAAAAATTATAATTTAAAACATTATTTGGTAAGAAAATAAAAATAATAAATGTAATAAAGCTCTCTATTCCTATAAAACCATTACAAACCAATACATACCTTCTCTAGTTTATTATACACAAACATATACATAATTTTAATCACAAATCCAGTTAAAATTGGAAAACAAAAAAAAAAAAAAATTTTTTTTATGTATCTAATTAAAAAATATTTATTTTGTTGCATCACTTTTATCAATTTTCTTTGGCCGGATATTTTTTTTCTCCAAAGTTGTAAATAAATACACTTACATAATAGACAGTACTAGTAAATTAAATTTCCACTTTAATATATAAGAAAAAAATATTTCTGACTAGATTCTAGATAATTTTTGAATCGTTAATGTTATTTTAAATTATGTAAAAGAAATTTTAAAATGTTTAAACTAAAAAAAAATTGGAGAAATAGATTTTTAGTTCTAAAAAAATTTATTAGCAGATATCATTGCTAAATTTTAGTACAGATATATAAATACATATATTATAACGGTCGACGGAACCTCCCTAATGTAATCTGCCATACCAGGGCGCCATTAGGCCATTGGAACCTATAATTACGACTAAAGCCAGTTTGGGCCCTCTTTGGAAAGTTCAAGTTTGACATAATAATTGTGGACCATCTGCAAGTTGGTACCTTCGAAATATCACTGTTACAGACTTAAACACAGGTTTGGTTTAAAATAATTTTTTAACACTCAAAATAAACCAATTTTTTTTTTTTTTCATTTAAAAATTAAAAATCCATGGAAGTAAGAATTATTATTGATATTTTCATTGGTGCTAACAGTATATCAATTCTTGTTATTATAAAAGTAATCAATATAAAACCATGAATAAATTTGCTTATATAATTGAACTTTTTTATTGAATAATATTTTAATGCAAATATTTAAATAAATTTAAATATTTTTTTAGTAGTGTTCTAATGAATGAAGTTATAGTTGCATGATCACATTAATAATAAAGTTAAAATGTTTGAAAGCAAATATTATGAAAGCTTTGAACAGAAAAATTCCACTGCATTCACAATTTCCACATCTATGGTTTCAGTTATTTATAATACCAAAAAAATTTTAAATTAATTAAAATTTTAATTTTCTATATTTTAACTTTTTAGTTTTATATAAACATGTTATAAAATATGTTTTTAACATATATATATATATACTGAACCGTACACCCACGTGTTATATCTACATAGATCACTTGAGGGCGCCACTAGGCTGCTTAATGAACGTGAATATAGATGTAAATGGAAAAAAATGGATGATTTATTTGGTAAATTATGTAAAGAAGGAATAGAAAATATTAGGCATTTGTTAATTGAATGTAAATGCTTGAAAACAGAAAGGATACATATAATGAAGTTATGAAAGAATAAATATGAAAAAAGTGATTATACAGAAAGGGAAAAGATAAAGGGGATTTAGATATAAAGGTTATAGAGTTGACAAAGATTATGTTGTGGAAATGGGATGGTGCAGAATATGGGAAAATTTAGATTGGGGAATGGAAAATAAAGTGACTAACGGGTTTATCTGGGCATAATTGCAGAGATATTCTTGACTTCGTTTAAGGAGAAGCCACAATACATCACACCACATCAGATAATTTATATAGTAGGCAGATAGGCATGGAAGAGGTTACTCTTTTATCAAACCGAAATCCCCAGTCTTTAGCTCAGGGAGAAGCAGAGTTTAAAATATCATACTGTATGTTCAAATTTCTAATTCTTAATTTTAAATATATAAAATAAATTACTCTCAAAACTAATTCAACAAAATATTTTATTATAACGCACACACACATTAAAAGGAAAATTCTGAAAATAAAATTAACTAGTGAATATATTTGATTTGAATTATAAGCACAGATGAAGTATTTAAGTGATTTAATACAATTTTATATTTTACTAAGTGTGAATATGCTACATAGATTATGCATATAACCAACCCAATCACTATTAACCTTAGGCTAAAATCTCGCGTTTAAACCAAAGCTAGCTTGATATACCAATGTGACCAATACAAAATGAGATATTAGCATAACACAACCATGCTAACAGGAATTTACATCTGTAGCATGATATCATTTGAGAAATAAAGAATCATGATGGGAAGGAATGAGCATCTTTCCCATGATCGTTAATAAATTTCACCAATAGACAGGAGCGATCCACAGCCAATTAGTGATACAAAAAAACGTAATTTGAAATACACCTGGGTCTCTTTTTATGCAGACTTATTTAATACGATTTCGAAGTTACGCGATTCATGTTTCACCGGAAGTCGAACTCCGATAATGCGCTATTACTTTAAATAATAAATTTCGCGCACTTACGTGATATTGAAAGTAATAGCACATTATTGGAATTCGACTTTCATCTTAGTAATTTCAATATTTTCAGTGCTTTATGTAATAATGAAATTAAAATCATGATTTCCACATTTTATGTATACACACATTAAATTTTACAAGATTATAATGTAAATTTGTTCAAACATTGTGCGTGTTAATTTTGCATTTTAAATCACATTCTGTTTTTGCTTTTTAAAAAAGAACGTAATCAATTATTAATCATTTAGTGTCCACAAATTTATTTTTAAAAGGTCAATAATAGCAGTGGGCACAATTAAATTTGACAATTAAAAATTAAAATCTGATTTTTAAACGGAATTGAAAATTAAAGACAAAAGTAAGAATTTAATTTTTAGTTGTTAGTTTCATAAACAATAAAATCATCATCTCAAAGATTAATTACTAATTACGTTGTCACCAGAAAACCATTGATACAACATGAGTGTGAAGTTGGCGCTAGTTGTTTGCAAACGAACGTGTTTTTCGGCAAATAGCTATAATAATTAAAACTTGTATAAAAAAATGTAAATTCCTTTAGTGTAAATTATGCATAAAAATATATTATTTTGAATAAAATTAAATATTATAGTTAAAAAAAGTTTGTCTTGTATCAATTTTTTTCAAATTTGAAATTTTTTATTAGTCGTATTTTATTTCCTTATTTTTTTTATTGCGTGAATTTTAAAGTAATTTTACGTTGGTGCTTTGCTTTTACGTGAATTTTGAAAAATCACAGATCGCATCCCCCCTTTTTCAATGTAAGTTACGTCTTTGCGCGATTTCGTTTGCGCATGTTTTCTGAGGAACCTATTTATCGCGTAAAACGAGACCCAGGTGTATATACAAAATGCTCTGTAAATGGGGATAGTAGTCTTTGCCGGCTTACTGTCCTAACCAGAGCGTAGAAAAATCAATGGCGTAGGAAATATGTCCATGACCATTGAGAACATGATGGCTACACTTTTGGGCCATACGTTCAGGTCGATATTTTGCCCTGTATCTAACGCAGTACAAGGGAACGAGTATCCAATGCACCTATTCAGATTACATTGACATAAAACATCCGTACATCTATCCACTAGCACCGATTTAACTACGAAACAATTAGCCCAAAACTAACACATCTTAAACTAACAATCTTATGAATCTATGCAGCCATTTACGTTTATTTTTAAATTATTAATTTAAAAGAAATTTATGAAAATGGAAATGATATTAAACACATATATAAAAAATATATGAATAATTTAAAATTTTAGTCAGATAAGAAAAAGATTTCTTTTAAAAGTAACACTTAAAATACTTGAAAAGTTTGTATTATATAGGTTCTTAAATGTTAGCCCCTTTGTTTACCTACTACCAGCTCAAAAGAAAATATGGCAATGGTGTCACAAGATGTGTGTGTTAGCTATATTTTATTTAGATTTAAAATGAGAGAAAAAATTGGAATCTTAATATAAATATAATAAAACAAAATTTATTTACAATATTTACACCTTACATGATGCTTAGGGATGAATCCAATGCACAAAAAAAAAAAAATATTTACTCTAGTATATAATCATATCGGATTAAATTCATTTAATTAACTTGCATTTAACTTACGAGTTCTGATTTGCTTATATATAATACCGATCAAATCAATCATATAATTATTATTTAGCTATTAATAAATCAATTCTAAATTCAACATGCTTTAACATTTCAAAAAAAAAATTTATGTTAAGAGATAAAAAATATATTTATATTTATTTAAATAGAAAATAGCACGTTAAAATTATAAACAGCATATTAATATTAACTTTAATATTTGCTATCAATATTATTTATTTTATTAAAAATATTTTAATTTAAATAAAATTTATCTTACTATAACATCAGATTCTAATTTGATCTGTAAGACAGTTGTAAACTTTCAGGCTTTACTAAATGTATTTTATTAAATCATTCTCAAGATTAATAATTAGGAAGGGTTATGTGAAAGATGACAAGTAGTAATAATTCTTTATGCTTAATTAGTGCAGCTAAGACACTTCTAAAAGTGGAATTTGGAGACTACATAATTTCAGGTTTAACTAGTGCACTAGTTAGATTTTTACCCAATAATAATGAAATTTTCAGCTATTATTTACTTTTCCATCTTAGCTATATAATTTCTAAATTAGATATGTGATTCTAATCAGCTTACTTTTATAATCCTATTCCAGTTATTTGTTGATTAAAATGATCCAAAGGTCATTCACAATAATGATATTAAAGTTGTCTTACAACAAGAAAGTTTTCTTTGAATGCTTTATTTTTAAACCCTACAATAAAAAAAAAAAGCAGCACCTCACAATTTTTTTTTCTATGAATGCTAAGATCACACGTAATAAATCCCAAAACTTACTTTAATTCAAAAAAAAACCTTGTAAGATCAAGATAGCTTTATTACTAAGATATCTGAACCGGTGAGAGAAATAATTCATGGCTCTGAATAAAATAAAATCTTTGTAAAGCTATTTTGTTTATAAAAAAATATACACTCGTGCCAAAAACAGATCACTATAAAAAGATTGTTAAAATTGGAAACATTTTTGAAGAATTGAGCTTTAAAATAATTATAAGTAATTAAATTACCATTGTGCTTTACTGATTTTTTTTTAAATCAATATTTAATGAACGTTCTTGAGCTAAATACAGCAAAATAAACAAAATTGATACTTAAAAGATAGATAAAAAATAGTGTGTCATCTTCAAATAAAAGCAGAGATGGGATATAATAAAAAAATCATTTACAAGAGGGTTGAATGTCGAAATGATACATGTATCTATTAAAAAAAAACCATCTTTTCAATCTAGGACTTTCTAATATGGTATCCATAACTCTACATGATTACTGCATACAATGTAACTAAAGAATTGATTTCTAAATTTTAATTAAATAGTTAAATGTGGGTAACTCATTTTATATAAATAGCATAAAATATATGAGTTACAATGAAATAATTATTTTAATTAAATAATGTTTTTTAATTGAAAAAATATATTTTGGTTTTATATATAAATATTTTTAGTCAGAAAGACAGGAAAAGATGGAGTATAATATTTTATAAAAAATGAAAGATTATTAATTAAACTAGCAAACAAATGCCCATAAAATTCAAAATCTTTTTACGATATTGATTCAAAATTGCAAATTATAACTTTTCTTTAATTTTAGACAAAACAAGTAATATAAAAAACTATTCAATAAATTTAAAATATATTTTAAAAAGACATTCCAGATTTAAAAAATACTGAGTTTGCAGCCCAAAATATCAAACCTGTGGCACAAAAATTTCATACATCAAGAACTTTAGCATTATATGAAAAGAATAGTTTTTATCACGATACATTGTTTCAAACAGTTATTATGTCAAAATCAAAAATGTTTGACACACATAGAAAATATTTGTATTCAATTTTTAGGAGCAGCAGAATATGACAAATTCTCCATATAGTAGTGTCAGTGAAAGCCATAGTAATCAATAGAGGAAAGATTTGTGCATAAAATCTCTATCTAGTGCCTACTCATCCAATATTCCAAGATCTAGCTTGTGACTTTGATCAGTGAGAAGCCTTGAATCAGAGAACTGCACAAAGCTACAAGTCCAAAATGAAAACAGACGTTTTCAATCCAAGCTCATTTGTTTCTAGTCATACAAATCTGAATCCAGATCAGTCTGTATACATTTTGGTGTCTCTGCATTAGAACCTAAGATCTAGTGCAGTGCTCTCTGTTCCAAGGCTCCTCACTGATGAAAGCCACAAGCTAGAAATTAGTTGTGTGGATAAGTAGGCAATTGATAGGTATTTTATGCATAAACCTTCTTGCATCCATTGATTCCTATATCTTGCACTAGGTGGCATCACTGTATGGAGTTTGCTAGTTAAGGATATACGGAGTTTTAAACAAAAGGGGAAGAGAATAATGGTTATAGAAGATATGAATGGGCATATTGAAGAAATTGATGATGTAGACAATAAGAATGGGCAGCTTTTGAAGGAATTTTGTCAGAGTAAATTTGAGCATTGGAAACTTATCAAATATTTATGAGGGACAATACACATGGTCTAGGAATAATATATCCCACACAATAGATTATGTATTGGTAGAGAAAGAGGGAATGGATAAAGTACGGAAAATTAAGGTGTTTGATAATGAAGAGAGAGTATGTAATAGTGATCATAATTTCTTTGTAATTGAAATGGTTATTAATGTGATGGAAAATAGAAATAAAAGTAGAAACAATAGTGAGAGATGTGAATGGAGAGTGAATGATAAGAATAAGTTAGAAGAGTATAGAATACAAGTTGAAGAAACCATGGAAGAGTTGGTTGGAAATGAGTATGAGGACTGGTGTGATGAAATAGAAAAAGTGGCAAATAGGGTTTTAGGTGAGAATATTCAGAAGAATAAAAGTAATAGAAAAATGAGAGTTAGTAAGGGTCTAAACGAGAGGAAAAAAGCATGCAGAGAATATAAGTGTGCTATTAAGAACAAAGAAAGTGAAAAAGATATTAATGCTAAATGAGAAAAGTACTTAGAAAAAAAGAAGTTAGCTAAAATAGGTAAATTATAGTGAGAGAATGAAACTAAATAGTAAATTATTGCATGTTATTAATAAAAGTGGAAGAGATGGGAGTAAAAAAATTTGGAATTACATTAAAAGGAGAAATTTAGGGGAAAGAGAGATAGTACTACTGGATGAGGAGGGAATAGAGTGTAGCTCTACAGAAGAATTAGAGAGAATATTGAATAGTTATGTAATGGATATAGAAAAGATGTTAGATGTGAAGGACAGAGGGATAGAAAATATGAAAGCATATAGTAATGGGAATATTAGCTTTACAGAAAAGGAACTGAATGAGGCAGGGAAGAAATTGAAAAGTGGTAAGGCAAGAGGGTTAGATGGATGGGCAGCAGAGATGGTAATGAATTTAGGGCATAGGGCAAAAATAAAGTTACTATCATGTTTTAATAAGATGGCACGGAAGAGTTTTTCCGGGTAGCTGGAGTAATACAAGAGTAAGATTATTATTTAAAGGAAAAGGTAAGGATCATAGAAAGTTAAATAATTATAGACCAATAGCGGTAACATCAGTTTTATATATAAAGTTTTTTCATATATGGTGGCTGAAAGAGTTGCAAAGTGGATGGAAGGAAATAATGTAGTGGGGGAAATGCAAGGAGGCTTTAGGTCAGATAGGCGTATAGGAGATAGTTTATTTATAGTTACACGAGTTTTATAGATATAGAGAAGGCATATGAAGAGTGAATAGAAGTAGATTATGGATAAGTTTCGCAAATGTGGTACTGAGGCAAGGATGCCCTAGGTCACCTATTTTATTTGTGTTGTATTTGAGTGAAATGGAGAGAGAGCAATAGAAAGTCTTGGAAGAGGGATAGAGATACCATTAATAGGTGGCAAGAGAGTATATACATTGTTGGGTCTTTTTTTTGTGGATGATGTCTTTTTGTGTGCAGAAAGAAGAGAAGATATGGAAGTTATGCTGAGGACATGCGCAAGGGTGGGTAAAGATATGGGGATTAAATTTAGTGAAGAAAAATCAAATATAATGATGGTGAATACTGGGGAAAGAGAAGACAAAGATTTCTTATTGGGGGCTATAAAGTTAAGTGTGGTGAATAGATATAGCTATTTGGGAATCATCTTGAGTAATAAGAAAAATTGCTTGGATGAATGAGAGAAAAAAATGATAAATGAAGCAAAGAAAAGAAAGGGATTGATAAAGAAATTAAGTGTTTTCATATAATAAATATGATGTAGCTAGAATTGTATGGAAGGGAGTGGCAGTAGCAGGGTTAACATACGGCAATGATGTGTTATGTGTTAAAGGGAAGTAGGAAGACATGCATTAGATGCTGAGGTGTGGATAGCAACGGAGGCAATTCAAGGAGAAATGGGATGTTCAACTTTTTATATGAGGGATGCAAAAAGCAAATTGAAAATGTTTGATAGATTGCAGTTTATGGATAATAAAAGAATAGCCAAAATAGTATTTAATTGGGTTGCAAGTAAAGGGCAGGCAACAAGATGGGTGAGAAAGGTAATGCGGTATGCAGAAGATTTGGGTAAAGAATTTATGTCAGTATATTTGTACAAAAGGTGGGATGATTGTGTTAGGAGAATTGTTGAGTGTTATAGTGGTAAGGAGTGGGATAGAAGAATAGATGCATTAATAAAGAATAGGGAGTTGAAGAGATGGAGAACTAGAATGGAGAGTAAAACGAGTTTAAATATATATAGAAGTAAATAGAACATTGGGTGTGAGTTAATTTATGATAATAGTAAGGGAAGTAGTTTATTGTTTAAGGCTCGAACAGGAACTTTAGCAACAAGGGAATATACACGTAAATAGAAAAATATAGCTGATTTAGTCTGCAAGTTGTGTAAGGAAGGCATAGAAAATATTAAGCATCTGTTACTTCAATGTAAATGCTTGGAAGCAGAAAGCGTACAAATAATGAAATTATGGAAGATTGAATATGAACAAAGTGATTATACAGAAAGTGAGTTATTGGTTTTTATGCTAGGTTTGGGAAAAGATAAGGGGGATTTAGATATGAAGGTCATGGAGTTGACAAAGATTACGTTGTGGAAATGGGATGGAGCAGATTATGGGAAAACTTAGGGTGGACAATGGAAAAAGAAGGTAAAGTGGCTAACAGGTTTCTCTGAGCATAGCTGCGGAGAGATTCCTGACTCCGTTTAAGGAGAAGTCACAGTGCATCACATCACATCACTTAGACTGGGAAATGGAAAATAAAGTGGCTAACAGGTTTCTCTGGGCATAATTGTTGAGATTCTTGACTCCATTTAAGGAGAAGCTACAGTACATCACATCACATTACTATTATTAACAGTTTATGTAAACATAAGAAATGATGATCATGAGCAGTGGAATGTATTATGTATGTAGTTATTAAACCTTTCCAATATATGTATACATTTAAAATGATAAAATGATCTCCAGTTTATAAAACTATTGAAAAAAATAAAAAGCAATAAATGCATTAATCTTATGTTTTCAAATTATGGATGTTTATAGCTATTATATCATTAATCATATTTGAAACAAAAAGACTGTTTACCATCTAAATAATCAGGATTTTAAGTTTTTTTGCCATATCACAATGTAAATCAAGATAAATTTGAAACTCTAAAATATCTAAATATTTATAGTGTTTTAAAATATAAACCAATGATTATTTTTTTCTCTAAGATATATCAGATTTGTCAATGTAGATGCAAATATTGAAAAAAAATGATTAGTAATCAATAAAATTACTAAAAAAAAACTTAAATGATTGGAAACTTGTATATGCAAATCTATTTTTGTCAGCTATAAATTTTATAAAGCCTAAGTAGAAATTAATTTTTTCAAATAAAAATATAATCAAATTCACATTCTTAATTGTCATTATAAAAAAATACAAACAATATTTCATTAATTTTTTCCTGTACTGATTACATATTGAAATACTATTTTAAAAATATTGGGTTAAAAAATATTATTAAAATTAATTTCAAGTTTCTTTTTTAAATATCATTATAAAGTAATTCAAAATGACATGGGGTTCACAAATTTAACAACATAATTTTAAAAAAATCTTATTGTTTCTATTTGTTGTTGATATTCTTCTAATTCCAATGCCCACAGAATAATTACTACAGTATAAATTCAGTACATATAAAAAAAACTTAATATTTTGATTATTATTTTACATAGGAATTAAGGAGTATTTTCTGCTTATCTGTGAAATTATTTGTATATTAAATGTTTTGTTTTTTTTTTTCTTTAAATTTTATTGTCTTGTTATCTGATGTTTCAATACTATAATAGACTATTTATAACTGATGTCTTTTTGCTCCATATTGTTGTTTTTTTTATGAAAATGAAATGCTCACCACAGTCACAGTAAATAATTTAAGCACTTTTCAATTCTCAAAAACTTAAGTTCTTAAATAAAGAACTTTTAGTTTAAGTTCTGCAATTTATTATAATCACTTAAGTTTTTAATAGATCTTAATTCTCTAGTTTAAAAGTGATATTAGCAAGATTTTTTTCTTGAAATAATATATACTGTCATTATTACAAATAAAAAAGCTAATATAAAATTGTGATAAATGTAATAACATTTTTTCAATATATATTAATAAATAAAAATATTAAGAATTAAAAAAAATTACCTTCCACGTCTTGGTACGGATGGTTCTACTAATAAAGAAGAACCCATTAAATTGAAACCTGAAATATAATAAAAGCATTTTTAGTAAGAATATTTTCCATAAATATATATGACGCAGAAAGTCAATTCAAAATATGTCCGACTTTTTGCTGACATATATAATAAATCTTTAAATATTATAATTTATATTACATATGAAAATAAAAAATTTATACTCTAATATGTAATAGTGCATTTATAAGCAAACTATTTCAACTTTATCATTAAAATATTGCGCAATAACATACTGCTTCAATTTAACATGTTGGAGCTTTACACTATTAGAAATATAATTTTTAATAACCTATTTTAAGGATTTTGCAATAATTATTACATTCAATTAACAAAAAAAAAATGAAATACTAAATAAAATTTTAAATAGCAAATTACAAAATAAACCATTATTTTTGTGTAACGCTTGCTGAAAAAATTTTTTTTAAAAAAATAAAACTTATTAATTGATAAAAATATTTGATTTGATTTTATTCCTAAGATTATATATATTATTAACTAATATCAATTGACATAAAATCGCTTTTACAGTCCTATTGTAAAAGATGCAAAAAAAAAAAAACTATTTTAGCTACTAGCGCTAAAAAACTATCTCCCTACCAGAGAAACGCTCAACTAAACAGAACTGAAATTATCAAACATTAAAAATAAAAAATTGTAAAAATATAAACTTGCCGTTTAAATTTTTATTCAAATAAAAATGTTCATTTAATTTTAATTCTACAAATTAGATACAAAATGTCATATAGCTTTATTTGTTCGGTTTTTTTCCTTAAGAAAATTATTGTACATTCACTTTTATGCAAAATATTATAAATACACAGTACAATAACATACGCGTACATGTACATCATGTTTACAAATGTAAATAAACAAAAGCTTGTAAAATAGTGTCATTAAGCACAGGATTTTATTACTACTTCAAACATCTAACAGTATGAGATAGCATTTTATTTATATATAAAGCAGGAAGAAAAAATCTCATACTTCTTTCAATAAGGACTAACGCGGTAATAAATAGGATGCATGTACAAGCACATATGCTAAAATCCAAATTTTAATTTATAAAAATAACAAAAAATATATATATTTTTTATACTGGATGAGAATATCAATTGAAAAATGTTAACATTATAAACTTTTAATTGTACATACAAGCATTGTAAATGACTATCAGCCATGTTGAATTTAGATAGCCTGAAGTTTAAACATTAACACCTTAATGGCAAACTGCCAATTTCCACTTACTATAAAATATTGTACATAGTAGATATGAAAGTAACATGTTGACATTTAACGTATAATCCATTAAAATTTTATTTAATAATTGCATTATAATGTTGAGAAATCAATTTCCATTATTCCAGTCAAATTGCTTAGCTTTAGAATTGAAGCATTAATAAATTTTTTTGAAAACTCCGCTCGACAAACGAACGGCATCAAATTTCATGTAAAGAAAAAAACTGCTAAAATATTTAAATTTTTGTATACAAAGTTAAGCAAATTCGGTAAAATATTAATTTTTGTGACAGGAACAATTTCATAATTCCCTCATTTTAAGTTTCGCATAGTATATTTTATCCTTAAACTAGTTTATAGTTCCTCGGTCGGTAAATAATCCCACCCCCTTGTAATTTGCTTTAAAATCCTTCATTGACAGAATTTCGTAAAGCCTCCATTTTGTTTTAATGAATGGTTTTACACATTTCATAAAATTTTTCACAATGAGTTTGCTTTAAAAGAATTATAAGTCGAAAGCAAGTTATGTCATTTTTAAAAAAAATCACATTGATGGTAAATAAATAAATGACCTTTGTGGCGGTAAAAGCCATAGCAGCCATTTTGAAATGGGAGCTTTTGTTCGGTGACCACATGACAAACGAGCACGCCTGGTCTGGACCAATTCACTCCAATCTTTTACAGTTGCTCATAACACGGAAAAGTACAGTTTATCGTGAAACAGACTTACCGTTTAACTCATCAATAGCTTTATCTGCAGAAGTTTGATCCGGACAATCTACGAAGGCATAGCCTCCTTTCTTAACCAGAATGTTGGTATATTTTATGCCGTGGTCTTCAAATAGCTTGTGGAGCGTTCCCTCGTTCACATCCGTGCCTAAATTTCCAACGTACAGCTTATTCATGGCGTTTATGGTTAAAAAAAAAAAAAAAATACTGCGAGTTAAGCTACAGCCTTCCTACCAGTATGATAAAGGCTAAATTATAGTTATTAAAGAGCGGGGGGAAATGAAATGGTGCTAGGATTCGGGAACTACGTTGACCCAACGTGCAGCTAAGAACCGCCGCCTCCTTTACTGTGCAATGACCGAAATACTTGGTATATTTCAACGCTCCCACGTGGTTCTGCAAGCCAGCCAAGTGCTCACGTGACTACAAGGCTTCCCGCCTTTGCTTCCATTGGATATCTTTATTAATAGTTTTTTTTTTTTTTCCATGTACTTCAGCTAGATATGATTTTGCATTTTGTCATTAGTAAATAAAATGTAATAAATTTTTTGGCAATAATTTTTAATTATTAATACCAGTTTTTAATAATTCGTTACTTAATTATTTGAAAAATATTGCTAATATCTAAAATTTTTGCAGGGCGTAAAATTGTTTGCAAACGCACTTTGACGTCATCTAAGGTCGCAGTGTCATTCATAAATTTACGCACAAGTCCACGTTGAATCCAATCTGTAAGCCACCCACGTGGCATTACTTTAAATTTTTTTTCTTCTAATAACAAATTAAGTAAAATTAACCTATCAAATTCGAATGATTATTGATTCTTGCTTTATTTAAATACATTGTGTAGTAATTCATTACGCACTAGAGAATAATAAAGTGATAGACTACACCTTGATGAGCAATACTGTACTATCTTAAATTTTTTAAAAAATATTGCGGTAGTAATATGAATTAAATGATTACTATAAATGCTAGCGGATAAGTTTTTATATGTAATTGATTTTAGAACTATATATTAATTATAATAGTATCGCAAAATACCCACTTTTTATATCAAGTTTTTTTTAAAAATCCAAAATATGCATTACAGAATCTTTTTTATTATGTCTAGTTAACTACTAAATGAAAAGAGAAATCAATGTATAATAGATCACCCTGGATTCTTTAACTGGATTCTAAAACGTTTTTTTCATTTGCGGTCTTAATTTTTTGTCTTTTTGTGTGTGTGAAGGTGTGAGTTAGCTCATCATTCATGTTTAGTTTCTAACTTTTCAATCTATAAATCTCTTCAAATGCCATTGTTATTCTAAATAAAGTTATTTTTTCCATATGTCATAGCTTCGGCCGGTAGGCGAACCCGCAAAAACCGTCTGCAACTAATTGCTTGCTTGCAAGGCGGCTGCGCTGACCTCTCCGTATTCTTTCTAGATTAATGCATTGATTTTGCATACCATGTATTGATTTGCATATCAAATCTTAACGTTTTAGGAATATAAACGTTATAGTTTTTAACTCAGTGGCTATAAAATCACTATATAAGCTAAAAGACTAGAAAATTATAAATAATCACAAAAAAAAAAAGGGTGATTAATCGGTATATAAAAGATTACATCGAAGATAACATAAATTCATTCCATAAAAATATTTTGCTTGTTTTTTCTATGATTTATGTATTCATAGATTACTACCTGAGAATTAAGCATTAAGTTTCCATAGGTATAACAGAATTCAAAATGGCAGGACTAATCAATAGAGTGCAATGTATTAGCTACTGACTTGAGTTGGTAAATTATAAATTTGAAATTATTGTCTATTCTCTACATATACTACATTGGTCCATATGAACTAATATTTAGCCTTATATATATATAGATTAAATGTGGCACATAAGCCCAGAAGTACATTGCTAATTTTAATTAAAGATAATTTTATCATATATACTAATATGTGTTTATATCTATATAAACATAGAATATCATTAATCTTATTATTACAGTTCAGAAATTTCTACTATCTGGACAATGTCATGGAGGAATTCTTTATATGATTATCAAAATATAGTAAGGTTGAACATGGATTTTTCAGATCTTATTTATGTTATAAAGAATATTATTATTGTTCGTAGCAATGATTTTGTATGTATGTTTTGTATCCATATATTAAAAAAAAGATAACATTACCACTGTTGTGAATGAAATAACATATTCACATTTTGGAATGGGGTTACAGAAAAAGAAACATTTAAATAAATATTTGTAGATTGGTAGGAATGTATGGACAGCATATTTTTATTTTATCTTTTAATCTTCTTTATTTTTTTCTAACAAAAACAAAAGTCTCTTTTGTGGTAAAAGAAAAACTTATTACAAAATTAACTGACATCAAGTATCCATTAATTTTTAAAAATTGATTTCATTAAAAAAAAAAAACTATAAATACACAATGGTATTTATAATTGTTACTCATGTGTACACTTTATAGTGTAGATTTTGTATGTGTATGTAAATTAATTTTCCAGTATATTGATTTTATTTTAATATTGTAATTTCAAAAGTGTACATACTTATTTCTAATAATTTCTATCACATACTTTTTGAAATGACTTTTGCTTTTTATATGTATTGAAATGAATAACATTTTATTATGGGCAGTGTATATATATATTTTAATGTCTTCAATCATTTAATTGAGTGTAATACCATTCATCATGCAATCATGTGATTAGTATTGAAGCAGTCAATCTTAGCTTAAGATTGTGCTTCATGTTTCTACCTACTAACCTGTGTTTAAATCCCTATTTTCCATCCCGCTCATTTTGCCATGTATATATATTTCATGTATATATTTGAGATGCGCGCCTAAATTATAAAATTTAATGTTTCAATAACATGTTTTAAAATTATTATTAATTCTTTTTATTAATCATTAGTTCTTTTTTATTAAAGTATTATAGATGCGGCTCAAATATATATATAGGAGCAAAACTTACTAACAAAATATTGATGTTTTTAAATATTTATTATATGTCATTTTTAGCTTTTTCTTTTTAAATTGCTTGTTTTTCTATTAAACTATATATTTTTTTATAAAATCCAATATGGAAGATGTGACTGTTGTTAATTGTCCAAAAATAATTAAAGGGAGGTATTTTTTAATTAAAGTTTTACTTAAAATAAATGGGATTAAGTATATTAAAGATTTTCTTTTGTTAAAAAAACATGTTGTCAAATCTATTTCTAATCTGGAAATAGATTTGAATTTATTTTGGACGTTATCTAACAATTGCATCTTTCAAAAACAACTGATAAAATTAAAAGTATAAGATGACTGAATTTTGAATCAGAGGAGATTAGCTACTTTTAGAGAGAGGTATTATAAACCTATTTTGTTTTGCTTGAAACTTAAAATGATGTAGCAGTAAATCCACCACTCTTCAGCGGCCTCTGCTGCTACCATAATATCCTGCTGCCCTGAAATGAAGAAAGGGCTAAAAAGAACTTTAGAATGCTAATAGAAGTTTCCTGCCACCGAAGTACCTGCATTTCAATCGCCGTGCACGTGCCATACTTTAAAATGGACTCTTAAAATTGCAAGGTAAATTTCCAAGCCGCCACCTAATAGTCAATTTAGTCTAAATAATCTATCAAGATCTCTTCTCATGTATTCTTTAACTTTGCCTTTTTTTATATATATCTGTGATTGTAATTTTGCTCTCAAATGATTTCTTTATATCTAATCCTATCTCATATGCTTTTAACCTTTCTTAACTTCGGTGCGGTCATTTATTTATAGATATTTATTACTTGATTATATATGTATGCTTTTTTTTTATTAATTTGCTAATCTCAAACTAACTGGTGATTTTTAATTTATAAAAATCTTTTCTGTCATTTTTTAAGTAAACCTTCACGAAGCAAGTTATTAACGTCCATTTAAAACAATGCATTATTAATTAATATACTCGCCAGATTGTTTTCGAGTCAACATTTTATTTATGATCAAAATGTATTTGTTTAACTCTGGGTTTTCTACCTGGAAAATCCAGAACTCAAGCTAATTAATGCTCTGAAACATTTATTTTATAATTATTTATTAAATTCTAAAAGGGTGACTTATAATTTGTTTTCTATATAACTGCTAATCTTACTTCATTTTTCATATTCTTAAAAATTCAAATCTTGTATTTAAATAAATCATTTATTGTAAAATCAACGAAAGTGGGATTGATTTATTTGGTCGTGGTTTGCAGACCGTACTGTAGCCGTCAGAGGGCGCGGCGACATCATCAACAAACGACCTGAAAATGGCAAGTGATAAATTTTTTTACAAAACGCCTCAAAATCGACAAATAAAAATGCCTAAGGCAATATATGTACAGCAAATAAAGCGAAAACTACAAATTAAAAAAAAATTAAAGAAAATGCTACAAAATTCAAATAATAAAAACAAAAAATCATGAAAATTGCATTATGAGGTATACCCCCCCCCCAAAATCAAAAAAATGCCTCAAAATCGACAAATAAAAATGCCTAAGGCAATATATGTACAGCAAATAAAGCGAAAACTACAAATTAAAAAAAAATTAAAGAAAATGCTACAAAATTCAAATAATAAAAACAAAAAATCATGAAAATTGCATTATGAGGTATATCCCCCCCCCAAAATCAAAAAAACGCCTCAAAATCGACAAATAAAAATGCCTAAGGCAATATATGTACAGCAAATACATCGAAAACAACAAATTATAAAAAAATTAAAGAAAATGCTAAAAAATTCAAATACTAACACCAAAAAACCATGAAGATTCGTTTGTTGATGATGTCGCCGCGCCCTCTGACGGCTACAGTACGGTCTGCAAACCAGGACCGTTTATTAATTTGAAATGTAAATCTTAATGTTTCTTTTACTAGGTAAAATCTTAACGTATATTTTATTAAATGAAATATTCTCTCTATATATATATTATAATTGCAAGGCGTATTATAGTATTCAAACAAGGGTCATTTATTTTAAAGCAGTAAAATTTATTCAATGTTGTTAGAGACATGTATCATTACTGCGTTTCTGACATTTGGCCGATCTTCGTGATTATATATATATGTGCTTCTTAATCTGGGGGTTACGACAAGTTCGAACCCATAGATTTCTTCTCATTCCATAGATAGTTGAGCTATCTGGAACCACATTTATTCCGTATCAAATGCCTCTGGCGGTGATCTCGTAAGTTTGGCACACGCTGTGCATATTCACTTCGTAGATAAAAGGCCTCTCACATCGGTTATACCAGCAAAAGGCTGGGCCATGCCATGCCGATCCACTTTTCTCTAAGCACTACCCAAGAAGGGGGTGTGAGATTTCATTTTTCATCCAGAAGCACAACCTTTTCCTCTTGGTTATTTTTAGGCTATTATGTCAGCACCGCAAACTTCTTCATATTTATTATTCCTTTTGCTTCATGACCCAGTTTTAATGCTCTAATATTAAAATTAAGCTTTGCTTAAAAGATATATATAAATGCCAATTACTTCTATTTTATTAATTAAGTTTATTTCAATCATATACAATCCTACCTTCATAATTTATATATCTATATTTAAGAGTATCTATATGCCTTGGGGAAAATAAAGCGTTCGTCTTACTATTGTTAAAATAATTTGTCATTAAATATTTTGTCATAGGTTTAAATATAATCAAATGTTTTCAAATGTATTTTATGTATTTTCACGACCATAATGGCAGGAAAATAGTTTGTATTTATATCTGTAATGAATCTCAGAATGCTCCCCTAATATATGTTAGTCATCACGTTTCTGAACCGTAAATCAAAGTGTTAATAGCAATTTTATGTAAGTTCTTTCTAATACTGATTGGCATCTTAATATTGGATCCACCAAAGATGCGTGTTTCTTTGTAATATATTATTTAGCTAATAAAGAGCATATGAGAAATAATAGCGTGAATGACACTATGTAATTATCTATCGCTTGCTCATTCATGCACATACTAATGTACTTAATTTATAAATGTATATAAATAATTTTTCATTATATTAATCTATATTTTATTGTCTAACTTATTTGAGTAGTTCGAATTCCTTTTCCTCCACTTCCACATATTACAGCCATGCCTATATATCTTTTAGTTTAGTCATAGTAATAGATGTCTCATTGTCTTCTCAGCTTTGCTAGTCGGCCGGATTAAGGTTAATTCTCATGTGCCATCACTCTTATGTTATTCATTAGGTGTTAGATCTGGGGCTTAGATAGTGGGTTCGAATCCAGGCTGGTCCCTGACCTAAATCTTGGGCTTGACTGGATTTGAAGTACATTTTGTGAGTTCCAGCTCATGTTAGATGGATAAACATGTTTTGACCAGCACAGTATTTGTCAACCACATTTTCAGCCTCTAAATATATTGTAACCGGACCCAAACAACCCCTTTATTATCTTGGTTGTAACAATTTCCTAATGAGCATATTGTAGGAAGGAACCATCGATTGGCTTTCCCCAATACAGATGTCACCCCCCCTACAACAATATTTCCTGCTCATCAGAAAATGTAGCACCATAGTGACTCGAAGCATCTAGAAATTTCTGTGTTTGGTTTCCCAAACGGCACCAGTAGAGTTCCACCTCACTACAACCTGACTTACCTAGGTCTAGTTATGCCAGACATAGCTCAGGAGGCATGAAATTTTCATGAACAAATGCAATGAATGATAAGTGATGCAAAAAAATAATAGAACTGAACAACTGGATAACTAAAATTAATTGTAAGTAACAACAATTAATTTGCAAGTTCTTCTAATAAAGTTCCTTCATATCCATGTGACGATTCATTTTCAGTTCATTTATGAAAAGGTTAGAAGCACTTTATTGATCAATATTTGCAAGTCCTAATAAAGTTCATCCTTCATTTCAAATGAAGGCTCATTTTAATTTATCTTGGGTAAAGAATTCAATGGGTCTTTTATCAAGTAGATGTCTACCAATACTGCATGAATAGTTTTAACTATTCGTTCCATATCTGTATATCCTTTTTAGATAGGTAAATAGGTAAGATGAGCAATTCCAGATTTGTGAAGCTTCTATAATTCAGTCAAGTATAAATGTACATTTGTGTGCATAAGTTTCATTATTTTATTAATATACAATCAATATGCATGTAAGCATTTGTAATTCATATAGTACTTCATTATTTTTAAATTTATCATGGGTAGGTAAACCGGTAATGTAATCAATTCCATGTTTGTGGACTATTCATAATCCAGTCAAGTATAAAAGTGCATTTATGTGCATAAATTTCATTATTTTCTTTACATACAATCAATATGCATGTAAGCATTTGTAATTCATTATTTAGCTATTCTAATATATAGCATGAACATTGTTGTTTGGTCTGCCACAGACATGTTTCTATATATAAGTTGATCAGCAGTTTCATTTATAATTTAGCCAGTTATAGTTATATGTAATATTCATATACAATCAATATGCATGTAAGCATTTGTAATTTTTATTTAATTCTAATATATAGCTTAAATATTGTTTGGTCTGCCACAGATATATGTTTCTACATATAAGTTGATCAGTAGTTTCATTTATAATTTATCACTAATAAAACGTATTTTCACATAGCTACATTTATTCATAATTTTCTTTAAGAAAGACATTTTGTTTTGTCTTTTATAAATACATATAAGTGTTAAATAAAATGCCTTTTTATTATAGATATTTTTAGTATTTATAATTTATCACTAATAAAACGTATTTTCACATAGCTATATTCATAATTTTTTTCTTTTCTAAGAAAGACGTTTTGTTTTGTCTTTTATTAACACATATAAGTATTGAATATTTTATGAAATTGTTACCTTCATTTTATCCAGTTTGTTCCTTCACTTTAGGATGCTACTACATTCAAAAAGAGGTCTTGTATTTAAGCTGAATGGCATTATTTACTTTCCATGATGTTCACCCAGGCAAATCTTGGAGATCATGGCTATGGACAAAGAGAGGAAACTATTATGATTAGCCTTCCATTCTTATGATTTCCTTATTAATACTTACTTTTTTCATCATTAGCAATGTGGTTGTAAATATTATATTCCAAGGTTCCTAAAGTCACTGGTCAACTAAATAGTTAAGCAACACTTAGATAAAAAAAATTTAACTTTTTTTTAACTCTTTCACTTTTCTTACTTTTTGACTGCTCTTAAAATCTTTTTTTAAAAAATCTTTACAACTACTCCTCTGAACTTCAAACTCAACTATTTATACTCTAATCTCTGGATTGATTAAGCAGCACTGCCCACTGTATCTGATTTGTTACACAGCTTTCATTTAAGCCCGAGTGCTTTTTTCTTCTTAAGGATTGGACACTTCTTTTAGTGGGACAGATAAGGAATCATGGATTACACCATGTTTTTCAATTTGATAAGACTGCCTCAAGTGATTATTACACTTTGTACGCCAACATTGTTTCAAAAATTTTAAATATAATATTTTAAAAAATCCCAGCTTTAAATAAATACGAGTGACGTATTTATATCATAATCTAAAATTATAAAATCAATAATGAAGGTTTATCTTTTTTTTCTCAATTATAGAAAATAATGATTTTCTTTTTTGGATTGATGTATTTTAATAAAGAAAGATTTATACTTTTTTTTTAATTGCAGATTTAAACGTATTTGTTTTCTCTTTTTTTAACAACAAATCATGCTAGTCTTTTTAATTGAGAGGGGGGGTCTTTTGAATATATACATGGAACAGTATATCTGTTTCAATATGTATAGTAATTCTTACTCCAATCTTTGTTTAAAGTCATTTTTTAACTTATTTGTTTGTTGTTGTTTTTTTAATTTTTGGAGTTATAAAGGTCACACTCATTTATAACAGCTGCTAATGCAATGAGATTATTACAATACAACCAAAAAGCTGTAGTCATATTTTTAACATTTATCTTATTACTATTATTTTATTAAAATTTTTTTCATATAAAACTAATAATTATATATAAACCTAATTTATTAATTTAAGCTTTGCTCTGTCTTTGTATATATATTCAATGAAATAATACATAGTGTTAGGTAATATTAATTTGTCATATGACATAATTAAGAAATTTATTTTGGGAATAGAGAACCTTCTTATATCTAAGATATAAAAAATCCAGATTAAATCTGCATATCAATAATATATTTTTATTGCTATTGTTTTTGTTTGTTTTTTGCATCATTAATACAAAATTACATATATTATAATTTTCAATCATCAGTTCACTGTAGAATGAAGGTCTCTCCAAGTTTTAATTCAGTTTCTTCAATCCATTTATTCATCCCTCTTATAAAAATTGTAACTACACAGGATTAGCCATATAATTCTATAATTAAAAATCACTTCTTTTCTTTTCAAAAACTTTATTTGATGTATATATATATATATCCACTTATTTCCAACGTTTCGACTATCTTTACTCTATAGTCATTTTCAAGGATCTAGAAAAAACATTACATTATAAACAAACTTCACATAATAAAAACAAAAATAATCAAAAACAATATAAAGCATATAAACCCCATAAAATTTAAAAATAAATAAAATACATTAAAATCAATTAAATTAAAAACACAAAACATACACCACACTTACTTGACTCCCTTCTCAAAAAACTTTCCCTTTTTACATTTTTTATCCAAAAAACCAATTGTTACAATAAAAAAACTTATTTCCTTTTTCTTTCTTATATACTTCAAAAATGAATTTATTTCCAAAAATAATTCTTTATTCATGTCTTATCCAATTCTATTTAAAATAGGTTTATATCTTTTTATATATAAACTCTCTTTTACCATTCTTTCTTTATACAATCTAACCCCCTCCAACATTTTAATCTTAAAATCTATATGTCCATTTTCCTTACTATGTATATTTACATTAGAATTCCTATCTCTCAAATGCTGTTTCAATCTTGTCTCTAATTTGTTCTTTGTTGTACCAATATATGATACATTTTTATTCTCTTTTTTACAATCCAAACATTCTATTTTATAAATACCATTCATGTTTTCAACATTCCTATTTCTTATCATATTACCTAAATTACATTTCCTTTTATATACTGGTTTCAACAATAAACCACATTCCTTACCATATTTCTTATTCATATCCCTCATTATCTTTTTAATCTTAAAAAAAGTACTTTTTGACACTTTATACCCACTATACATAAATTCCTTCTTTTTTCTTTCTTTTTTCTCAATTTCCTCTCAATTTTGTCTATATTCTTTTTTCCACATAATTTATTAATAATCTTAATTGGATAATCATTTTTTTATTGCCTCATTTTTTATACACTCCATTTCCTCCCTAAATAACCCCTCCTCTGAACATAGATTAATTCCTCTAACTATTCTATTATTAACAATATTAATCCTATGTATGTATTCAATATCTGATTCCCAATTACTCAATAATCCATAAAAAGTATCTTTTCTAAAAATACAAGTCTCAATCCCTACTCTATAATTTTTTATAACTTTTTTAATTTTAACATCCATATAATTAATTGAATTATTTATTTCTTTTTCTTTTTACACAGGATTACTTTTAAATATAATATATTGTATATAATCAGAAAGTTTTTACATATTTATACACGTAGTTTTTTACTATTTTTATGTTTCATGTTCACTTTCTTCTCACCAATGCATTTTGAATATTTTTATGCAGAGTCTGATTAGATCAAATATATTTATAATGGATTTTTTTGTCCATAATTTATAATGATTTTGATAAACACATTCAGCAACTCAAAAAACATACAACAATCACACATATCTAAAGTAACTTTTGAATATTTGTTAACTTTTTAAAAAATTTTCCCTATCTTCTACTAAGTTAAACAAAGTCTTCATCAAAAAATTATGTATGTGACAACTCAGCTAACTTATTTTATCTTGTGAGTGAATAATCTTCACATTATGTAATTCAATGTTACAATAATAGTATAACTGCAGTATTGTAAAATTTTTGTTTATCAAATTATGAATATATATTGTGTATATATATAATTAACCTATTCATTCAATATACTGAATGTTTCTTATATAGATAAATAGAGGGATTTCAAATCCAACAAGGGCTTTGAGTATTCTAATGCTGGTTTTGCAATGAAATGGATGGTTGAAGCCTATCAATTAAAGTTTAAGGAATTTATATCTTAATATAAGCCAAGCATTGAATGTATATATGTGAGGGAGATTATGATCTGGGCTAATCAATGAGTGCTGGTTCTGCATGAAGTACATATATTGTGGATCATCTGGTTGTTTGATATGAAGTGAAGAATGAATATAGACTGGGGGAAAATCCTAAGTTCAAATTGCTCAATTTATATAAATATATATTCAATAGGATTTAACTTATCTGTTCCTTAGAATCAAATTTCAGTTTTTACTTCAGAAATATGTCTTAGCATAGTAATTCATAATTCATGTGTCCATGTGGAATTTATTAAACATTCCTATATTATGTAATATATATTTATAAGCTTACACTTAGAAATGCATAATAAAGTTAGTAAATCAAGCCCAAATAAGTGTATGTGTAAATAACAAATATCACTCCTACCTATGCAAAGAAAGAAACTGATAATTACCTCGACATTAAACCTATATTTTATTTCATATTTCTAATTTAAATATGTCATCTTATCTATGTTCTGAATAGGGCTGATGTTATTTTTTTAGAGACAACTCATTGAATTCCATGTTATATACATTTATAAAGACAAGGTAGTTATCGGTTTTTTTTTCTTTGCATAGATATGAATGAATAATTATTTATTGTTTTCTCCCCTATTTACTTATAGTTCAATTTATTGACTTTATTATATATTTATGTATGAAATGAATTGAAGTCATCTATTTTATTTAATCCTATACATTTCCAAATTATGAAAAAATGACCAATTTCTCTGCAGAACATATATTTGGGATTCAATAACTGCCTTTTGTCAACTTTCTTTAAAGCAACTACCAATTTATAAATATAGCAATATTATTTTTATTTTAGTACCATTAATATAATTGATCTATTCAATATTAAACTTTAAACATACATATTAGTGGTATTACTTAATAAAGTCTATTTACCACTGCTCATTAGCATACAAGTCAATTTTAAGTAACACTCATTTTTTCACAAGGTTCATATTTTAATATGTTAATTAATTGTTTGCACAATATCTTCATTGAAATACAATATATCTATTTTATTAATAAAGAAAAAACAATCTGAAATAACAATTAAGAAATTTTAAAATTTGAATATTTATTTTTTAAAAAAATCTTAGTAGTGTTGAGAGAAATCGTCCATTCTTTGTTCATATATATGTATACACACACACACCCAGTAAAATCATTTTTGAGAAGGATAAAAACAAATAATATAAAGAGGAAAACCATAATACCAGAATAGATTTTAAAATTATAAATATTAATAATTTAGTTTTCTGGGTTTTTTCCTAATAAAATGGCACATAACTTAAATTTAGTTCTTAGTTTTAAGTACAATTTCTATTCTATAATTTTAAATATTTCATAACTTATTTGCAAAACGTGTATGCATACATATATACAGCATTATTTTATAGTAATTCACATAACATTTTAAAAAATCAGAGATTATGAGAAGTATAATAAATAATTAGATATTTGCAGATTGCTAATTTTTTATATTTCATAAAAATCTCGATTTTAATATTTGCAAATCACAAAATAAAAAAATATTCGTTGCTTAAAAAAATGTTGATTGACATTTGTTTTTGATAAACTTTAGACTAATGCAAAGAATGATCTTTTATAAGCTAGAATATTTCACAATCACCATTGCATGTGTTGTACACAGCAAAAATCTAATGTAAAAAGCTACTCCTTGATGAAGCTTTATTCATCTTGATAAAATTTGGCATCTTTTATTTCATAAAATAAATATTACTACTACATAGCCACTCATATATGTCTATGGCATTTTAACTCCAAAGAGTAAAAAAACAACTGTTTGGAGATAAGTTGTGTGATGATTATTTAAATCAATCTGTAAACCACAAATGTATTCAAATATAGAACATGCAAGTCCATTTATCTGTTTATTTGATATTTTATGATGCTGTCTTTTAATTTCTTCAACAAAAATCCTTTCTGAAATACTTGACATCATGTTAAATTGTAGCTCTCTATTCTATTCATTGCTTCCCAATAGAAATAATCAACACTGCATTTCTTTAGAATATCTTAAAAATAATTATAGTATAACCTTTCTCATGAAAACCATGCTCAAATTCCTGTAAAATGCCCTTTTAAGAAGTCTTCATTATTCTCTCATTTTACACGTCTATTCCAATAAAGTGTGATTTTATAATAATGGATTCTAGTATCACATCCAACATATTGATTGATCTCATGATCTCACCATTGTATTTTTAAAATTTTCTGGAGCATTCTTAAATGAAACTTTTTTAACATATCAAACAGAGTGACTATGTCTCACTTCCATATAGCAAATTAGATAAAGTAACTGCTATATTTAACTTAGTTGCAATAGTTATTTCCTGTCATAAAATAATCTATTTTTAATTACTTAAGAGCAGTAACAGTGTATTGGAGTTTATGTTGTAGCTCACCAAATTCACCTTTCTACTTATAAAACTACTAAGAGCTTTAAATTGTTTTATATTCTTAAGTTGATAATCAAGTTAATTAAAAGTTTTTCAGGATTTTTTTTTCCATCATTGGCTGTTAATGAACTTGAATTTTTTTAAAATTAATTTTTAAATCAAAATCTTTATATGTTATATTTGTTTGTTTTTTGAACTGAAAAAAAAAAATAGCACAATCTATCAGCATACTGTAAATTCAGAATCTATTTTGAAATTCTTGTTTTTGCTTTTATTCAATTTAAATTAAAAATTTCATCATTAAATCTGTATCACAACTTGATCCTATTTCATTAAGCTGCTTGTAAATAATTCCAAAGACCAATATTAATATAATTGGAAACAATGTTGGATCAAGTACACATCCTTGTTTAACATCGGTTTCTATTTAAAATGCTTCTGATTTTCCTACTGAACATCAGTTTAATTTTAAATGCCTCAAATTTTCCACCTTCCATTTTATCATATAGAAGCTATATAATATGAATCAACTTTTGTAGACAACCAATTAATTTCAAACAATGTCATAGACCTGTTCAATTAACTGAGTCAAATGCCTTAACCAAATCAATAAAAATAATATATATAAATCTCTCTTTTGTTCCTGATTTTTTTTTTTTGCATTTGTCTTGCAATAAAAGCCATGACTATAGTACTTTTTAAGTCTCTAAAATTATCATGAGTCTTTTGAAACCATCTATTGCAAACAAACTATTCAACAAAATCCCTGACTGTAAACTTTATTGTAGTGGTTTATAATGATGTTCCATGATAATTACTGCAATTTATGTATTCCCTTTACTTTTATAAATAGAATTTATAGAAGCATCTTTTATAAAATACAAAAGTGAAATCTTATGACAGTCTATGATGAATCAGGACTCTTGACAACATAGTTGTCAAATCTTCACATAGTCCAAAAAAATGGTGGAAAGCAAAGGCTACTGTACATCATTAATATTTAAAAATAAAAAGATTCTCAAGACAGTAATTTGTCAATAATCAGCACCCTGAGATTATAGGTCATTAAATGATAAAACAAGTAAAAATTATTGTTATAATACTAGTTTCAAAATCAAATACATAGAAAATTGCAGGTAGTAGGAACAATGCTTTAAGCTCTCTTTTAATTTGCATGTGATGACAATAATCTATTTTATATCATTCTACACTTGAGCCATCTTTACAAATATGTAATTAATACATACTGAAGAGATCTTCTGACTAAATTCTCCATTATGGCTTTCCTCAATAGAGAACATTATTTTTGCACTGTAATCATTTCTTTGAATGTCATATAAATGTAAAAGATGGTTAATGAGTAGTTACAAATTAGCAGGCTTACTTTTATATGAGAAGGGCTAATAGTTAAAAATTATACTAGATCTGATTGGCACTCATCTAGCATTCATTGATTACTCATGCTTATAATTGGTTTGTTGTTTCTATAGGGGAAAATGCTTCTCCAATAGTCATTTTAAAGAAATAATGGAAAATAAGACATTACTCATCAGGCTTTCCATCTGCTAGGTAGTGATTGATGTTACTAGCTTTTTTTTTGTTCCTCTACTTATAATAGATGATACCTATTTCATAACCAATTTTGGATAGATAGCTATATTAATTATAGTTTACTACCTTAAATAAAAACTTTTGAATCTGAAAACCTTTGCAATATGTACTCAGCCAGGATTCAAACACAGGCTATGGATAGCTATCTATCCAAAATTGGTTAGGAAATTGATATCATCTATTATAACTACTATGTCATAGACACTTTAAGTATACATATATATCTAATCTACTAAAATGTTTATATAGTTTGGAAAACATTTATCTTCTACACTTAGTGTAGTCAAAATAAGATTTTTTTAACATTCGTAATTTAAAATGTTTTTAGTACTAAAAAATATAAAATGAAAATACAAATGAAAATTTTTATTTTAAAAATGATTTAGTTCAATTATATATTTTTTTATTACTATTAATGTTATTTACAAAACAAATCACTTAAAATCAACTGTAATTTATTTCATTGATTTACAGTACTGCTTGGAAGATTACATGATGATGAAGTACCAATGTGACATTGAACTCTGAACCAAGAACCTTTAGCTCTTAAATCCATGGCTCTGCTAATGCATTAAAGAACGCAGAGCAAAATCAGTAATGCTAAACAGCTAGTTATATTTGTAATAGTACTAACCTTTGAATTACCTTTTATTAATTAAACTTTTAAATTTTGGAAGTATACAAAAGCCTCAAAATTAAGTTATTTAAGAAAGCTAGATTTAGATTTATAGCAGATACTTTTCGAATGTTTTTAATCCATAAATTTTTGAAGTGACATAATTGTTGAAAATTTACAGGTTATAATCAGAAGTTGGCTTCCTGGTTTATTATGTTTTATCCCTGCTGAGTGTTACTGCTGGAACAATGCTATGCTTGTTTTGCATTATTTCTTCTTTGACTTTGCAGATTTTTATCTAAACGAAAGACATATTAATATATATGAAATTAGATAATACATCGTAAATTCAATCAAAATATTGAATGGAAAGTAAGTAATTATTCTAATGGATTGTTTCTTGATAGTTTAATTGAATTTGGGGGATAGAATTGAACAGGAATCTTAAGATCTGGGATCCACCACTCTCTCATTGCACTTGCAAGACAATCAATCTCTTGAGCAATAAAATGGTGAAATTATTGCTAAATATAAATAAGATTAAGTTAGTAACCCAAATTAAAAAGTAATCATAAAGATATAAAAGTTATTGTATGATAAAACAATGCATTAGAAACTAAAACATGATTATCTTATATTAAAGCTGCTGATGATAATAGTAATAATTACAATGTATAAAAATAACATTTTCTAAAAGCAATAAAATTAATAGTCTATATTTTTGTATTTCATTATCCTATATATTTCTAGTGATTAGTCTATTTCTGTTTTATGCTCATCACCTGATCTTTGTAAATTTATTCAATAAGCAATCTCAGAACTTTTTCTGCAATTGGTTTGTCATCAGTTATTAGAGGATGAAAGAATACTTGATTACTATTACCTATAAGATGAGGAATGGTCATATAAAAATCTCCATATATCGACTAAAAATGACAATTGTAATATGATTTATTTTTTATCTCTGATTGGTCATTTTTCTATGGCATTAAGCCTGTTGTTTGCTTTTATTTTTTTAAAACATTGAATCTGCTCCCCACAGAGAACTAAATGTATCTAGATATGACAAAGTTTCTGCCTGAAGACAAGTAATATAACTAAGCAGTAGAATACTACAACCAAGTGGTGATAGTAGTTTGTTATTCTCTTAACACAAACTTATTCCATTATCTCAATTTTCGAGTTAACTTGTATTGAGTTTTTACATTGTTAAGTTATTACTTAATAAGGGTGTATCTATAATTTTAATATCCTTAAATAAATGACTAATTTGTGGCTCCATGTGTAATTTTAAATAATGTTATGAATGTATTTATCTCTTTGCTTTTTTAAAAATATAGTTATTTATAATGCTAATGAAATTTTAAGTTATATGTTCTTTTACTATATCATTTTTTTTTTTAAAAAAACTTATAAACATAAATCTCATTGGGGAAGATCAACTAACACCAATTTGAATCCTGATTGCTAAACCTTGATTTTTTTTTCAGGTCACAAATCGACTGAGGATTTTTTTCAAGTATATGGCTCAGAATCTACCTTGGGACCAATCAATAATGGTCAGTAAATGGGTCTTTAACTATTTTTGGTAGGGGTAATATGATGCTGTTTTAGAAACCATGTCACATTAATATAGATGCAAAGTTTATTACCTTTACTCCAACAATGATGCAAGATATTTACTTATTATTATTATTATTATTATTATTATTATTATTATTATTATTTAGTGTGTGTAAATTAAGTTCTCTGCCTGATGCCACAGCACTCGTTATGCCCATTATTTCTAATGTTTGAATTCGTGTTGTAGCATTGAAAACACTAATTTGTAATGAATATCAGATGCTAGAATAGAAGCCAGTTAGAAAACATTGATTAACTTCACAAATAATCAATTGTTTTTTCATTAATTGTTTCCAAAAAATTAATAGTTTAGAATTGTTTTTCGACTACTCATTTAACACAATTGCCCATTATAATTTAATAACCAACAGTTATAAATATTGGATATATATACTATAGTTGAGATATAACATAAATTTAATATATTTCATGTGCTTTATAAAGATGTTAAGTGAAAGATGACTTTTTGATTTTTCTTTGAGGTCTTAAAAAAACCAAGCTGGGTAAATTCCTATTGTCCACTCTATACATTCTTATCATTGCAGCTGCTATTGCTATGTGATTATTTATGCAGTATATAAGCATGGATGGGCTGCTAACCAACATGCATCAGCCAGTATGATAAGTTTATTGGCTTTTTACTTCTGGGTTTTAAGATAAAAAAATACCATGATCTTTCTTCTCAACTGCCTGATATCTATTAACTGAAATATTAATTAAGTTTTCTTCAAGGAAAACGGAATAGGTGTGTGGATGAACGTTTTTTTCTTTTTAATAGATATTTAACAATTATGACAGACAAAAATAAATCATGGTTTTTATTCCCAGGAGACTATAAATTTGCCAGCCAAGTCAGCAGTTGGTGACCAAAGGCAGAGAGTGATAATCTCTTGATTGTGGACCCAGACTGCCATTTGATAATGATCTTTTATTTAGATACTTATAATTGTAGATCACTTTCAAATGAAGGAATATTGGAAGAATTGGAAGAACTGTTATTATTAAATGGGACATTATTGGACTTTATGAAATTAGAAGGAAAAATGAAGACATAAATGACTTAAAAAGTGGACATATAGTATACTTCAAAGGCACAAATATTGAAAGTATGAATGGAATAAGATTTATTATAAGTAAAAAGTGGAAGAACAACATTCTGAAGATTGATGATGTATCAGATAGAGTGACAATATTAGTTATTCAACTTAATAGTAGATTCCAAATGAAAATAATTCAGGTTTAAGTCCCAACAAGTTCTCATTATGATGAAGTAAAAAGTTTTATATGGATATACAAAAGGCTTTTGATCAGTCCAAACAATATTTTAGAATTGTCATGGGAGATTAGTGCTAGGATTAGCAAACAATTGAAAGATAAAAGTGATGTGAGTAAATTTGGTTACTGTGATAAAAATGAGAGAGGTCATAGATTTTAGAAGATTGCAAAAAATAAACTTAATATTGTGATTTTTATTTGAGAAAAATGCTAAATGGAAATGAACATGGAAGCATCAAAATGAAGATACAGCAGAATTGGATTATATTAAGATGGCAAAACTCTCCATACAGTAGTGCCACTTGGTGCAAGCCAGAGTAATCAATGGATCATGTGATCTTTAGTGCTTTAATACCAACCCTGCCCAATAAGATAGTGGTGGATATGGCTATTAAAGAACCAAAGACACCAAAATGTATAGGTACTGAACTGAGTTCAGATCCATATGACTATATAAGCTATTGAGGTTAGATTGAAAATATTATTGTGTTTTCAATTTTATTCTCATAGTTTTGTAGTGAAGTAGAGATAAAAGGTGGCTGCTGGAGGGTTGCATTAGATCCTAAGATCTAGGTGCAGTGCTCTCCAATCCAAGGCTCCTCACTTACAAAAGCCACAAGCTAAAAACTAGTATGGGGATATTGGATGAGTAGGCATTAGATAGGAATTTTATGCACAAGCCCCTGGCATCCATTGTTTACTCTGGCTTGCACTGAATGGCACTACTATATAGAGAATTTTGCCTGTTTTAATAACAGTTATGAGCAAGCATAAGAAATCATGATCATGTGATAATTGGATTATATGTTGATGTCCAGAAAACATATATTTAATTAAAGATTGTAATGTTCTTAATAAATTCAACACAAAAAATGATTAATGATATGTAAGACACATGTTAATACAATATTAGAGACAAAATTATTAAGAAAAGCAGTATTCACAGTTGATATCCCTAATCTTCAGAAATGTTCCAATAAATTTAATAAATTAGAACTTGCAAATCGTTTTCAAATATAACAGATTTTGAACATGATCAGATATGAAAATCAATGGGAAGATAAATTAATACACTTTTAAAAGCTGCAACAAATATAGCTATTACAAAAAAGTAGCAGTTGACCGGTAAAATTTTTATTGCAACAAGTTATGAAGAAAAGAAATCATATGAAAATATATAAAAATGATGCATTAAGAAGGATTGAATATCTAGAATTTTGTAAAATGGTATAAAAAAAACAGTTGAAACCAATAAAAGAAAATATAATTGTAAATTAGCACAGAAAACTATAAAACAAAAAAGTATAAAAAACCATTTTAGTATTGGTAGGAAAAATATTTTTGAAATAAAAAAAAAAGATACAATTATTACTAAAAAAAAGAGACAACATCATGAAATGTGTAAAAGAATTATATCAAGAATTATTTAGTAATAAATGACAAGGAAAAGTATCTACTGCAACTACTATATTTTCTGGACTATCCTGAATTTTAAATGAAAAAGTGAGATATGCAATTAAATCTATGAAGAAAGGAAAAGTTAAGGATGGAATTATAATCAATATCTTAAAAGAAGCAGGTGACGAAATATACAAAAAAAAATTGACTAATTATATGCCAAATGTCTAAATGATAAAGATGTATCAAATGATTGTAAGAATGAAATATTAATGTTAATTTTTAAAAAAGATATTAGAAATTACATACCTATCAGTCTTTTATCAGTTCTACACAAATTTTTTACCAAGATAATTAAAACTCGTCAAAGGCGAACTGAATTTTAACTAACCAAAAGATCAAGCTTGATTTAAAAGTGGTTTAATACAGTGGATCATATCCAAGTATTGAGAGAAGTTAAAGCATTAGATAATCAAGGTATAAATCCAGGATAACCAGATATGGTATAGATTCAGGATATTGGCATGTTCTGAAAATATGTTTAAAAAGTGCAATAGCAACAATTATATAATAGGAAGATTAACATCAAGAAGAGTGTGCAAACATTTTGACTTTATATCACTAAAACATTTTTACAGCAGTTTTGCAGAAGTATTTAGTGGATTAAATGGAGAGTTAAAGAAATAAAAGTAAGTGGAGATAAATTAAGTCATCTAAATTTTGCATATGATGTAATTGTATAATGCTTTGGGGTTTCAGGAAATTTTGTAAGAGTTATCAGATGAAAATAAGAAAGTATGATTAAAGTTGAATATTAAAAAGACTAAAGTACAACGGAATTTTTCAAAAAAAAAAAAATGAACATTGATAATGATGGATTGAAGAAATTAATAACTACAAGTACCTAGTTCAGATTATTATTACAGGTGAAATATAATGGATGAAGTTAATTATAGAGTTAATCTTGGTTGGAGTGCTTTTATTATAAATAACTTAATATTAATAAAAAAAAAATATGCCAATGTATTTGAAAAGAAAGGTTTTAATGTGTTTTACCAGTTTTTACTTGTGGATCTGAGACGTGAGCACTTAATAGGAAAGCAATACAGAGACTTCAGATCATTCAATGAAGTATGAAGAGATGTGTGTTAGAAGTAATAAGAGATTGAAAATAAAATACATGGATGAGAGAACAAACCGATGAGATGGAAGTGGAACTGGACTGGACATATTGTTAAAAGAGATGATAATAGATGGATAGTTGAAATTTCAAATTGGATTTCAAGAGATTTAAAAGAGCATATGTGAGATGTATGGATGAAATAAAGAAGGAAATTGGGATGATGTAGAGAGGAGAGGTTAGAGATTGGAGAAAATGGAATAAACTTGGAGAGGTCTTCATTCTGAATTTGATCAATAATGGTTGAAAATGATTATGATGATGATGATCAGTACCTACTTGAAATACAAATTCAATTATTTATATACATTTATTCAGGCTTGCCATAAAAATTTTAAGCAATGAGGTAATTATCTAATTTATATAAACGGATACTAATGGAATATACCCATTAATAATTTTGTAATTATTTATTGAATTATTTCCATCATCTACTTTAATAATTGCTTAATGTTTTTGAAAAAATTCAAACTTTAGTTAAATTTTTCAAGTATTACTAATAGCATACAACATAAGTTAGTATATAATACAAGGTTTTAAATTATATATTGCTCTTTTTTTTTTCAGCTATTTTTACTTAACAAGATTAATGAATAATATCCAAATTTTATGAATAATCCCATTGACTCCTGGGTTATTTGCATTATTATGGGAGCAGTTTTTTTTAGATTTTCTATTTCTTACTTTATTCTCTCTGCTCAGTATTATTTTTCCCACTCTAACATATGTTCAATGATATTTACAGAATCTACTACTTTATTCCCATCTGTTTTTTTTTCTTCTCTAATTATTACTTTACACTTTTTTAATCATTTTTGATGTTCCAGCTGGTTTTACCAAATATATATTTTTCCACATTCATACCATATTTTATGATGTACTTTTTGATTTTCAGCATATTATGTTAAGGTTTTGTAGAAGATAGGATATTTTTTCATTATACTATGGCTTTGGAAAAATGTTTTGATGTTAGATTGATTGCATATTTTTTTAGTTTGTTATCCCTGATAGTATAGATATTCTATAGTACTTAGATTTCTTTTTTTTATTGTGATGTTTATTTTTATGTTAATTGACGGATAATCATTTTTCATGAAATTTTGTTCTGTGCAAGATTTTCCTTCATTCAAATCACTGACTTTGGAACTAAATTCTCTGTTTCATAATGACAATATAACTCATTTTTTTATTTATCCGTGATGATTGGATATATATTAGGTATTTTCCTGTCTGTGTGTATGTGTTTTTTATAAAATGTCATTTTAATTTTGCCATGGGGAAGCATTCTCATAACAATATCTAAGAATCCAAATGTTTGTTCTTATTCTAATTACGTTATTACTGTAATCAACGAAGATAGGTTGATGCTGTGTGTCCAGGATAAAACTATTATGTGCCAAACAAAAAATATATTAATGACATAATAAATCCAGACTTTATATGGAAATGAAATTGTTTCTATGATTGTAGTTCATGTTCTTCCATTTAAATGTTGGTGATCATCAACAACTGTGGTGAACCCATATACATCTCTTAATTTTCTAGTTTTACTATTATGCAAAATATTAAGAGTTCCATTATATTAACAATATTTGAAAGCATCTTTGTAAGCTATTATTTTCATTGAATCATTTTTTTACAATAGACAATGCTTCATCGTATAATCCATTTGTGAATAATCTTATTAGTCTGTTAGTTCTTTATATTTTCATTGATTCATTTTATAAAGTGATTAGAATTCCTAACAAAGATATGTATTCTGTATGCTAAAGGATTAAGAATTTTAAGAAAAAAATCTTGTTAAAATTTGACATAGTATGCAGAGCTAACAGTAAGACTTAATAGAACATGATTCTTATGTGTTTTAAATATAGTATAGGAATGTAGAATGTTGCTGAAGTACTTTTTTCTGAATCAATGAATTATTTGCAATGTTTTCTGAGTAATGTTTGTAGCTTTGTTTTTGTAACTGATGTAGGATTTTTTTGCCATTTTTTTTATATTGGCCTGCTATGAATAGTTCTCTTTATCATAATCAATAATATCTTTTGCACTCCTATCATTGCCCTTGTCAAGTAAGAGAATGATCATAGATCTTATGAAAAAGATTTAATAGCTTTCCTCTCAACTTATGTTTAAAAAAAAATCTTACATAAAAAAATATCTTATCAAAAATGAGTATACATTAGCTTTCATTAAAAAAAACATTATATCTACAACAAAAAGACACATCAAAAGAAAATAATTATAGATAGTATAGTGTAGCCATACTTATAAGATATATTAGACAAATTAAAATCTGCAATTAATATAATATCATAACAGCTTTCCAAAGTCATAGCATACTAAAAAAAATCATACCTCTACAAATTCAAAACTTACAATACTGAAAAACAAGAATTGCATATATGAAATACTATGTAAATGTGGTAAATCATATATCAGGGAAATTAGCAACCTCATCAAAAAAAAATTTAAAAATGTTTGAAGTAATAATTAATGAAGAAAAATGGGTGTGCCTAAAATAGCAGACTATGTATATACCAATGAACATATATTTGATTCCGAAAATATGACATTATTAAGCAGAGATGAAAAAGTAAAACAAAAAAAATTAAAAGAGCTGCTCTTATGACAATGGCAAATAAAGCTATAAGTAAGCGTAGAATGTTAATCAGTAGTATTTAAAAAACATATATTAAGATTGTGCTTTAAATAATGGAGAAATCAGGATTATCATTGACAAATATATAAAAAATTTAATGATTTTTATCTTAAATAAAATAGAATACTTTTTAGGACATGTCATGAACCTAAACTCAGGCCATCAACATCCGAAGAATATATATATATATATATATATATATCACTTAAAACATCATGTTACATATAACCTTTTTAACAGTTGAATATCTCTGAAAGGTTTAAATAAGTTTGAATTTTTTTAAAAATATTTAATAATTAAACTACATAATGGAAATAATACAACATATAATTACAAGTAAAATGCAATCATTACAAATTAACAGCCGAATCCATTAATAAAGTTGTAGTATTGATTTCATTGATGTTTTCTCCTAAAGTCATATTATTCCACAACAATTTTTCATGTATATGTTCACTTATCCAATAACCAGTTTTAGTATCCATATTTTGCCATATTACAGTTTACAAAAAAACAGTGGCTTGGAAATGGAAGTATAGCTATAAATGAAAAGCTTATAAGGAATTCTTTTGGGATTTATTCTTTATGAATTTTATATTTTAGCAACAGACATTGATTTATGACCCTAGATTAATCTTACAATTTTTTATTTTCCCATATACAGTAATTGTAGATAGTACCATTGAGAGTGAGAATCTTGAAACTCTAGATAGCTAAGCAGTTTTGGAGATTGTTCCTACTGCTAATTTGAATTAACAGTTTGATTACTTTTAACCTGCCAAGTATAACATTCTTTAGTATGCTTGTAAAACATATGTCAACTTTTATTTCTTAACATATCTATTTTAAGATATGGATTACAATTTTTTATTTTCTTTAGCTTCTCCTTTCTTCATCCATTTGATTGTGTAACTCAATTGTTCATTTAAAATGCTGGGCAATTCAAAAAATGTACACTGTAGAGGTTTTTTTTTCTTTATTACTACATAATTCTTCTATACATTTTATAGTATCATCCCTTTTTTTAGTTTTTCTTCTTATTACAGAAATAACTTTTCTTTTAATACCAAAATGTTGCTTTACACTTTTAAGGTTTTTATTTTCTTATATAGTTTTCCTTGCTAAATCAGAATTATATATATTTTTATATCATTAACTTTTTTTTCATACCATTTTCTAAACTCCAGATATTCAATTTTTCATAATAAATCATTTAAAAATATTTTTATATTCCTTCTTTCCTTCATACATTCTCTTGAGTGAAAAATTGACTAGGAAATTACTATTTTTTTGTATCATTTATCTTTGCTGCAGTTCTTAATAGTGAATTAATTATATTATTATTGATTTTATTCACATATGAGTCATATTCAAAATCTGATATTTTAAAATGATTTGCAAGTTCTAATTTATATTCTTTGAAACATTTCTGAAGGTTAGGAATATGAACTATTATTATTGCTACTTCTTAATAATTATTGTCTTTCTAGTTTTGCATTAACCTGTACTTAACATCTTACTAATTGATGATCATGTTCTGTGCTGAATCTATTAAGAACACTGCAAATTTGAAATAAATATTTTCATATACTTAAAATATAATCCAATTTGTTGTAACTTCATTTAGATGCTTCCAGAATTTTTCTCAAAGAAAACATTCATAATATAGTTTTTATTTTTGTCTGTATTGCTTGAGCTTTGTATCCTGTCTCATTTCTATTAACAAAATCAGATATATCCTTAATCTTTCAATCATTTATAAATTCTAGCATTAAAATCTCCATGATCTGTTTGGTCTGATCAAATACATTTTGTATATCCACATTTTTTGGGGTACAAATCTGAATTATCTACATTTGGTATCTTCCATTAAAGTTGAAAAACTTATCTGATATACCATCAATCTTTATAATATTGTTATTCCACTTTTGTAAATAATGAATCTCACTCCATTTGCTCTTATAATGAATTACATGTTAATTTTTTAATTGTTAATCTCTTTACCTTTTTTCCTAACTTCACAAACTTCAATAATGTCCCATTTAATATTAAGCAGTTTTTTTTTTCAATTTGTGTAATATTCTTTTACTTGAAAGAGATCTGCAAGTGCAAGTGCCTAATAAATATTTGTCATCAAATAACAGATTGGGTTTATAATCAAAGGATTCTTAATGCCCTTTATATGTGGCCATCAATTACGCCCTGTGTAGTGATTTTACTAATTTTCTGAAATAACCATAATTTAATTTTTGTCTGTTATGGCAAATTAACTGAGAAGTGGATTACTTTGTTATTTTTTTACTTTTTAGCCAATTATTTACATAAGAGCATTATTTAAAAAAAATTTTTACATATTATTTTACAACCGATCTAACTTTCATTTCAGATGATTATGATATTTACCCTCTCTTTTTTATTTCCACTGCCACTTTATTCACAGAACTTTCAACATTTCCCCCTTTTGCATTGAAATGTCTATGATAATTTTAAATAGTCATTGCAAAATCATTATGTGCATCCATACAAAATTTCATCATTTCTTTTTCATAATAATATTATCTGCATATGATATTTTAGAGATTTTTATTGTATTCTTGAAATAAGTGATTTTACTATTCTGATCTGATATACCATCAATATCCACATTGCTGAAATTTCATACTTATTTATGAGAAATTTATATTGTGCTTTACGCAAAAAGTGAAGCTTGTCTCAATCTTATTAAAAGTTATATGGCTTAGCGCTTTCAAAGACCTTGTGTCTCCATAATCATAGCCTACTTTTAACTGAAGTTTAGCAGTTTATAAAATTTCATGCCCAACCAATGGATGTAGAGTGGCATATTATGGGGAGACCCATGCCAACATTACAACAAGAACATCTCAACATCATTATTTGTACAGGAAAGCTATAAATAATGATGAAAACAGATCCATATTCTTCGAGCACCAAAAAACAACAGGCCATGTGTTTGAACCCACTATGGCAAGGGCACTATGCACGGAATGTAATGATATGAAATGAAAAATTAAAGAGGGTTTGCTTTATTGCAAATGACAATTGTGCAATAAACCAGAAAGAATCGTGCTTTGCAATCTTCAGAAAATGGTTATAAAATTTGCATAAAATTTTACATAAACCAAAGTTAAACTTCAGTTAAAAGTAGGCTATGATTATGGAGACACAAGTCCTCTGAAGGTGCTAAGCCATATAATTTTAATAAGATTGAGACAAGCTTCACTTTTTGCATAAAGCACAATATAAATTTCTTAGTAATCAACGGTGAAGTGAAAAACTAGTATACTTATTTATAATGAATTGCAATCTACTTATATTTTTAATATCTGTTTTTTTTCCCTATATTTTTCAAATCAATTGTTTCTTCATCTTTTAAATTCATAATGTCTGACAATATCTCATTTAATATGCAGTAACTTTTTTAATTCTTGCAATTTTAGTATAGCCATTCAAGTCTAAAACCTAGAGATTTTTACTATTCTTTGATTCAATCACTGACCACTATTTAGTTGACTAACAATTTTACAATCTCTATGAAATAGAGGAAATCATTTTTTGTTTGTGATAAATATGGATTTATGAATATTTATTCAATTATTGTGACACATTTTCTATTTTCAATATAATAAAGATCATACATTAAATATAATCACATATTCTGTCAAACAACACCAAACATAATCACACATCGTAATAATGGTTATACTCCCATCTAAATAAGTGCACACACAAGTATATACATTTTTATTATGCTTTTAAAAAAATAACTTTTGAAAAACAAACAAAAAACATGATATTTTCTTAACCCTAAAAAGATTGTTGCTGAGAAGTCACACTAGCATTCACTTAGTAATAATAGTATCAATAACATCATGTGTAATGGACATTTGGAATTTTTCCTTCTTAATTTCTTTGAATTCTCTATGAGAAATCAATGAAACTCTATAAATTAATAATCTGTGTAAACATTTAGTAATTAATGTAGTTAATAGTATAGTCAAACAAACTAATAATAAATACACTCACATAAATATAAGGTATAACATTAGTTTATAGGTATTTATAGGCAGCTTCATAATTTAATAAGTCCATTTAATTAAAATCAGGATATAAAAGTTGGAAGATACTTATAAAAGAATAAATGAGAAAACTCCTTATTTGTAAAATAACAACATAGGTAAACTAAAGGATTAAGTATTTGTTGAGATAACAGTGATTGTGACTTAATTTTCTTATATCAAGAATAAGGATAGCTAATATAACAAAAAGATTTTTAATTTATTACTTACTTACTAATTTATTTGCTTGCTTCTTTATTTACTTATTTGCTTATGTCTACCAGTCTATAATTTTTGCATAGAGATTTGCATTAAACTAAAAAATCTACTAGCAGCAACGAAAAGATTTATCAATGGCGAGTTACCAAGAAGAAAGCATATACCAATTAATTTATTACTTTTTAAAGAGATTATTTCTTGAGTTGGAATTAAAAAATACAATTATTTAATAATTATCAAATGTTAGAAAAGTAATCTGATATTTATGTGTATATATGTAGAGTAAGAGAATTTTATAAAATCAAATTAAAATGACGACTATCCTTTTCAAATATACTACTTTTGATATTCTTGTATTAGCTATGCATGTGTGTATGTATTAAATTAAATATTTTCCTGGTTTAATTATGATCTAAACAAAATTATGATAAGAGAAACTTATTAGTATTGGTGTTGCAAAGTAATTATCAATTGTGATTGATAGCTTTTAAACTATATTCTTTTAAATATAACTATATAAATAATACCATAAACAATTTCCTCTAGTTGCCCAGAATATTTTTTTTTCATTAGAAATAGAAGATATTTTTTTTATTTCTAACTCAATTTAAACCCAAACATATGTTTTAAGGTATGGAAACTTAGAAGAATTTCATCTCCATTTTTTCCAAAGAATTCAATTAATAAATAGTGTTCTATCCAATTAACAAGTTCAGATAGCGTTCACACATCCAACATCTATTTCTCCATTCTTTTCTATTCATTTCCCAGATATTTAATTCCAGATTATCATCCAGTAAAATAATATTTTTCATCTTCTTGTTTCTATTCATCACACTCTCTAAAATATTCTTAACTAAATTATTCTTTTTTATTAGTATACATTCAATCTAGTTTTTCTTTATATCTCTAATTTCCTCACTCAATCTTCTTTTTCTTTCACCCTTGACAAAACTTCCTCATTTGTCATTTTATTCAGCCAAATAACTTTATTCATTTTTGTTCATATCCATCTTTGAAAGGCCTCCAATATGTTGGTAATTCTCTTACAAATTGTTCACTTTGACAAATACATATAGCACTAAAAAAAATTTCCCCCAATTTCCTCTTTGAAGATTTACAAAATATTTTCTTTCTGTTAGTAAATGCCTCCTTTGCAAATGCTGTCCATCATTTAACTTCATCTTCACTTCTTCCATTCTCACTTATTAAAAATCTTAACTTGTATTCTTTTTGTATTCCTTCCTATCCATAAATATTTAATACTGTTAACATTAATCTTCATTCCATATTTCATTTATCCTTTTTCTAACGTATTCAATATATTTTGTAGATTCTTTTCATTCTCACAAGAGCCATGTCATTTGCAAATCTTATATATTTTAATTCTACCACCAATACTAATTCCTTCCTAGTCTAAATATTTTATCTATCATGTTTTCTAAATAAACATTACAAAGCATAGGTAATATGCAACATTTGTCTAATTACTCTTTTTATACTCTCTTCTCCGGTCTTGTTCTTTGACTAATACACATATTTCAAATTTTTAAAATACTTTTTTATTTTTCAATATGATCATAAATATATTCCATATTATTCTATCAAATGCCTTTTTTTTTCAAATTCACAAAATATATTGCAGGTCCTTTTTCTTTTTCAATATATCTTTCTGCAATATTGTAAAAGAAAAAAATCCATAAAAAGAAAAAACATTAAAGAAAATATAGAATCTTAAAAGAAAAATTTAATAACGATAAATTTACAAATTACCTTTTTTATTATCAAAACTGATGCCAGCAGATTGACAATATTTTATATTAACTGTAATTATTAAAGATTTTAGTAAGTACATTTTAAATTGATCTCCTATTATTATTTTATTATTTATCATTCTTTGGTATTTACTTTTAATTTTTTTTTCTTTGCTCATGTTATTTTTAATATTATTTTTTTCGCGCATGGTTCAATTTTGAGAAAATACCCTTTTGACAAGATAAATTCTTCAAGTTTTATTTGTTCTTACATGTGTTGGTTTTCTTCACAGAAACAATCCTATGTCAGCAGTAATATTGATTTTTTTTTTTTTGTAAAATTTAACTAATCTCATGTCATATATTAGTAATTTTGCTGAATTTCAGTATTTCTATAGTCCTTTTGTTTGTACCTAAACTCAGGTATATATATCATTTTATAGCAGATAGTAAACATATCATTTATCATTGCTTAACATTCCACCAAGAATATCATTTCCAAACAGTAGATAGAGACTCGATTAAGGTTTACACCATACAACTGATTAGAAACTAATGTTAACTTACTCTGACCTTGTTTTGCATCTTTTATATACTTGCAGTCCTCCCGTGCAATAATCTGTGTTGCCTTAAAATCAAAAACTATACTACATGTTTTTAAAAATATATAGAAGTAACATAACTATATCAACAAAATCTAAATGGCCCTCATTAAAGTTTACTAAAGTTTTAAAAATCTAAGTTGTACAAACCAGTGTTAGCTGGCTTAGTCTGAGAAAGCAACCTCAGTCATTCTTACTTTATCAACTTCTTAGTTTGTACAGCCATTAGATAAGAGGTATATTCCCAACTGACAAAATTTCATTTCATAGTTTCAACTCATAAGATGACTGAGATAATCTTGGGCTCAAAAATTACAAAAAAATGTAAAATTAATTATGCAGTATAATACAGCTGGTTATAATAGAAGGATGCAATTATTTGTATAAGTGTGTGAAATGAAATAAATAATTGTCTTTATAATTTGAATCTTTTTTTATTTTGTTATAACAAATCAAAAGTTACCATAAAAATTTTTATTTGTAGATTTATTGGTTTAAATATTAATATTTTAAAGGGTTACATAGACCCCAAATTTTATGTATATCCATATAATTGGCCACTGAATCATGCAGTGAAAATAAATAATTACTATCCATTGAAAATAAGATTAATTTCAGGTCACAAATGTGGTATTTGAAATAATATCAATCATCAAATACTATCTATTCATTTTTTAAATGTATTTATTCAATGGAAATAAATTTCTTTAATTTAATTAACATGCAATAATAACAAAAATGTTATATAATTACCTAAATGAAGTTAGAATATAATGTTGCAATTATGTTTACTTAATTAACTACTATTTTATTCTTAGAGTATTTTATAACCAAAGTTTTTAGGCGTTTTCTTTTTATTATTATTATTATTATTATTAGTAGTAGTAGTAGTAGTAGTAGTAGTAGTAGTAGTAGTAGTAGTAGTAGTAGTAATAGTAGTAGTAGTAGTAGTAGTAATAATAATAATAATAATAATAATAATAATTCAATTCAATTCATTTATTTAAGTGCTAAACAACAGCATAAAGCCAATTACAGTTTGCACATACAATAAAAGTGAAAATAAAACATATAGCATAAAATGAAAATATAAATGTATACATAATAAAGTAAAATTTAAATAATAATAATAATAATAATAATAATAATAATAATAATAATAATAATAATAATAATAATAATAATAATAATAATAATAATAATAATAATAATAATAATAATAATAATAATAATAATAATAATAATAATAATAATAATAATAATAATAATAATAATAATAATAATAATAATAATAATTTGTTCTTTTGAATTTTGTAGTTTTATGATGATTACTATTAGATTTGTGCTCTGTACTTATAATATCAGACTTTCTTCATTATTAATATATCTGCAAAGATTTCTAATGAAAATACTGTTAGTCTTTTTGCAAGATTTTTTTTTCAAAATGAGAGATAGAAAAAAATGTAAGTCTAACATTTATAATTTCATGTAAATTTTTTTTTTCCGTTTTTTTTTTAAAAAACAATTATTGCTCCTATAAGAAAATTTTTAAAAACGTTTATAATTACATCAATGATCATTTTAGTACTATTTTAATTTTTGTAAGTTGAGATTTTTCTTAGAGAGCATTTTAATATTTTTTCTTTATTATTTTTGTTTTACTGTTTTAATTTGCAATTGCAGTTATTTTGTATTTTTGGTAAAACATTTCACATTACAACATCGTGATAATGAAATGACTTCTTATTACAGTTTTATGATCATATGCTGTTTGCTATGCCATGGTGATTCTTGGATTTTTTACACTTACTGGATTTTTCTAAAATAATTTAATGGTATGTTAAGCTATATTGAAGTTATATGATTTATCAGTATGTTTATTGCAATTTTTTTTTTAAAAAAAAGGTTAAATTTATAGAATTTAATTTTTTAATAAAAAAATGTTATATCTTACAAATCTGTTAAGAACTTGCTATAACAATTTTTAAATATTAGAAAAAGTTCTGAGAAAGATTGTTGAACTGTCAAAACAATAAGCTATTTGCAAATGTAAAAAAATAAAATGTCACATTATAAAATGTGCATACAAGATATGCTTTCATTAATTCTGTTAGTAATAAAAGTTTATTCTCTAAATAATATACTTTTATATTTAAAATACTGATAAAATGATTCCTAAAAATTTTGTTAATAATTACTTTAGAAAGTAATAATCAGTAATAAATTATTAATCAGAAAAGATTTTTCAGTGTTTTATTTGAAAGTGTTAAATAGACACAAACTGCCAAGCTAATCAAGAATTACTTGGTAAAAGTTTTATGGTTTATCATACTTTCTTAAAGTCCAATTAAGAAATAGCTATATTAGAACCCTTTTTTTAAAAAAATAGGCTATTAGCCAGCTATATAAAAAGAATTACTGATCTTACTTAGGAATTTTTAATTATCTGAAAATTGTATAGCTCAGTTCTGAACATGCATTCTAAATCATATTACTAACTTTAGTATATAATATTTATCAGAGAAACCATATATCACAGTGGATAAAAATGATTCATTACAGTCTCAATATATGAATAAAAAATATCTTCAATAGCAATATCATAAAAGTTAGAATCTATTTTAGACAGAACATTTGAAACTATTAGACTATTATTTTTCTACAAATCATCTTTACATCCAAAAGGTTGGCCCTTGGTTGTTTTGTGCTGCATCATCTAAATTTTTTTTAGTTGATTACTATCTGCAATTTCTAAACTTTATATATTCCTTAAAATTATTTATTATGCACAAAAAAAGTGCACCTTTATAAAATAGGTGATTACAGACCATAATCATGACATCTAGTAAAATTATTGTTATCATCTTTAAATTAAAAGTCCATAAAAGTATTTGGTTTCTAATTAATATATGCATATATACACATGATAATAATATTAAAAGCTAAACTAGAAAATAAAATACACTTTTTTTAGCATTAACAATATTAGAACATTTTACTGTGTATGTGAATGTAATGTTCTAGAATTGTTAATGCTTAAAAAGTACATTTTATTTGTTAATTTTGTTTTCAGCATTATTATAATATGTGTATATGTGTATATTAATTGGAAGATTTTATAGACTTTTAATTTAAAGATGGCAAAAATATTTTAACTAGATGTCATGGATTTTGCAATCACGTGTTTTAATTGGTTGTTTGCCTAAAAAAATATTTTCTAATTATTATACATAAACTTTTTATTAAGAGATTTATTTATTTATGAAATTATTTTTTTTCTTGTTTTCACATTTAACGTATATATGTTTGCCTTTTATATTCTTACAATATCTGAAGTATTAAGTTAAAAATGTTCCATTTTTAATTTAATGTTCATTTCAACAAAAATTTTATTAACAATAAATAGTGATTACATACTAATAAAGGATAGATAAATGAATAAATTGTACAATAATATGATTGTATAATGTTCTATTTGTTATCTGGCTAGATTTTGTTATGAGAGTACAATTGTTATACTCTTATGTGGTTAGGTATAGTGATGAGATTCTAAGAACTTGATTAATGGAATAAGCATTTTTTATATAAACATGAATATTTTCTTTTAGAATTTCCTATTCTATAATGCTGGGTAGGTGGGAGTTGATAATCAGGAAAAGGAAAGAGCAGTTAAAGACCAGGTGTCATCAAAGACTTTACTGGAGGCCAGGAGCTGGTCACGTTTCTTGATTTTTTTGAGCGTTTTAATTTAATGTTAAGTGAGATAAAATATATTATTACTAAATAGTGGTGACTGCAACTTGCAATTACCAAAATTACTATTATTATTTGTCTAATTTCAATGTATTCAATAGTATAATTAAATAGCAATAATCAATACGTAAGATTTTAGGGTTCCCAGTGAAGATTTTTTAATCTTTCTTTATTAAATTTAATTAACTAATTTGAATTACTCAACCTCCTATATATATAATAAACACTTCTCTATAGTGCTAAAGATTAAATGAATCGATAATTTTACCAATAGCCAAGATGCAGTAAAAGATTAGTCAAGGGTTTTCCATTTTATTTAGAATTTGAAGCATTATAACACTATAAACTTTTCAAAATGTACAAGTTATTATTTTATATCTTCTTTAAATACAATGTATGTTTAAAAAAACGCAATATATCTGATTGTAAATATAGGGAAGTATGGGATTTGGGCATTCTATCATCAGATTTTCAATAGTATGGGTGGCTGAAGAGTTGGAAGTTGGAGTATTGAATTCTATCTCTCTCAGAATTCTATATTGAATTCTATCTCTCTCAGCGTTTATGTAAACAAAGCTTGATAGTGGGCTATTGGTAAAGCTCCATCTAGTGAATTCAATAATTCAATATAGAATTCTATCTCTCTCAGCGTTTATGTAAACAAAGCTTGATGTGATGTGATGTATTTGGCTTCTCCTTAAACGAAGTCAAGAATATCTCAGCAATTACACCCAGATAAACCTGTTAGCCATTTTATTCTCCATTCCCCCCTCTTAAGTCTTCCCATATTCTGCCCCATCCCATTTCCACAACATAATCTTTGTCAACTCTATGGCCTTTATATCTAAATCCCCCTTATCTCTTCGCAAACCCAACATAAACATAAAATGCAAGCTATAGCAAGTTACGAAATTTATAATTTGTTTTGTATATATATATATATATGGGAAATGATAATCTGACCAACTGATGAGTGCTGGTTCAGCACGAAATTTGAATATTGATGACATGTGGGTGGTCGTGTGTGTCAGTAGTATGAGATAGTGCGAATAGTGAAGGTTGCTTGAAAGTCTAAGTTCAGATCCCTTATATTTACAATTAAGTTCCGGTTACAAGAATGCCTGTATTTCAAATATATCTGATTGCAATAGTTATTTTAAAAGTTATTAGTGCTACAAAACTGTGTAGAAATGATATTTTAGACTAATGTATCTGACAGTGATTTACTTACTAAAATAATTTATACTTACTTATAATAATCATTGGTCTTTTAAATGTTATTCAATTTTTAGCAATACAGAGTGTTGTATGTTTTCTTTATTAATAGCTATTTTTAAAGTGCAGAGATATATGTGTGTATATGTGTGTTTAAAATAATAATATCAATACCAAATAAAAAAAACTGCTTTGTTTGTTACAATTGAAGTGAACTATAGATTTAAATGTTAAATATTTAAAAAACTAAAATCACAAAGAAATTCTTTGATTAAAAAAAAAAAGTTGATTTTTTTTTGTTGTTGTTGTTTACAGTCCATTTCAAAAAGATGGCTGCCATATTTTTTAACACCCTACTTACAATAAAAAGTTAGTTATTAATCATCAAACAGACCATCCACAAAGACAACTGAATAACCAAGAATAATCTTAAATGTTCGATTAACCAGATATGTGAATAGTTGTGCTTTTATTTTCTAAGAGAAAAAGCTTAATAAATTCAATTTCTGACACTTCTGAGAGACAGTTAGATTAATAGCATGTTGAAAGCAGAATAGTAGATATTTTTAAGGAGTAAAAAGATAAGTTTCATGCAGAAGTAAGAGATCTATCATTTTCTATTTGGATTAACCCACAACATGTTTTCTGTGCTTCAAAGAGCTTAAACAAAAGGAAGGAAAGCTATTACTAATAAAACACTTAATGTTATTAATAGCAACATAAAAAATCTGAGATCAATAGATTCAGAAAGCATTTCCAAAAATTGGAATAAAACCAAAAGTTGTTCAAGGATTCTCATTATTAATTTCAGGTTAATCCAAAAAAAAAAAAAAAGTAAAAGAAAATATTTTCAAAAAAGCTGAAAAATTTAAATATGTATTATTAATAATTACGTTCTTATATATAATAATTTACTAAAGCTGTAACCTTAGAAATAAGCGTCTGAAAAATACGAAGGTAGGGACCTCTATAGGTCTTAAAACACAAGCTTACGCTATGAAGAAAAGAGAGAATCCTTGGGAGAATCCTTCTTTACTTCAACCTACTTTTATATATAAATAGGTGAAGCTGAAGTGTTTTGATCTAAGAGTGTGAAGCTATTCAATACTTCACTAATTAAGTCCACAATTCTTATAATACATTAATACTCGCGAAATCTTACAATTTACTACGAGTCAATGAAAAGATCTTATAGTAAGAAATCTGTTACGATAATTTAAAGTTGTAATTATAAATTTTATTAAACGCCCATTATTATATTAAGTAATAATTTACTAAAGCTGTAACCTTAGAAATAAGCGTCTTAATGTATTATAAGAATTGTGGACTTAATTAGTGAAGTATTGAATAGCTTCACACTCTTAGATCAAAACACTTCAGCTTCACCTATTTATATATAAAAGTAGGTTGAAGTAAAGAAGGATTCTCCCAAGGATTCTCTCTTTTCTTCATAGCGTAAGCTTGTGTTTTAAGACCTATAGAGGTCCCTACCTTCGTGTTCTTATATATAATAAAAACAGTGTTTTAAACTATAGTAATCATTTTCCCAAATGATTTTAATATCAATGTGAATTGACATTATTAGTGTTTAAAAAGATTGTGATTCCAATATTTGCATATAGTTTTAAATTATTAATTAATTATTTTATATTTGACTATGGAATCTTAATTTACAGTGGTTTAAAAATGAACGGAAATTAGAACTACCATCTGTAAGTTTAATATTTGACCATATGAAAGAAATTTTATTTACATCTTTGTTAATTTATTAGTGTCTTCTCTATAAGACTAGAGATATACGTAAAAATCATTTTGCGTTTGCTTGGCAGTTTGATAAAGAGGCTGTGCATTGATAGTAACAGCATTTCATAAAGTGGTCGATCTAGTGTTTATATAAATTGGGCTATAAATAAAGATGTGTATCTTTTATTGTAAAAAGGACAGTGCCTTGACAATAGATTGAAATTGTTGATTGTTATTAATATTCATATTGTTTAAGGTTCAATGCTTTCATGTATTTACACTTGTAAACCTATCTAGCCTTGAGTATTATTAGATTTATTAGCTAAGTAGTAACACATGGTTTCAGTAAAATTTGAAAGTTATAATTGACTATTTGTTCATCTGCTTTCAGAACAGATTATATATGCTCATTTAATGAGATTTATTTAAATTTCTTTGAATTAATAATCTCATTCTCTTTGTTAAGTTGCAATCTTTAGTGTCTATATAAACATACTGAACCATAGATAACGGTGGGTATCCACCTTTATTGTAAAAAGGAGTTTGTCTTGACAACAGATTGAGATTATTAATTGTTACTGATATGGATATTGTTTAATTACATTTTCATACTCTGCCATTCTAGATATTAATGTAAAATAATATTCATACAGAATTTACATTTTATATTTAAACTCTGTATGAGTATTATTTTTACATTGATATTGTTTAAGTGTTTAATGCTTTCATATATTTATATAGGAGATTTGAACCCAGACTTTTCAACTATTCAATCTATCTCATACAACTGATATAAATGATCACACATATATAAAAAAGATAAATGACCTCCGATATACATATTTCATGTTGAGCCCACATTCATCAGTTGGTCCAGATCATCATCTCCCATATATATATATATAATCAGTGCTTGGTTTATATTAAGATAGCAAACCTTCAAACTTTAATGAACAGGTTTCAATCTACTCCACCATCCAACTCTTCAGCCTTCCATACCATTGAATGTATATGTAATAAAATATATTCTTCCAGAATATGTAGACCATTATCAACTATTGTGGTAATAAACCTTTTGATACAAAACAATATTTGTTACTACCTTCTGAGTCCCACTTTTGATACAACATTTATTATGTTCATTATAGTTGTGCTTTGACAAAAAAATATGCTATATTAAAAGCCTGGGTCAACAAAGTAACAAATATTGTTTTATACCAAAGATTTGTAATAGTTAATAACTGTCTGCATACTCGGATAGAATATATTTTGTTATATATTATCAATGGTGTGTACATGTAATATATATATATATATATATAATTACTATTATGATTTTATCATTACCTTACTATTTTACCACTACTGCCAATTTATTATACCATATTAATGATATGATATATTTTTATAATCTATACTAACACCTGTCTTGTTTGAAATGATATATTCAGCAGAAGCTCAATAATTAATATTTACAATTTAAACATGTAGCTAATTATTTGTTTTCTAGTAGAAATCATAATAAATACTTGTGATAAATATTAATTGTATTTTATTTCATCTTCTCACTTTCTCTCTCTCTCTCTCTCTCTCTCTCTCTCTCTCTCTCTCTCTCTCTCTCTGTATCTCTTCTTTTTTTTCTCATTTCTTTTTGACTGTCTACCTGTTTTCCTTTCTCCATTCCTAGCTTTATCTCTTTATTTCTGCTTCTCTTTATATCATTGAATTTTTTTTAATTTTATGTGCATAATATAGACATATATTTTAGTATCTAAAAATTATTAATGTTAATTTTCATAGAGTAAGTCCTTAAAATGACAATTATTACACGAATCTAATATTTGAAGAAAAAAAAAGGATGAAAACATATCAGTTTAATTTGTTTTGTTATTGCCTATTAAAAAAAAAACTGTTTTATTAGAGTCTAGAAATAAATATAAATGATCTATGGTGACGCCTTATTTTTTTTTTTTAAATAACTATCTAAAGAAAGTCATCTACTAATAGAAAGTTCAAACTAGACTAACATAAGAAATTAATATTATTTTGAACTTGTTCACTTTTGCCATTTAAAAAATGCCTGAATAATCTTAAAGTTATACCCCCCCCCTTCTAACTACTAAACAATATAAAACAATCAGAATGCTATAACTATGTGCCTATTTATCATCATTTTCAATAGTTATCTATCAGAGGATGAAGGTCTCTCCAAGTTTAATCCAGTTTCTTCAATCTCTAACATCTATTCTGCACATCACATCTTGTTTCATCCACCTATCTTATATGTGGTTTCTTTCTAGATCTTTTACAATATCTTGGGATAATATTTAAAACTTCATCTGTTTATCTATTATCATATCTTCTAGCAGTATGTCCAACCTAATATATCAGTTTCATCAGTGAGATCTGTTTGTTCTCACAGTCATGTTTTTTTCTTCTTTTTCTCTAACATATATTTTTCCATACTTTATTGAGTAGTCTGAAGTCTATGTATTGCTCTTTTTTTACATGTCCAAGTCTTAGATCCATAAATAAGAACTAGTAAAACACACTAAATAGTCCAATATAAAAATACAACTTATTAAAAATCTTTTTCAAGCACGTTACATGTTTCTTTTTGACATTATGTTATTTTTATCAAAGCATTCCATCCTAGTTTAATTCTATGACTAATTTTATCCATTATGTTTCTATCTATATTAATAACCTGATCAAAGTCTTTATAGTTGTTAATTATTTTAATTTATCATGAGCAATCTTTATTTTCTTCTTTTAAAAAAATCTGATGCATCTGATTACTCACCTCTGTATCAATATTGAATTTATGTAATATAGTCTATCTGAATTGTTAACAAGTGTTGTAGCTGTTAATTAGTCTTATAGTTTCATTTGCTAATCATTGTCTATCTTTCAGTTTGTTAACCTTTGACCTAGCATCTATGCATTATTTTCTAATTAATTAATTAATCTTGGGTCTAATCAGCTTTTTACAAACCAATAATCTATGTTCTTTGTCAATTTTATTATTCATGATACTCATGTATTTTTAATATTTTAATAAATATTTTGAGAAGAAAAAAATCTATTGAACATCGTTTTATCTTTTTGATATTTGTCTTCAATCCTATTTTCTTTCTATCATCGATAACTCTTGCTACATTTTCTGAAGCTCTGAGACATTATTTGCAAAAACAACCACAGTAGATATAAAATTTGGATATCATGTGTAATTTCCATTTGATTTTAATTACTATATTTAGTTTCCAATTTTAATCCACAAAATAATTATTATAAAACTGCTGTAAAAAGTTTTAGAGATATGGAATCACTTTGTTATATATCTTTTCAATGTTAATCTTTTTTAGCATCACTATGTAATTTAATTATTACTGTTGCATTTTGATAAATATTTTTCAGAATAAAACAATATCCTGGTCTATTTCTTGATGATCTAGTGTTTTAATCACTGTAGAAACACTTATAGAATCAAATGGCTTTTCATAATCTACAAATCCAAAGCAAAAGGATAATTCATATTCATTGATTTTTTATATAACTTCTGATAATACCTGGATATGATCCACTGTGCTAAAACTAATTTTAAATCCTGCTTGTTCTTTTGTTTGTTTAAAATTTGAAATTCACTGCAGATGAGTTGTAACTATTTTGATAAAACAATTGTATATAGCTAATAAAAGACTGATAGGTAAGTATTTATCTGAAGGTTTGCAATGATGGTATATTATAAGATGTGATATGTTGGACTATTTCCCTCATTTATGAGTGAATGTTGAATGTATAAAAAAAATTTAAACTTTATTTAAACTTTCCAAATACAAACAACTTGTTAGTAATAACACACAAATAGACAATACAGGTTAGTAATTACACAACATTTCGAGTAGTATTATTCTCCACCCTTCTTCAGGTGTTGCTGGCCTATATGCACAGAGACAATATTCGCTTAGAAGTTGAACTCATACCTTTAGATTCTTGAATATCGAATTTAAGGCAAATGCTCTACCAACTGAACTCAGAAGGATTTGAACCAACCCTCATATATAAATATATCAAATTTCTATTATACGTTGCCTTTGACAGAATAGCTCAGTTGGTAGAGTATTTGACTTAAATTCAATATTCAAGAATCTAAAGGTGCAAGTTCAACTTCTAAATGAATATTGTCACTGTGCATATAGGCCAGCAACATCTGAAGAAGGATGGAGAATAATACTAATCGAAACATTGTGTAATTACTAACCTGTATTGTCTATTTATGTGTTATTACTAACAAGTTTTTGTATTTGGAAAGTTTAAACAAAGTTTTAAATTTTCTATACATTCAACATTCACTCATAAATGATGGAAATAGTCAACATATCACATCTTATGATAGGTAAGTAAATTCTAATATCTTTTATATCGCCTTTTTTTTAATATCAGTATTACATTCTTCCAATCATTTGGTACATCTTTATTATTTAAACATTTAGTGTATAATTTTGCAACAATTTTTTTATTTCTTCAATGCTTCTTTTAAGATATTAATTATAATTCCATTATTACCTGAAGTTTTTCCTTTATTTATAGATTTAATTGCATATATCACTTCTTCAATAAAAATGTCAGCAATTCAGAAATTGTAATAATTGCAAGGGATATTTTATTTCTTGTTTTTAATTTCTATATAATTTTTTATAAAACTCTTCCACACATTTTATAATGTCATCTAATTCCATCATATTTTTATTGTAGAAATAAATTTTCTATCAATGTCAAAATGTTTTAACTTTTGAGGTTTTTATTCTCTTTTATAGCTTTCCTTTATCTTATATTGTTAACCTTTTTTCTACCATTTTTTTAAAAACTATGGACATTTAATTCTTTTTGATAGATCATTTTTATATTTCTTCATATTCCTTATTTTCTTCATATATTATTTTGACTCGATATAAAATTTCCTGGTAAACTGCTGCTTTTTTGTACCAGTTATCTTTTTTTAGTTCTTAATAGTGTGTCAATTATCTTCCTATTAATTTTATTCAAATCTGAACCATTTTCAAAGTCTGTTAATATTTTAAAATAATTTGCAAGCTCTAATTTAAATTCATTGGAATCTATTTGAAGATTAGGAATATCAACTGTGAACGCTATTTTTCTTAATAATTTTTGTCTTTCTAATTTTGCATTAACATGTTGATTATAATCTTTATATATATATATATATTAGCCGAAATATCCAATGTAGCTGTATCTTTATTTGTTTCCATGTTCAATTTTGTTTAGCTTTTTTTTTTTTTTTGAAAGAAAAAATATATCGGGTTTTTTTTCTGAAAATTCTTCAAGTCTGTGTTCTTTTTCATTTCTATCATTTATATCAAATGTACCTAATGCAAGTTCATCTTTTAATTGTTTTCTAAATCTAACATTAAAATCTCTCTTGTCAATTTAAAATGTTGTTTGTTCTGATTAAAAGCCTTTTGTATATCCAACTTGTTAGAGTATAAATGTGACTTATCTGTATTTAATATCTTTCATTAAGGTTAATATATAATCTTGCTACTCTATCTGATATAGTATCAATCTCCACAATGCTGTTTTAATTTTTATTTATAATTAATCCCAATCCAATTATGCTTCTAATATTTGAATATTTATAATAAAGTAGCATGTCCATTTTTTAATCCAATTGTCCCTTCATCTTTTTTTCTAACTTCACAAAGTTCAACTATATCCCATTTTAGACTATTTATCTTCCAATTCCTGCAATCTTCCTTTATTTGAAAGTGATCTGCAGTACCTAAATAAAATGTCATTATTTTTTATTATATTTTCAAAACATTTTTTTTCTAATAATTTTTGTTTTTTTTTTCTCAGGATAATTTGCAATTACATTTGTTAGATATTTTCACTTTTAGCTAAATTTAATGCGATTTAGTTCAACTAAACATTTGCAGTTTCTAAGAATGTCTAACATAAAACCAACACAACATCATTTGATTTTTTTAACAAAAATATTTTTTCACTAGTCTAATATCTTCTATTGTAAGCTTAAATACTAGACAGATACTAAGATTAACATTGAGAATATGCTGTATTTGGTAGAAAATTTTTTAGGCTTTAGTAACTCGTGAGCTATAAGTTATAAAGCTATGTTTTTACTTCATGATAGTACAATTTAGTAATCTCTCTTCTTTGACTGGTTTTCGACTTTAGCTTTTATCAATCAGAGTTTGATAGTAAAAAAAAGTAAATATGTTGATTACCAAAAGTACAACTGTATTGTTTCTGGATTTGAATCCCAAATTCTCATTGATAAATATAAAAGACAGTAATTGGTTTAGGAATTAAAATTAATAAATTACACTACCATTTGGTACTCACTTATTACTCTAGCTTATAGTAGATTGAATAAAAAATAATAATTTATCTAATATTAAATCTTTAAAATAATTATTTCAGTAAAATCAGTTATCTAATACTAAATTCTTATTAATTTATATGGTAACAACTATTATTTTGCAACCATTATAAAATAGAAAAGTTTGTTCAGTGGGTACGAATATTTTAAAATTGATAACATATTACATCTTAGAAAAAAGTTTTTTTTTATAGTAGGCTATGTCTTTTGTTTATATACAAAACCTATTTCATATCCATATCTTCAACATATCTTTCAGTGAGTGAAAGAGAAAACGAGATTGTTTGGTTTTTTCTCTCCTTATAAATATTTATTCAAATAATTTAAAACATTCTGATTGACATCTTGTCATAAATATTAAAAGGTAGTTCCACTTTATGCCTAACACTTACTAAATAATGACTGAGTATGGCGTTATGATTTGTTTTTGTTTTTTTAATCTAGTAGTTTCTAATTGATATTCTTTAGCATTTCCTTGGATTAATAATCAAACTTGTTACAAGAGCTCTGAAAATTATGAAAAATTAAATAATTATCACAAATCATTTACAAGCTGCATAAGTTAACTATAGCTTTCATTTTTTAATAACTACTTAAGATTAAGTTTATTTTGCAGACATTCATTACATGTAATAAATGTATATTTTGGAGTTTGTATATAGGTACTATATTTGATTTGTGTGTAATGTATAAATATTAGTGCTAAAACTTTGTCTCTGATCTTTTACACTTTTTAAATCATATTATACTTTTTGTTTGCTAATAAATAACTTTAATAATTATTATTTTTCATTTTTATTCATTGTTTTGACATGCATAAAGTTTATTATGTATTAGAAATAATTATTTATTTTCATAATAGCCGAAATGGATAAATTTTTAAATAAAAACATGCTTCTGAGTAAATATTTAGACTTGATATTACTAAAATATGTAAAAAAAAAAAAAAAAAAAAGAAGACCATGTTCAAATATGGCTTTAAAATTATAACTTAAACAAGTGCTTTTTTTAACAAAAAATTTACAGTTTCTACAAATATAATAATAATCTCTTTAACTAACAGCTTTCTTCTGTTTTTTATTAATTAATATATAATCTGCAATATACAATTTTTAACAATAGATATATGTCCATCCATATTTTTATTGCCAGTTTTATCTAGTAGTCTCCTAAAATACAAATCAACGAGTAAGGTTTGATGCTTTAGTAAATCGTGATTCGTAAAATGTGGCAATAATATAATACTAAAAAATTCTTACATTTATTACTGATTAAAAGGAACCAGAATACCTGTTTAAGAATAAAATTTAATCAATAGTGAATCAGTATGTTTGCAAATGTGAAAATAATTGTTAAAAGTAGATATAATTAAGAAAATGAAAGAATTATTTATTGTTTTACCAATGTAAAGTCAATAACCACATTATTTTCTAGTGTGAAGATTCAGGTCACAAATTAGTTTATTAGCTATGCAATTAAATCGTGGACTATATCAATAAAAAAAGAATTTACAAAACATTTAACACAAATCTTTTGTTGATTATTATTTAAAATAGAAATGAAGAAAAAATAATGTCAACAATAACATCAGTGTCTTTCTAATTTCATTTTTCTCTTCACTCTATTCTAGAGCCAGACTAATCACACTATACCATCTGGTATTCATGGACTATTCAAGCTTAAAGTAGATTTAGAGTAAGATGGAGAAGAATTAAAAAGATTGGAATCTCAGTCAATGTATATCAATATAAAAGATATTATCTTAAAATGCCTATAGGTTCTTAAGGAATATAAAAAAATCCTAGTCAATTGTGTGCCGGCTATTTAAATATAAGAATATCATTTGTGTGACCGATCCGTGAAATAACTAACCATATGATAAATAAATAAATATGAAGTTATTGATATTTTAATATTTCTATTAAGTTTTTTTAATATATTATATGTAAAGACCAGTAAGGTAGAAAGTAATCTTCCATTTCATATTTATTATTATAACCTATCCAGTTAGTTTACTTAAAATAATAAAAAGTTTATTGTCAATTTATTAAGTTGACTTGAACTGACTTAATAAAATGGTTATGGTTTCCATTTCATTAGAAACAAATATTATTAATCTATTAGAGCTCAAGGGCCAAAAGTATTAGAATTGGAATCGATCCGAGGATCTTAGGACATTATGCTCCGAATTTTGACAGACTACTGCACAGGGTAAATCTAGCACTTACACTGAAAATGTTAAATTATCCTGCCGAGGGGAGTGGGGCAGAAAAAGAAGAAGAAAATACACCAATTAGATGAGCTTTAACAACGTTAGAAATTTCTAAATAAATTAATTTTATTTTTTAGTCAGTTTTACTATAAAAAAAACATCACAAAGAAACTAGTAGAGATTTCAATTAGAAAATATATATCCTATTAGCTTTATTAAGTCCTTCAAAAAACTAATTATTTAAATTCTAGCACCGAAAATGATAGAATTGGGGACGCTACCTAGCAATGCATTAAATTAAAAAGTATAGCCTTAAAAAATTAATAAAATTGATGGTAATATTATTTCTAAGTTTATTATTACAATTATATCGAATTATAAACATAGTTTTTCCATTTTTATATATAAATTTGGAAAAGGATAAATTTATTTAAACATCAAAAACTTAGAAATTTATATAAACGTTTAAATTTAATTAAATAAATGAAAATTCATTGACTATATATTTAATAAATGTGAAAAATAAAACGGTTAATACTCGGTAGGCAATTTTGTTTTTTTTAATTTCATTTAATATTTCAAACTAGCTGTTAACTTTAATTGTAACTGAAATCACTGGTGTTTTGGTCATTTAAACATGTTTAGTGTTAAAAAAAATATTTACCCCAAATTCAAGATATTGTTTAACAACTTATATTTAGTTGATTAGATAATTAAAATCATTTTTATTTATACATTTTAAAAGTTAGAAAAAAAAAAATCTTTGTTTTTTTTTTTTTTAAAGTTATCTACATCTTTGTAAACCTGAATAATATATTTTGTCATTAAAACCGAAGATTATATTGATGAATGTTCATAGAAATTTGAAAAAAATATAAAATGTACAATACCATTTAGAACAATACTATAAAATATAATAAATTATTATTTAGATTAATAAAAAAGAACTAAAAGGTTTTTCAAGACTATAACATATAGTGGTCATTTAACTATACAATTATCCATATTTCCCCAACTACTTACGTTTCTATTTCATTTTTTTAAATATATTTTTCCCCAGTAACTGGTTTAAAATGAAGAATAAAAATAATTATTCAATTTCATTAAAGTACTTAGATATACATGCAAGTAGATTGCCATTTATCCGAATATCGCTCACTCAAAAATTTATTTTTAAAAAAATTATAAAGTATTATTTTAATTTGTATTGTGATAGTGTTTTAGTTGTATTTATTGTTTGGCCTATTTTCATCATTTAATATGAGTATTGAATGTCTTTAGAAAAATTTAACTTTATTTAAATATTCCAAATACATTCAAATAGCGCATCAAACAGGTTAGTATGTGCACTACGTTTCGAGAGGTATTTCCCTCTCTTCTTTATGTGTTGCTGGCCTGACCAGTGACAGTACTAGTATGGGAATCAAACCTGGATCCTTAGATTCTTGAGTATTGAATTTTAAGGTAATGCTCTAACTAACTGAGCCTTTGGCACGATGACTCACTTGATTAGAGCATTACCTTAAAATTCAATACTCAAGAATCTAAACGTCCAAATTCGATTTACATGCTATACTGTCACAAAGGCTCAGTTGGTTAGAGCATTAACTTAAAATTCAATACTAAACAATCTAAGAATTCAGGTTCGATTTCCATGCTTGTTCTGTCACTGATCAGGTCAGCAACACCTGAAGAAGTGGGAGAATAATACCTCTCAAAACGTTGTGCATATACTAAGCTATTTGGTGTGCTATGTGATTCTATTTGGAATATTTAAATAAAGTTAAATTTTCTAAACACTTTCAATACTCATATTAGATAATAAAAATAGTTCAAACAATTTATTATTTTGATTTGTTGTTTTAATTAGTACTACATAAAAGTTTATGCTGGTATAAATATAAACATATTCTCTATAAAGTATTATATGGTTAGTAATAAAGTAAATTTAAATTAATGTTTATATTCATTTTCAGAAGACTTTGAATTTATAATAAATAAAAGATGTATTGCTGAAATCTGAAAAAAAAATCACAAATTCAAAAAAAACTCTATAACCAGAATTTCAGATTAATGGTAGTCTATCTGTTTGAACTTAAATGCATGTTAGAAATAAAAGGAAATCCTCTGTGATATTTTTTTTTGCTTATGAGTAAGTAAACTCAAGACAAAAAAGCTACAAATAGTTATTAGATCAAATAGTTTAACTTGTAGTTGTCAATAGTAATTTGATAGTTACCTAACTACACTACTACTGAACATATCCTCACTAATCCTTTGTTTATATTAATTCATTAAAATAATTAATTATATATATATATATTGTATATAGACAGGTACAATAATTATATGTTCATTTAGAATTTTTGAATTATTGCTATACTTTTTTTTTGCATATTTATAAAATAATGGTATTTAGTGTTTAAAATTTAGCCAGTTATGTCATCATATATTATTCAAATTTGAATAAAAATTGATCAGTTTCCTAGATTCCAAGTAAGTTTAACAATTTTTGTAGATAATCAACCCCCAAAGATACCCAATTATTTATTGATAATTAGATATCTAAATATGTTTAGCTAAAAAGTAAAAACGAAAACTAGTATTTGATTATTTTAATTAGTATTGATTTCTTTTTCTCTAGTCAATGATTCTGGATAGATTCTTGTTCTATAACAGGCTTTTATAAAGGCTGTTTAAATGTACACAATATATATATATAAAAGAATTTTTTCCAATACTGTATGTAATTTTCAGTCTGGACTAATAAAAGCAAATGCAATGTTAATAGTCATTTTAGCATCTTTTGTTTACAAGATTGCTTAACCAATATATAATGATTAATGTCTATTTGGCTCTTTTATAAAAGTTAAAACTAGACTATATATAACTGAGGTTATAATAACATCTTCGATAAAAGGTGAAGAATAGAAAAAAATATTAACAAGGTTATATACCACATGTCCAAATGATAAAGATGTTCCACATGATTGAGAGAATTCATTTAAGAAAGCTGAAAAAAGATATTAAAATTACACACTTGTCATTTTTTTATCAGTTCTATACAAAATCCTTACCAAGATAATTATAATTAGTCTACAATGAATTTTGGATTTTAACCAACCAAAAAAAAATCAAGCTGGATGTAAAAATAGGTTTTTGGCATAATGTATCACATTCAAATAATTAGAGAAGTTATTGAAAGATTCAATAAATATGAATTGCCACTGTATTTTGAATTTGTATGTTATAAAAGTGATTTGATTCTATAAGCATTTGTATGGTGATTAAAGCATTAAATTATCAAAATGACATTCCAAATAATATTTATCAAAATGCAATACTTATGATTAAATTACATGGTGATACTAAGAAGACTAACATTGAGAAGGGTTTATGACTGGGCGATTTCATATTTCAAAAACATGTTTTACATGTTTGGAAGAAAGTACTTTAAAAAGATGATAAAGATGATAGAAATTATGAACTTGTCCTTTTATCAGTTCTATACAAAATTTTTACCAAGATAATTATAACTCATCTATGGTGAATTTTGTATTTTAACCAACCAAATGAATAAACAGGTTTTAAAAGTGGTTTTAGCATAGTGTATTGAGTTCAAGTAAGGTCCAAGAAATATGAGTTGCAATTGGTTTTAGATTTATAGATTATGAAAAGTTAGTTGATTATATAAGCATTTATATGGTGATAAAATCATTAAACATCATTACAAGATTGAAAGGGTTCTTATAAGCATAGCAACAAGAAGTTATATAAATAGGAGGCTGACAGAAGTTATACAAATATGTGGCTGACAGAAAAATCAATATAGAATCTGCATTAAGAATTTAACAGATATTGGATATAACTATAATAAATTAATAAAAACAATTGAAAAATTTTATAATAACCTTAATAAAGTTGCTGACAATAATAACCCAATTAAACCATGTTGTAGTGCAAAGAACCTTAGATGGATGAGTTGGTTTCAGATCACCCCCCCCTCACTCAACAACCTTTTTAACAACACAAAAGGCTGAGTTTCTTTTGAACATACTTCTCAAATTGTATATAAGATCTCAAGTCTTGCACCAGCATGTAGCTCTTTGTAATATGAGGAATATCGGCTAACAGATCAATGGTAGTCACTTAACACATGTACTTATTTAATAAAACCAAGTTAAATCGAGAATACAAATCGATCTTTTTTTGATCATGAGCTGGCTACAGGTCACATTTTTTCTCTCCCAAAGTTATAACAATATGTGTAGAGAGGCATGATAGGAAAAGAAAATATAAAGAGGCTTGGGCTATTGCAAATAAAAATGGAACATCTAAGTTACATCCTGGACCTTATTTACATATTAGTCTTCACCATTATATATATATATATATAACGAAACTTAAATATATTCCAAACAACGGTAAACAATTTATAATATTATATAAATAAAAACTCATAAAGAAATATTTTCGATTATATTCATAATCATTTTCAACTCAACTTTCAAAATGGAATATATATATATATAATGGTGCAATTTTACTCAATGGTTCTGGCAGCAATCAGCCGAAATCTAGCTCAGTACTTTTAAGACTGTTATCTTTACCTTTTCATATTAACTTAAACAGTACAAGTTTTGCAGAATTACAAAATATAGGTTTGGAATAGTGTCATATTCTGAAGAATATTTATCAAAATACAACAACAATAATTAAATTATAGGGTGATACTAAGAAGGCTAACATTGAGAAGAGTTTTTAACAGAGCAATTTCATATCTCCAAAATGTATTACAGCAGTTTTACAAAAAGTGTTTTGTGAAGCAACTAAAGGAATAAAAGTAAATGGAGATTATTCAAATCATTTAGGATTTGCAAGTAGACGATGTGGTTGTTTTTTCAAATAATGCTTCAGATCATCAGAAAATGTTGTAAAAGTTATTAATGAGTGTTAGAAAGTAGGAAAAAAAAAGACTCTCATAGTGATGAAGTTATAGAAGATTTTTATATGGATGTACAAAAGGCTTTTGATCAGAGTAAACAACATTTAAAAATTGTTATGGAAAACTTTAATGCTAGAATTGGTAAACAAATGAAAGATTAAAATGATGTAGGTAATTTTGGTTATGGTAATAGAAATGAGAGAGGACATAGACTTGTGGAGTTTGCAGAAAAAGAAAAAAATTATATTATGAATTCTTTTTTTGAGAAAAATGTTAAAAGGAAATGGACATGGAAGCATCCAAATGAAGGTACAGCAGAATTGGATTATATTTTGACTAACCGAAAATACATATTTCAAGATTGTAATGTTCTTAATAAATGTAACACAGGAAGTGATCATTGATTAGTAAGATGTAAGATACATGTTAATGCAAAACTAGAGAGACAAAAATTATTAAGAAAAACAATATTTACAGTTGATATTCCTAATCTTCAGAAACATTCTAATGAATTTAAATTAGAACTTACAAATCGGTTTCAAGTATTAGTAGATTTTGAACATGATTCAGATTTGAATGACATTAATAGGAAAATAAGTGATACACTTTTAAAAACTGCAACAAAGATAGCTGGTAGAAAAAAGCAGCAATTGACCAATAAAATTTTTACTGAGACTAGAGAATTTATGAAGAAAAGAAGGAATATGAGGATATACAACAATGATGCATTAAAAAAGATTGAATATCTCGAATTTTGTAAAATGGTGTGGAAAAGAGTTGAAAATGATATAAGAAAGTATAATTGTGAACTAGCAAGGAAAGCTGTAGAAGAGAATAAAAGTCTAAAGAGTGTAAAACAACATTTTGGTATTGGTAGGAAATTTATATCTGCAATAAGAAAAAAAGATGGCATTATTACTAAAAAGAGAGATGACATCATAAAATGTGTAGAAGACTTCTATCAAGAATTATATAGTAATAAAGAACAAGTGCCTCCTATACATATTATATCTTCCAAATTGCCCAGAATTTTGAATGAGGAAGTGAGACATGCAATTAAATTTATGAAGAAAGGGAAGGCTCCAGGTAATGATGGAATTGTAATTGATATATTAAAAGAAGCAGGTGAAGAAATAGAAATTTTTTTTAGCAAAGTTATATACCAAATGTCTAAATGATAAAGATGTACCAGATGATTGGAAAAATGCAGTATTAATATTAATATTTAAAAAAGGTGATAAAGAAGACATTAGAAATTACAGACCTATCAGTCTTTTATCAGTTTTATACAAAATTTTTACTAAGATAATTACAACTCATCTACAGAAAACACTGGATTTCCACCAACCAAGAGAACAAGCTGGATTTAAAAGTGGTTTTAGTACAGTAGATCATATCCAGGTATTGAGAGAAATTATAGAAAGGACAAATGAATATGAGTTGCCATTATGCTTAGGATTTGTAGACTATGAAAAGGCATTTGATTCTATAAACATTTCTTCAGTGATTAAAGCATTGGATCATCAAGGTGTAGATCCAGGATATTGTCATATTTTGAAGAATATTTATAAAAATGCAACAGCAACAATTAGATTACATAATGATAGTAGGAAAATCAACATTGAAAAGGGTGTAAGACAGGGTGACTCCATATCTCCAAAACTTTTTACAGCAGTGCTGCAAGAAGTATTTTGTGGATTAAAATGGGAAGCTAAAGGAGTGAAAGTAAATGGAGATTATTTAAGTCATTTAGATTTTGCAGATGATGTAGTTGTTTTTGCAAATAATGCTTTAGAGCTACAGGAAATGTTGCAGGAGTTATCAGATGAAAGTAGGAAAGTAGGACTAAAGATAAATGTTAAAAAGACTAAAGTAATGTTTAATGGATTTTCTCAAAATATGAAAATAAAGATTGATTATGATGAGTTAGAAGAAGTTAACAGTTACAAATACCTTGGTCAGATTATTAATACAGATGGAAATATAATGGATGAAATTAATCATAGAATTAAACTTGGTTGGAGTGCTTTTGGTAGAAATAACTTGATACTAAAAGGAAATATGCCTATGTGTTTGAAAAGGAAGGTTTTTAATAAATGTGTTTTGCCAGTTCTTACTTATGAATCTGAGACTTGGACACTTAATAGAAGAGCAATACAGAGACTTCAGACCACTCAAAGAAGTATGGAGAGATGCATGTTGGGAATAACAAGAAGAGATCGAAAACGCAATGTATGGGTAAGAGAACAAACAGGTGTTACTGACCTCATTGAAAAAATTAAAAGACTGAAGTGGAGTTGGGCTGGACATATTGTTAGAAGAGATGATAACAGATGGACAATTGAAATTTTAAACTGGATTCCAAGAGATTATAAAAGACCCAGAAAGAGACCACATGTAAGATGGTGGATGAAATAAGAAAGTGTGCAGGGGTGATATGGAGAAGAGAAGCTAAAGATAGGAAAAAATGGATTAAACTTGGAGAGACCTTCATCCTGCAGTGGATTGATAATGGTTGATGATGAATGATGAATTATAAAAGGTTAACAATTATAAACACCTAGATCACATTATAATACAGATGACAACATAACAGATTAAATTAATCATAGAATTCAATTTGAATGGAGTGTTTTTAATAGAAATAACTTTGTATTAAAAAATAAATATGCTTAGGAGTTTGAGAAGGAAGGTTTCTAATAGATATGTTTTTTTTTTTCAGTTTTTACTTTATAGATCAAAACTTGAACGTGTAACAGAAGAGAAATTTCTAACTAATTAACAATGTGTGAAGAGATGTATGTTAAGAGTAACAAGAAAAGATCAAAAATGAAACAGGTGGTAAAATAAACAAACAGGAATTACTGACATCATTGAAAGAATCAACAACTGAAATTCTGGGATTGACATACTGCTAGAAGAGATTATAATAAGGGAAAAGATAAGGTATTAAACTGGAACCCAAAGATTGTAAAAGACTGGAAAGAAACCACATTTTAGATGGATGGATGGATGGATGGATGGGTGAAATAAACAAGTTTACTGGTGGGTTGTGGAGAAGAAAGACTAAGGATCAGAACAACTGATTTAGGAGAAACCTTCATCCTTCAGTGTATTGCTAATAATTAAAAGTGATGATGATGTTCATATTTGGATTGTAGTAGGTTTCACTATTATGTGCAAACTTACTGGATCACGTAATCTCTATATACATATACGATGGCTAATGCGCTTATTTTGCACTGACTGAACAATCTAGTACACTATTAAAGGGGTGTGCAAATGTTTATAAACAGCATTTAGATTATTAGTCGAGACTGAAAATTAAGTTCCATGTTTAAAAAAATTGTATTTGTATTTAATATATTACAAATATTTTGATTTAAAATTATTCGCTCTTGTAGATTTGAAAATGAGTAAAAAAAATGAGATCTCTTATGAAAGTTAGAACTAATCCGAATATAAATAAGGCTATTTTTTTTTTTTGTATAATGGGTTTCATATTTGCAAATTTACTAGATCTGTTAATCTATATATACATCTGAAATAACTAATCTAAATGATCATTGCTCGTAGGGCTGAGAAGTCTAATAAAAATAAAGGGATGCTGAAATATTTATTAACATTTGATTATGCATACATGACACAACAACACAATATATAAATTTATTCACCTGTGGTACCTAGATTATAAAGTCCTTATTACAAGCAGATGAAAAAAAATAACTACTTTTCATGTGCCACTAAAATTTTAAAAAGATCATAACTCAAAACTATACAAATAATTAGAGGCAAATATGGAAACACTTTTCATCAGCAGCTGAGGTTTTAAATAGATAGTCATTCAATAATATAAATAATAATGGCAAATTAAAATAAGCTTATTTGTCCCTATTGTTTGCATTGTTGTAAGTTACTGTCTATTTAAAATTTTACTAGCAGATAAGTGATTTTGTTTTTTAATCTGCTTGCAATAAAGACTTTGTCATCTGATAAATGTATACATTAGATTGTTGCATCATTTGTTACATGATTCAAGAGAATATTTTGCATAATGGATTTCATATATATATAATATGATGACTTTTAGAAAAAGCATTGCTATTTAATTTATTGATTTCTTTTATATTTTACGCTTAATAAAAGATCATTAAGTCGGTTTATGTTTGCGATTGTTTACAAACATCAAATGTAAACAAACAATCAACAATAAAGAGAATACAATGTTATATTATTAATATACAAAGAATCAATTTAAAGTTTTAATAATGCTTGGAAAAAAAAGTCATTTTCAATAGCATGACCTATCTAATAATTTATTCCTAAATTATTATTATTGATGATTGTGAAAGCAATGTATCATAAATAGTACTAATCAGTGCATATATATATATATACATCATATCATCATCTTCAATATTTACAATCCACTTTAGAATAAAATCTCTACAACTTTAATTCAGTTTCTCTGATCTATAATTTCTGATCTCCACATCACACCAACAAACTTCTTTATTTCATTCATATATCTCATGTATTCTCTTTTGATATCTTTTACAACTTTTTGGGAGCCAGTCTAAGATTTCAATTGTCCATCTATTATCTCCTCTAGCAATAAGTCCAGTTCATTGACATTTTAATCTCTTAATTCTTACAATTATGTCAATAGTAACATATATGTTAGTTCTCTCATCCAAGTATATTATTTTTATCACTTCTTATTATTCCCATCATATATCCTTTATTTGTGGAGTAGTCTAAAGTCTTTGTATTGGTCTTTTATTAAATATAACTTTCAGATCCATAAATAAGAATGATAAAACACATCTGTTTAATTTTTTTTCAAACAAACACACTTATGCACACAGACACACCCTCACACGTACCTATATATATATGGTGTAATGTTATATGAATTTCTATTTTATTATATATATAATAAACAAAAAAACTCTGGATTAAACTCTACAATATTCAAAATGAAAAAACTAAATAAGAAAAATTTAAAGAGTCATATTTATAAATAAGACAAACATCTTATTAAATAAACAATATAATTGTATTAACATACATAAATTATGCAGAGTTGGCCATTTAAATGAGAACATTAATGTTGTCTTTAATGAGATTTGTTTGTTTTTTTTTAGTTTTAAATGTTAATGCTATTCAGGACGGCATACAAGTCGTAAGGTGGCTATAGCTATTATTTATTTAGTTATATTGGTATACTGAATATTAAAACAGGCAAAACTCTCCATACAATAGTGCCACTCAGTGCAAGCCAGAGTAATCAATGGATCCCAGAAGGCTTGTGCTAAAATCCCTTGCTTACTAATCCAATATCCCCAGACTAGTTTTTACCTTGTGGCTTTCGTCAGTGAGGAGGCTTGTATCTGAGAGCACTACACCTAGATCTTAGGATCTAATGTAATCCTCTAGCAGCTAGCTTTTATCTTTACTTAACTACAAAACTATAAATTTAAAATTAAAAACAATAATATTTTCAATCTAAGCTCAGTAGCTTATATAGTCACATAGGTCTGAACTCAGTTCAGTACTAATACATTTTGGTGTCTTTGGTTTTTTAATAACCATAGCCAAGGCTCCTCACTGATCAAAGTTATAAGCTAGAAACTAGTCTGGGAATATTGGATGAGTAGGCATTAGATAGGGATTTTATGCACAAGCCTTCTAGCATCCATTGATTACTTTTGCTTGCACTGAGAGGCACTATTGTTTGGAGAGTTTTGCCTGATTTAACAACAGTTATGAGCAAGCATAAGGAATGGTGATCATGTGATGTTTAGTGGTTTAATACCAATTCTACCTAGTAGGATAGTGATGGCTTATTAAAAAACCAAAGACACCAAAATGAGTACTGAACTGAATTTAGACCTATATAATTATATAAACTACTGAGCTTGGATTGAAAATATGATTGTGTTTTTAATTTTAAACTCATTGTTTTGTAGTTAAGTAGAAATAAAAGAGTGGCTGCTTCAGGGTTGCATTAGATCCTAAGATTTAGGTGCAGTGCTCTCAGATCCAAGGCTTCTCACTGATGAAAGCCAAAAGTTAGAGACTAGTGTGTGGATATTGGATGAGTAAGCACTAGATAGGGATTTTATGTACACACCTTCTGGCATCCATTGGTTATTCTGGCTTGCACTGAGTGGCACTACTGTATGAAGAGTTTTGCCTGTTTTAACAACAATTATGAGTCAGCATAAGAAATGGTGATCATATGTTGTTTAGTGATTTTATACTGTAGAGTTTTTCCAGAGATTCTTATTTATATATATTTGCAAACAAAAGTATTATTTGTCATGTTTAATACATAAATACAGTTATTACTGTGACATCAAATAAATATAAAATGGGGTTTGGGAATGTTAGAACTGTAAATATATCAAAAATTTGGTGAAGTTGCTATCAAAGATAAAATTGAAAAATTTAAATATAGAAGAATTTTGTGAAAAGAGGTGAATATTTTTCAGAAAATATAATGACAAGACTGTAGAATTTGTTATTAAAAAGAAGCAGCAGATATAGTTGAGTAGAAGTTGTTTATAAGTAGCACTCCTATAGATATTAGGTTTGTGATTTGACTAAAAATAGTTTCAAAACATCTGTTTATATTCAAGAATATATGCTAATTAAAGATTATAAGGTGATAAAATCCAAAATATCCATAAAAGTATTGGGAAAAAATGTTACAGTACTAATAGGGGATTGAAAATTTATGATAGGATAAGGAAAAGATAATAAAAATGTAGGATATTATGAGTAAAAGGTAAAAAATAAAAGAGGATGAATTTATATATAAAAGGTTTCAAATGATAAGCATAACTTGAATTATAAATCTATTTAAAGTAAATTCAAATTTAGTATTAAGAATAAATGAGCAAAAATAGTATTAAGAGTGCATGCACACATCTTGCCCTCAATATGCATTCGATTACATATTACTATTGATGAATTGAAACGGTCTTTAAAGAGAATATAAAAACTGAACTCAACAGAATATTGAATAAAATAGGTCATATAATTTGATATAAAAATAAATGTAAAATAGGCAGAGAGCATAAAAATTTCAAAACAAGTAGATATACAGAGAATTATAGCTTTAAATATTTTAGAAATTTAATAATTGATGACAAAAGTAATAATAAAATAATTCAGAGTGAGAATGCAGTGTAATTTTACTAAGATTATATAATTATTCTCTCAAATTAAAAAGATTACTCTATAATGGATTATTTTACATTAAATAGAAAATGAAGCAAATAGAAAAAGAGAGCAGAAAATATCAGATACTTGAGAGATGTAATGTTGGGTGAAAATAAAATTTAAGTTGAAAGAATGTTATGTGTTAAAAAGAATGAATGAAAATTAGATTATTGAAAAAATTAAGAAGAGAAAAAGAAGTTGGATTGGACATATACTTATTAGTAGAGGAAAATTATAAGTAGATGCTTAGAACTAAAGGTAATAATAAAAAGGCTTGTAAAAAGTGATTGAATTGGCTTGTGTAAACTGCATTCAGATATAAGATTGATGGAAATTTAAACCTTTATGATATACAAATTGTTAATTCTAGAATGAAAGTCTTCTAACACCATTTGTATTACATTTAATTAACTATCTCACATTACATCATAATCCAACTATCTTGCCAGATAAAAATAGAATCTAATTCCAGTTTCATTTTGAGTTCTTATTAAGATGACAAATATGGAAAAATATTTGCAAGATTCAACATCAGATTTCTGATGTTATGGCATTGGCTTTAAAAAATAATATTCACAGGTTAGAATTTTAAAGTATTCATTTTAATATGCTAGTGAATTTACAGATCATTATAAATTTGTAACAATATAATTAAATAGCATTTTTTAATTGTACATATATGCTGGACTATTTTCATCATCTAGAAAAATTTCACACTTTATTTTATTTTTTTCAATTTTATTCAACTGTTACAAATGCTTAAATTCAATATTCAAGAATCTAAAAGTGCGAGTTTGACTTCTATGCTAATACTGTTACTGGTCAGGCCAGCAACACCTGAAAAAGAATTGATAATAATACTACTCAAAATGTTGTGTCTAACCAATCTGTGTTGTCTATTTGTATGTGATTACTAACAAGTTTTTTGTATTTGAAAAGTTTAAATAAAGCTTAAAATTTTCTATACACTCAACATTTACTGATAGAAGATGGAAATAGACCAACATATTATCACACCTAATATATAAATAACTGGTGTGCTACTACTAATAGTTGATAGTAATTGGAAAATTTAAATAAAGTTTACTCTAACATATAAGTACAATTAAAATGCCATTCAGGCAAGCACTAAGTATCAATTAATGTAAAATAATTTTAGGAACTGATGAAATATTCTATCACCATCTATATTAAATTTAATTAACTAAATTATTTTCAAGATTCTATCTTATGATTACTGCTTGAGGCCAAATTTAATCTCTATGAATTTGATTACTGAATTTTATAAATATTGTCCGTATTTGTTACCTTAATAAGATATCAAAAAGCAATGATTTCATTTTCATCTGTTAAGGCTGTTGGATGACAATGTAAGATTAGATAGTAAATTAAATTTAATGTAGACTCAAGAGTAACTTGGTGACTAGATTAGATACTGAAGACTAATGCTTTAACCTGCTCCTATCTTATTTTTTGGAATAATTTTGTGTCCATCCAATCACATATTAACATGGACATGACAGCATTAAACTTTGATCAATATATTATACTTTTACTAAAGGCTCCTTTTTAATTAAAAAAATCTAATCATAGTTTTTGAAATTCCTCTGTAGTTATTTTCTCTCTCTCTCTCTCTCTCTCTCTCTCTCTCTCTCTCTCAATTATACAAAAACAGTATAATTCTTTAATAACATTTTTATTCTAACAAATTGTCTTTTGTTTAAGAGAGATAAAGAGAAAAATAAAATCAACTCTAATTAATTAAAAGCAGTATATCTTAATATTAAAACCTTTTTTTTTCTTTTAAAAACTAATGGACATTAATTAAAATTTTATTTATCTCTTTTATAATTTTTTTTTTCAAAAATTAAAAACTAATAAATAAATAAATGGAAATACTGAAGAGAACAAATTTAAAAATATTTATCTTAGTCTTTTATTATGCTTTTTCTCTCTCTCTTTTGCAAATATCCTTAAGAAACTATAAATATTTACACTCTTATTAAATGTTTGAGATTTTCATATTATCATTTATGGAATATAAAATTTTTAAAAATAAGTTAATTGTTATTATAAAAATGAAAAAATATAATTCTTCTCATTTCCTCATTCTAAATATTTGTTTACTAATTTTATAATATTTGATATGCTCAGATTTTAGCCACTGTCTATGATATTACAATACCCTTTCTTTCAAATGATGAGACAATGAAATGGAGATGAACATTTAATTTTTATTATTCAAAATTTATATTCTTAATAATCACCTTATTGCTGATGCTGTATCATTCCCAGATCACTGATTAATTTTATGCACAATTATGCTATTTCTTCCTACAAGCAATTTTCCAGTGCATAAGAATTGAGAATCAGTGCTAAAATACTAACATGTACATTTAATACTACCATATAAGCAACAATTGGATTGTTTCTGGACACCAGGTCTTCTACACAGCTGCACCTCCAATCAACAATTAATATCAGGAATACTCAACTGATATATAAATATCTCCAGGAAAGTTCAACTGAAATCTTATCTAAAAAAGGATGATCATCCTTCTATATATAATTATAATATGTAATATGTCAGTGTAAATAATAGAGTATGAATGCACATCTTAATTACTCAACACCACACATATATACATGAGAAATGCATCATGACCTTATTTACACTCCCAGATGATCACAGAGATTGGTACAACAAACAACTACTTTCCCTATCTTTTTATATGTCACAAAAGGCTTTAGTATTTGATGCTTATTTTTAACCATTTTAATTTTTTAATATTTAGAGGAAATAGACTAAGGACATATTAGCATATCTCACCCTTTTTAATAAGCATTGAGATTCTTTTCATAAAGATGCTACAATTCAGTTAATTTTTATTCAATTCTTAGTTGGAACCATAGTCTGGACTTTAGAGGTCAAGGTTTACAGATCATGGTTCTGTTTCATCATTCCCAATGCTAAAATTTCTTATGAACTCCTGAACTTTTAATTAACCATTATTTTTATTATATATATATATATGATAACAGATGGCGTTCTACCAAAAACACCATCAAGCATAGTTTTCTGTTTACATAAATGTCAGAGCGAGCATTCACTATCTCTAACTTTAATTCCACTTTCAGATCATGATTTCAAGCTATTTGCTATCGTCAGTGAAAGACAGGAATAAAAAACTAGATCTAAACACAAACTCTGAGCATTTATGAAACAGTTTCTATTCAGCTTGCAAGCGTGAATCTTTTAGACACGTTAATGTCTTCAAACTCAGCATAGCAAGCCAGATAGCTACATGCGTCTGATCTCAGTTCAGCATCACCACATAGTAGAAGCCTCTGCAATATACATCATTGCAAGAAAGACCTCAAAGGTATATTTATGAAAAAAAAAAAACACAAGTTAAAAAACTTGCTAACGCTTGTATTTATGATAACAGATGGTGTTATATATATATATTACATGCTTTGAAAAAAAAGTTGAATAGGGATTTTAGGATTTTTTTTATGATTCAAGAGTTTAAATGTTAACCTGATGATAATGACTAAGCTTTTCTTATTTTTTTATAAATTAATATTATTGTGTTTTTTAAATATAACCATCTCGTGTGGATTTTTTAATTTTAATTGATGTTTCTTTCTATTGAATCATTGTATATATGTAGCCAAATGATATTATAAACAGTGTTTAAAGAATCAATTGCAAGTCAAAAAACTCCCCAACAGCACTGTATAAAGAAACATTGATATAAAAGCCATTACTCATTAAGCATGTTATCTGTCAAATGGTCAGAGATTAAATGTTTTTTTCATCCTTGTTTTTAACCCTCTAGCAAATAATGGCTTATATTTATTTCCATCAACTATTTCCCTCAATTGACTATGGATTTTTGGATTTTCTATTTGAAAGAAAATCTTAAGCCTAATTAAAACATAGAAACATGTTAAGTTTACCTCACATGGAATTGAATCTATGTCAAGTAGATTTATTATCATTATTATTATGAGTCCTTATTTATGAGACTGGTGAATCAAAAATTTTCTATATTCCCATTATATAAAACTTTTCCCACTGGCTGCACTGCCTTATCACTGCTTCCTGTACAATGTTTCTATTTCTCCAGTCACTGTCATGCAGTTTTAAACACATTTACATTAATTCAAATGTGACAGCAGTTTGAGAAACAGAGGCTTTTTCACTTGTGATGTGAATGGTAAAAGTGTTGCATGCAGAGTTTTATTATTTATGTCTGAGGATGTGTCTGGGGTTACTATTGATGATTTTGTGTCCAGTGTGAAGAAAATATTTTGTCATGAAAAGGTGGGTATGAATTGATAGAGAAGACCAAGGAAGGTCAGCATAAAGAAGGAATTAGATACTCATCCACATCTATGACTGTTTATAGAATTTAGCATGCATGTGAACTGTTTCTGTTGGTTAGATGAGTGACAGTGAATTTTGTTGGCAAAAAGTTTCAAATTAGCCATGATTTTGCCTATGCAATAAACCATGACTAACGAATTTCAAAAAGACTATGCAAGATGAATACCAAAACAATTCACAGAAGAATTCAAAGGCAGCATTTCGACATTTTCAAACAAAATTTTGACCAATACTCATGAAAGGTTAAAATTCTTTAAAAATAATCAATACTGGTGACAAGCCATAGATGTATCATTATGAGTCTGAGCATAATTGGCAAAGTATGGAAAGGAAACATCCTCAATCAGCAAACAAGAAGAAGTTCAAATATCAATTTCTGAAAAATTGATGTGGGCAGTTTTCTGGGATTTTCAAGGACCAATATGAAAATATTATGGGGAAAAATATTTAGTAATCACCTGTACTTATTACAATGAGAAGCTTCTGAAACCTAAAATTCAGACAAACTGCAAAGTACAGTTATCCAAGGTCATTGTGTAGTTGCATTAAAATGTAAGCACACATCACTGATCACACTATCAACACTCTAAAAACTTCATTTTAAGGTATTTGTTCTTTTTCTATAATCTCAATCTCACCCAATTGTACTATCATTCACTTCTGAGGAAGAAGTAAAGACATCAATGCATTTGAGGTTCACAACTCAGTGTAAAACATCTTTTAATGAGTATATATAAGTGCTTGTTGGCAGATGAATAAGGTGTAATGAAAAACAGGAAGATTATTCTGAAAAATTTTGAAGTTGTCTTTTCAGAAAGTTGATTAAAATAAATTCTACAACCAGAATGCAGATATTTTTTTACTCACCCTTGTATATGTAGTACACCTGGGTCTCATTTTATGCAGTAGAGAGGTTCCTCAGAAAACACACACAAAAGAAATCATAAAAAATAGACTTAACTTACCTTCGAAAATGGGGGATAGATTCTGTAATTTTCGGAAATCAGCATAAAAGCAAAGCAGCAAGAAAAAATTATTTTAAAATTAGCATTAAAAAAATAAGGAAATAAAATATGACTAATAAAAAATTTCAAATATTGAAAAAAATTAATACAAGACAAACTTTTTTTACTTTTTTTATTAACTACAGTATTTAATTATATATTTTTTCATACATATTTTAATCATTACCGCTATTTGACAATATGCATTTGTGAACTGATAAGAAATCAGATTTGTGCTGTGATGTACAACTAGTACCACTTTCAGTCCTGTGCTGTGTTAATAGTTTTCTGTTTCTATATTAAAAAATGAGATCGCAATCAAAACAAAAATATTATACATTATTATTAGAAAGATTATTTTCAGTTTATAAAATCAATAAAATCTTAGTTATTATTTATTTTAAAAATCTAAAAAAAATATTTATTTCTGTTAATATCTAACAAAATACCTTTTAAAAGTTTAAAAGTTTTGAATATTTATTGCGATATTAAGTATAAATCTATTATTATTATTTACTCATTAGTATAAGTAGGTTATTTACATAGAAGCTAAGATTCTAAATACAGCATCAGGCCATATTCACGTTACCTGCTAATATAACATTATATTTTTGGGGAGAAAAAGTATTTCAAGTCAAAATAAGTTATTAATTTAAATTTTTTGATATCTAATAAATATAGTGAAATATGAAAGATATTAAGAAGAAATATGAATCACATAACTTCAAAAACGCATTAAAATAATCCGCATAAAACGAGACCCAGGTGTATATTTATTTTCAAATAACTATACTTTTTTCAGTCACGATATTATGATCAACAGTTAATCATTGATTATACTAATTAGCAATTTGCTACTTTCTATCCAGTTTTAACTTATTTTAATATTTTCTAAACATAAATTAGGTAAGTCGAAGGCGACTTTCCCAAGTAGTATATCTATATTAAAAGGTCAAAAAGGAATGAAAGAAACTCTTACATTATTACCTTGTATAAATACATATATATATATAACTTTTGAATATTTTTATAGATAATCACAATTCTAAAATAGAAATAAAAATTACAGCCGAAGAGCCGATCTTGTTTAGTTTAGTTACTGCAATCGCTTCTTGCTTATCGCTAATTCAGGTTTAACTTCAAACATCGTAACGTCTAATAAATAAATAAAAACATATATATATATAAGTTATTTTTTTAAATAGAATTAAAATCTTTTTTTTTGCTACATTTAAGATAAGCATAAAATAAAATAATACTTAAGACAAGGAGATTTTATTTTATAATAAATAAATTATTCCCATTTCTATAATTAAGCACACTGTGTATGTGAGTATAAATGTATTAATATGTATATCCCCACAGACACAAGTGTATATAATAATGTACTTTTTTTTTTTTATCGCATGCTCCAATTCAACATTATCAGTGCATATAAAGGATATCAAAAAATAAATTTTTAAACAGATATGCTAAAATAAGATGCGTTTATTTAAAAAAAAAAAAAAAAACAATTACTTGTAGGTGGCTATATTATTTAAGATAATCTTCTCTCCTCTTCTCTTCTTCCACTCTTCCTATTTGAAATGAGAATAACTACTTTATTTAAAATGTAAAATATGTATTAATTTTTAAAAAAAAATTAATGCAGCATTACAAAACTACAAAGGTACAAAAGTAAATATATTAAATTTAAAAGCAAAGGGACTTAATAAAATAAGAATGATCAGGCTACAATCGATCAAAGAGGCAATGATTATCAATAAAAAGACAGGCATTCCATTCTTGTTAAGTGAAATTCCTTTATTTTGGATAAAATTTGATAAGCAAATAGTAACTAGAACTGACTGATCTAGATGTGAATATTCAATAGAATTTGTACTTTGTACAGAAAATAAATTATATGGAGAGGAATAATAAAAACTTAAAACAGAACCAAATTTATGAAAAGCAGTTTTAGCAATAGCGATAATGTCAATGTGCTGAAAAAGTTGTTTAGAAAAGATTATATGAAGTACTGATAAAATAAAATAAAAAATCTCTATAAGATTAAAAAATACTTGGTTTTTATATAAATATACTACAAATGTTAGTGGAAAGAAACTAGGTCTTTCTTCATAATGTAGCTTAATAATTTTCTGAAGCCTTTTTTCTTCTTCACTGAAATCATTCTAATAAAACATTGAATTATCCTAATGTGTAAAATACTTGTGAAATCCAAGAATCAATATTCATAAATGTGTAACCACTGGAACTTACTATTATATGATGAAGATTTTAGAATAAAAAAAAAAAAACAAGTCTTAAAGATAGAATAAATAAAGTTATTTAAACCAATATCGCTGTGATATTTTGAAGATTAGTATTTAATATGATAGGAAGTTTATTTGACTGATCAGGTTAGAAGATACTTTATACTTAAAAAAATAAATTTATTCCAAAATTGTGTAGTATTTAGATTAGGTTATTAGGAAAGTTTTTTGGACAAAAAAAAGTTGAAAATAAGCACACACACACACACACACATCCTCCCCATTTCACAAATATTAATAAAACGATAAAGTTTTTTATTATTTTTGGATATCATTACTGTGTTACATTGTTTTGAGATTTCAATATATGTATTGATGCAAACCATAAACTTTGGCTAAAAGTAGTTGACAATAATGATAGTTGTGCATTAACCTCCCATGATCTTCCCAATTAATGAATTTTTAAGTAGAATATACATTGGTTATTACAAACACTGTGTCCATGCTCAAAACAAAGGCATCTGAATTATCACGTTGTAGTTTGACGGGTAGAATCAAGAAAAAAAATTAATAGCTGAATATTTATAAATGTAGGTTGTGCAAAATATCACAAAATAATATGCTCCAAGGTTAAGATGATAGCGAGATAATAAAATGAATCTTATTCTTATCATATTTACAAGAAACTTAATGTTCCTTTTTCAAAACTACCTACTCTTTATGCTAAATTTCAGCAGCTATTAAACATTAAAATTGCTCATTTGGTCTTTAAGGATTGTCATGATTCTAACATGTGAATATTTCATAATGAAGATATTATGGGCTCAAGTAAATCTATTCTTAGATTCATTAAAAAAAAAAAATCAAGATTGGTTCTCTGACAAAGATCCTATTATTAATGACTTGATCAAAAAGAAACTAAATATTTCACCAAAAAGTTAGTATTTTTTGTTTGACAAAATAATAAATTTAAAATGAAGCTTCATAAAGAGATTTAAAGACAGATGTTCAACAACTGATAATAAAATATAAACTTTAATAATGGATTATAATTGCGAAGGAAATATAAATATTTTCTGACTTAATCATTTATTTTTGTAATGCTTTATTAGATATATACTTGAAAACCAATATTATATTCTTATTAAACTTTCCATATGTTATATTGATCATGATATTTGGAATAAGTAGTAAAAATATTTTGATTAGTTTATAGATGATTAAACTATATCCATTCTCTCTCATTCATTTAGAATTGAATAATGATGTTCAATTTAATGAAATTAAAACAGCTCTTTGTAATTTTAAAAATGAAAAGGCTACAGATTCTGATGAAATATTTGGAAAAACTTCAAAAACATTGGAATTTTTAAAAAAATATATGGGCTCATGAAGTTGTGTCAACTGATCTCAAAGATGCTTCTAATTTTTTCAAATTTTAAAAAATAAAGGGAATGGATAATATTATGAATATTATTGTAAAATATCCATTAAAGTAAAGTAAGATACTTCAAGAATCTTGTATAAATTGCTTTCAGGCATAGATAAATGATTACTGTAACAAGAATCACTGCAGACATGGATTTGTTGTCAGGAAAATGCAGAAAATGTCAGAAACAAAGAAATGCTTGGATATACTGTATAGTATATGACTTTTATTGATTTGATCGAGCCATTTGGTTCAAGTGATTAAATAGAAATATAGTTTATTGATATTTTACAACTTCTAAATGAAAGAATGAGAAAAGGATGGATAATCCTGAGGCATTTGAAATGAAAACTAATATTAAACATGAATGAATGCTAGTTCCAACTTTGATTTTTTTTTTATTTTTATGACAGTTGGATCTTGTAACTGTTTGTAGGTGACTTTTTTTGTAGGTGACTTATAATGAATTTGACATCAAGATTCCAATATAGGCTTAATGGGGAGATTTTTTAATTTTAATTGTTTAAAAATAAAAACAAGAACTTGTGCTTTGGGAATACTTTAGACTGATGAAGAAGCTATTTTTGATCATTGAAAAGGTGATCCAAAGAATGTATTTAATGTTTGAATACAATATTTAATGTCTTTCATTTAGAAATTAATGTTTAAAAAATAGATTCTTTTATCAGAAAGAAAAATCTGCAATATCTTTCAATTTGGATGATATTAATTTGAAGATGTGAGCCAATTTAAATATATCTTAGTAGACTTTTAAATAGAAATATAAACTTAGATGCTAAAATGTAGCCCAAACTCCAAAGTATTGCTGCCTTTAACAAGTTAAAGGATAAAGTAATTCAGTATAATGTTATAATTATTGCAATTACATTAGTTGTATTCAAAGTTGCTATTTTATCTAATTTACTGTATGAAAGTGAGAGACTGACCACTTATCAAAAACTGAAAGGCATTAGAATTTTTTTTATTTAAGAATAGAATATAAAAACCCTTAAATTGCATGACAAGATTATAAAATTATGTTTTAGCTTGAATTGATATGATATTATATAATCTACTATTGTAAAACCACGTCTTCATTAGATTGAAGAACATATATAAATAAATTTGTATGTCATGGATTGGTTTCTATAGCCATCACAAAATTTATTGCTCTTATATAACTATTATCATTATTTTATTTTTCTGTTTCTGTTTTTTTGTTGTTGTTGTTGTTGAATTTGGAATGGCCAAACTCATTTGCATGTGATTGATGATGGAGATGAAAAATATTTAAAACAATTGATTAAATATTTAAAACAATTGATTGCATTTTACATAAAAGTCAAAAGATAGACTTCATGAGTGGTTTATGTAAACTAAATGATAAGCAAATTAAGTAAATGAGTAAATAATAAAAAATATATTCGCCATTTTTTTGGTAGAATGATTATCATGAAAATGTGAATCAGTTTATCGTTTTTTAAGTGGAAATACAAATATTAAATTCAGCACAGATTCCAATTTGCTGCTGCTGACTTTGAGAAGTCAATAGATGTGGTATTTTATTGTAATGATATAATTATTTCAAAGACACTGATTGAAATAGGCTACTATTTTTACTCTGTGTCAATCTATTATAAGGCACTGAAAAATTTTATTTGAGGATGCTCAATAAGAATGGGTAATATTATATCACTTGGTTCAACCTATGAATTCTACTATTGTAGAACACATCTTAATTGCATTGCAAATAAAATCTAGTAAACTTCCTAAAAAAGTATGTTGTTTTTTTAAGACTGACTTTAAATTAGACAGTTTAAAGTAGCGTTTCTCAAACTTTTTGCCATGAGACCCAATAGACTTTATTGAAATAGTTCTGGACCCAAATGTTTATTGCATAAATTATAATATAAAATAAAAAAGATATTACATCAGCACGGTACAGTATATATGTATATATTCGGAACAATTTGATAATATTTATAATGAACAAATAATTTGTAAGTTAAAAGTTGAGTTAAAGTTAAGCTACTACATATTTTTAATTTAAAAGCTTAACACATTTTGTTAATTACCAAAAAAAAAAGTGTTTTCAAATAAGGTTTTATTTAAATACGAAATACAAGCAAAAATAATTGCATTTTTGTTTGTAATTTTTTGAACAATTACATTTTGAAAATATTAGCGAAATTTAACATTATGATTATTGAATTTCAAATTTACAATTGAATTTGAGAAAACTACACAAAGCATAGGTAGTATTACTTGCTAATTTTTTTTATTAATACTAATATTTTCTTAAAATGTAGAAAGATTTTTGTATCAGATATTTGCTTTTTATTTCTTGGTGCATATTCGCGACCCTTTAAAAATTTAACGCGACCCAAAGGTTGAGAAACGCAGGTCTAAAGAATGCAATATCAATTGTTTTTAATAGGAGATATAGATAAAGAATGCCTTGGATATTTACAATTTAGAAAAATATTGAAGTCATTTAGAGATAATTTTTTTATGCAGAAAGTAAAAAACAAGATTTCAAATAATTGGACTAAAGATTTTACATATTATTAATATGAACATATTTATGATTAGTTTAGTCTTAAAATTGACTTTCAACTTTTTATTCTTTTTCTATCGTTTTTTTTTTTTAATTCTGTAGTTAGAGTGATCATAATCATTTATAGTGATTGTCTTTAAATGAATAACTAATAAAATTGACTGTTTAATCTGGAATATTTGCCATCTGAAGAAAGCTTAGAAAATCGGATTCAATTTGATGTTTAGGAAGTCAAATCGAACTAAAATGACTCCTTCAAAAACTGTTCACAGTTTATTTATTTTATTCTATCAGTGACAATAGTTATTTACAGAGTATAGTCATTTCAACTCAAAAAAGAAAATAAATAAATAAAATAAAAACAATAACCACAACAATAACAATAGCAATAATTGTTCATATTTGTATCACATAAAGTTGTTTTAGTGATGTAGGATTACATGCACTCTAGTCAACTAGCAAAGAAGATACTTTTCGATACATATATCGTGAAGAAGGGTGTGTTTGATGCATAAACAATTAAAATTTACGCTATCTAGAAGTTTACATTGCTTCAGTTTGTTTCATATGTTTATGATAATTGCATATTTTGATGTATTTGATTGTTCAAGATTTTAATAAATAAAAGTGAATGTATGTGTCTCCGCCTTGTTTGTTAATTAGCCATATTGCAATAATTATTATTATGTATGATTGTGCGTTAATTATTTAAGCTTTAATATCAAATTGGCTTCTAGCTTTAATTCGATTTGCTGATGCAGGAAGTAGATACTCTCTAAGCAATTGATAATTACGATTATTTACATAAAACAAACGTGGATATTGCAAAAGGATTTGTCGATTTATGCTGAGAGAATATTCGTTGCACTATATATTGATTCAGCTTATATATATATAATTCAAATATGCATATTGCTAATCTGAAAATAATACAAAAATTAATCTCAAACAATACTTAACAATCTGTTTTTATTTCATATATTGACAATCTAGCCAACTTCGATTTGCCTGTAATCATTAATTCTGACATTACGCTAAAATAACCAGCCAATGAGTTCAAACAATAAAATCGATTCACTGCTTGTAATATCAATCTTCAGCTAGAAGATGAGCTAACTAATTATTTTTTTAATGTAATGGACAAAACCTATTTTGTATAAATACCAATGTCAAGATATATGGATTTTAAAGATAATCTGTGAGGTCTTAAGACTAGTATTTATATAAAATTGGCTTTTGAAAATATTAATTAGTTGTTTCAACTGCCATCTGAAGATTGATGATGTGTGCCATTAGACAATTGTATTGAATAAAATTAGCAAGTATTTATTTTAGTAGGATGTCAACAATGTAACAGCATTGCTGTCAATTTGAATGGCTGGATTGTTAAATGTAATAAAAACGAACAGTTAAGAAAAAAAATTAGACATTAAAAGTTTTATTAATTTTCCATCCATTATTTTTCTTTAGGAAAAATAGTTATGTTAACTTTTGAATGAATTATCTGGGTTGGCTACTGAAAAAAAAGGGTTTTACTAAATCCAGATTGTGAAGATGGCAGTGTATTCATGTTATTTTTATGAAAAAATTGAAAGCTTAATCTTGAATCTATACCCATTTGACGCAAAGAAAAAAAATTTCTGAAAAACTAAATAAAGTGTATGCGACAATATGTCAGTTAAATGCTTAAATATCACATGATCTTTTTGTATAACTAATTAAGTAATTATTTATTAATTTTATTAGATTATATATATATTAAATTACATATATATTCTAGCAAAATTTATTTTTAATCAACATTTTTACATATAGTTTAACAATTGTAAATCTATTCTATAGCATTGAAAAATTTCCAAAATAAAAACTTGTGCTATCTTTATTGATCAACTCTCAGTTTATAATTATATTGAAAAACTATTCACTTCTAACGCTCACAAATGGGAAAAAAACTATTAAATTATTTGACAAAATGCTCTCCTAACATGCATCTCTCCATACTTCTTTGAATGGTCTGAAGTCTCTGTACTGCTCTTCTGTTAAGTGTCCAAGTCTCAAATCCATAAGTAAGAAGTAGTAAAACATTTATTAGGAACCTTTCTTTATAAGCATATTTCCATTTAATATTAAGTTATTTCTACCAAAAGCACTCCAACCTAGTTTAATTCTATGATTAATTTCTTCCATTATGTTTCCATCTGCACTAATAATCTGACCAAGGGTATTTATAGTTGTTAACTTTTTAACCTCATCATAATCAATCTTTATTTTCATATTTTGAGAAAATCCATTGAACATTACTTTGGTCTTTTTATAATTTATCTTTAGTCCTACTTTCCTACTTTCATCTGATAATTCCTGCAACATTTCCTGCAGATTTAAAGCATTATTTGCAAAAACAAGTACATCATCTGCAAAATCTAAATGACTTTAATAATCTCCATTTACTTTCATTCCTTTAGATTCCCATTTTAATCCACAAAATACTTCTTGCAGCACTGCTGTAAAAAGTTTGGAGATATGGAGTCACCCCATCTTATCCCTTCTCACTGTTAACTTTCCTAGTATATTTATATAATCTAATTGTTGCTGTTGCATTTTTATAACTATTCTTCAGAATATGACAATATCCTGGATCTTTACCTTGATTATCCAATGCTTTAATCACTGAAGAAATGCTTACAGAATCAAAGGCTTTTTCATAATCTACAAATCAAAAGCACAATGGCAATTCATATTCATTCTCATTTTTATAATTTCTCTTAACACTTGGATATGATCCACTATACTAAAAGCACTTTTAAATCTACCTTGTTCTTTTGATTGGTTGAAATCTAAAGTTTCATGTAGACAAGTTGTAATTATCTTGGTAAAAAGTTTGTATAAAATTGATAAAAGACTGTCACATCTGTAATTTCTAATATTTTCTTTATCATCTTTATGACATATTAATATTAATACTGCATTTTTACAATCATCTGGGGCATCTTTATCATTTAGACTTTGGTATACAACTTTATCATAAATCATCTTTATGAAATATTAATATTAATACTGCATTTTTACAATCATCTGGGACATCTTTATCATTTAGACTTTGGTATACAACTTTATCATAAAAAATTCTATTTCTTCACCTGCTTCTTTTAAGATATCAATTATAATCCTATATTATCTGGAGCTTTTTGATTCTTCATAAATTTAATTGCATGCCTCACTTCTTCATTTAAAATCCTGGACAATTCAGAAGATATAGTAGTTATAGCAGGTATTTGTTCTTTATTACTATATAATTCTTGATAGAACTCTTCTACACATTTCATGATGTCATCTTTCTTTCTAATAATAATTCCATCTTTTTTCCTTATTGCAGAAATAATTTTCCTACCAATACAAAGATGTTGTTTTATACTTTTGAGACTTTTATTCACTTTTACAGCTTTTCTTGCTAATTCACAATTATAAAGATATCATTATCAACTATTCTTTGCACCATTTTACAATAATCAAGGTATTTAACCTTATTGATGCATCATTTTTATATATCTTCATATTCATTCTTTTCTTCATAAATTCTCTAGTCTCGGTAGATATTTTATTGATCATTTCCAGTTTTTAAAAGTGTATCAGTTATTTTTCTAATGATTTCATTCAAATCTGATTCATGTTCAAAATCTAAAAATATTTGAAAACGATTTAAATGTTCTAATTTAAATAAATTAAAATGTTTCTGAAGACTGGAAGTATTATCTGTGAGTAAGATTGTTCTTAATAATTTTTGTCTCTAGTTTTTCATTAACATGAATTTTACATCTCACTAATGGATGATCATTTCCTGAGGTGAATTTATTAAGAACATTGCAATTTTGAAATACGTATTTTCTGTTAGTCAAGACATAATCCAATTCTGCTGTACCTTCATTTGGATGCTTCCATGTCTATTTCCTTTTAGCATTTTTTTTTCAAATTTTTATTTTTCTGCAAACTCCATAAATATATGTTGCTCTCATTTCTATTATCATAACCAAATTTGCTTACAGCATTTTTATCTTTCAATTGTTTACCAAATTTACTATTAAAGATTCCCTTAACAATTTTAAAATGTTGTTTGATCTGATCAAAAACCGTTTGTACATCCATTAAAAATCCTCTACTACTTTATTTCTATGAGAATTTGTTGTGACATAAATCTGAATTATCTGCATTGGTGTCTGCTATTAAGTTAAATAACTAATTTTGTCATCTCTCTCTCTGATACACCTTCAATGTCCACAATGTTGTTCTTACATTTTTTATTTATAATGAATCCTACTCCACTTGTAATTTTAATATTTGTGTCCTTGTAGTAGAGTACATGTCCACTTTTTAAATCAATTGTCTCTTCACCTTTTCTTTTAATTTCACAAATTCCAATAATGTCTCATTTAATATAAGACAGTTCTTAAAATTCTTGCAATCTTCATTCATTTGAAAGTAATTTGCAGTAGTAAGTGCCTAAATAAAATGTCATCATCAAATAGCAGCTGGGTTTGCAATCAGAGGAGTTTTTGTGCCCTCCAATTTTGTCCACCAACTGCTGCTTTGGCTGGTGACTTTACAGCCTTCTTTAAATAAGGGTCATGATTTATTTTTGTCTGTCGCAACTGTATATATCTATTAGAAAAAAAAATTTCATTCACACACACATTTATTCTGCCTTTAAGAAAACTCAAATGACATTTCAGTTAAGAGCTATTAGACAACTGAGAAAAAAACCATGGTATTTCTTGATCTTAAACTAGACATAAAAGCCAATAAACTCACCATTCTGGATAATGAGTGTTGGTGAGCAGTCCACTGTATGAATAATCACATAGTAAATAACAGCTGCAACGACAAGAATTACGGAGTGGACATTAGGAATTTGCTCTGTTCGGTTAATTTAGGATGCCTCTAAGAGAAATAAAAAGGTATACCTTCATTTAAAAGCTGACTTCTTTCTTCATTTACTAGATATGTATTTCCCCATCTCTATATAAGCATTATTTTGAAATAAAACTTGTAACTGATTAAAACTAATATATTTGTAGTCTATATGCTGTTTATGAATATATGTAATTTTTCAGGTAAACACACAAACAATAATAGTTATTTTATTTGTATTTTAGACTTTAACAAAGTGCTAAAAATTAATACAATCATTAAACTTTTCACTAACAATCTGCAATGTTACAATAAAATTAAGTTATAATTTATCTATTTCCAAAATTTGAATTCTAGACATTTTTTTTATAAATTTGTTATATTTTTATTATATAACAAATAGCTTTATATATATATATATATATTGTGCCCAGAATGATATACTTTAAAAAACAAACAAATAGTTATTGGTTTCATATACAAAAATATCAATGCTTCAAAATGGTTACTTGATGGAAAGTTTAATGTATAGTATCCTGATAGATCACCAATTACATGTAGAATTGTTCATCAATTGTTTTGATCATAATTTCCTGCATGATGGTCAACCAATCATTTCTACAAAAGAAAACAAACATTTTCATAAGTCAAAACACATATAGAAAACATCCACTTTGTTGTCATGACATATTTATTAATTGAAAATATCTACCATACTCACATCTGAAATTCAAATCCAGAGGGCTAACATATTTTTAAAAAAATTAGATCATACACTGGTTTAAAAAATATTTTTAAGTTACTGATCCAACCTATTCAGAAATCTAGTAAACAGATATTTAGTAATTCTTAGTTTTAAAAAAAAAACGAAAAATCTTAAAACTTCATCATTTGAAAGTTGGCAAATCTCAAATGCTCCTTTTCTTCACAGTAATTTGTTAAAGGTCTAAAGGTGAAGTATTTGTTCTGAAATGACCTATGTAAAAGTATTTTATCCTTTTAATTATATTTGTAGATAAAATAAAGGAAATTAATCATAATTATAATAGATAATTTATGCATCAAGTTTGACTATCAATTATGTAACCGAAAATTAAATTGAGTATGTGTGTGGATACAGCAAGATTAAAATATTATGTTTATCTGTTAGTTCAAAAATTATATAGAAGAAAATTAGGTACAATATTCTCCTTTAACTATGAAAAATCTATTTTCAATTATTCACACATTAGTGCGCCAATTATGTAATTAAAATAATCTTCCTAATTACATATATATATAGAAAGAATATCTGTTTAAGATATCACTTTCTCTTTGCATAAAATAATTTCCATTCCCAGTAGAAAAAAATTAGAACCACAGAGACATTCTGAATATTATGACTATTATGACAACATATAAAGATTGTATTGCAAAAACAAATTTAATCACTACCATTAACAACAAAAAATCAACAAAAATAATTTCCAGAGTTGGCTACTATAAAATCATAATTATAAAGATAAACAATTCTTAGAACATCGCTGCAATCATATGCCTACCCTACAAATATTAATATTGAAAATTAAGCTGAACATTTGAAAGTCCAATTATTTTAAAGTTGCGTATTAGCAATTGGAACAATATCTCGTAATTGTATTACTACTCTATCATATATATATAAATGAACTTCTAATTATAAATAATATGTTACAAATTAATATTGTATATTAATTAATATAAAATTTAATAATGTAAATAACCTTAATTTAGTAAAATATAAATTGTTACTTATAAATTATTTAAATGTTCCAAATATTTTAAATATGAAAATATATCTGAAGGATTTAGAGTTATTTAGAAACACTATGTTCCTCCCATTTCTTTACTGATTATCTTTCATTGATGTCTTTAGTAACTAAATTTAGTTATAAAATATTGACTTGTTTGGCTTAAAAGATTAAACTTTCCATGATTTTATTTAAGGGCAATTTTGATATAACAGTGATATTATAGCAGTTGACTGAAATATTTATGTATTTAACCAATGCTGTTTTGATTTTCCATAGAAATTATCAGATATCATTCTCTACATATATCATTATATATATACTGGATTTTAATATATATATATTAAAATCTCTACTTCATAAATATAGATAAAATTTAGCAGCGATATCTGTGAAACAAACATAAAATTTGAATAAAGCAATATAGGTAATAACCGCTTACCTATTCCCTGCAAAGATGTTAAGTATCTTGATATTCAGGCTAGTGCAAATAGGATGTTTAGCAAGATCTTAAAACTAATAAATGAACATATTTCACGTTATGTATCCAAAGCAAGATTAATCAATAATTATTTTACACTTTGAAAACTCCTAAACACAATTATATAAGAATTAAATCAATTGCATAAAACTAGCTGAAACTTCCGAATATAAAAAAATTACTACTTCCTGAAGACAGATAAAATTTGCAATGCTATCTCTGAAACAAACATAAAGTCTGAATAAATCATCATAGGTAAAGGATAACTCTTACCCATTTGCTGCAGAGATGTTAAGTATATTGGTTTCAGGTTAGTGAAAACAGGAAGCTCAAAACTATTAAGATTTGAACTAATTTATTTCTATAAGTACTAAATTTTATTTATCATTAGAAGGTAGTAATTTTTCTGTATTTGAATTTACAACTAACATTATGTAATTTATTTATTTATTATTTAGTTGTGTTAGTGAATTTTCAAGGCCTAAAATGATTATTGATTAATCTTGCTTTGTATCTGCAACATGAAATATGCTCATTTATTAGCTATTAAAATCTAAGCTAAGTATGTCAAGCGTTGGTGGCCTAGCGGTTAGTATAGCCTGAATTTCAGTATTAGATATATTTGTAGCAAATAGTTAAGAAGTTAGATTTTACCTATGCTGATTTATTCAGATTGCATTTTTTATAGGTATACGCTAAAGACTTAATAAACATTGAGTACAATTCTAAAAATATAGCCGATATTACCCACGAATTTTTATAACAAAATCTTGCACCCTATAAACATTCAACCTGATAATGAAAAATGATCTAATTTCCTTATATTTCGAAACTCGCACACAAATTAAAAATCATTTATACCAATAAATATATCACTTTTCGATTATTAAATAATTCAAAAGACAAAATAACTAGAGATGCTTCACATGAAATTGTGTACAAAATTAATTGCAAAAAAGGTAATTTCTTGAAGTCTGACTAAGTTGAAACCCGAACTAACTTATCTACTGAACTTGCCCAGCAAAAACATCTGTACAACTGGGCCGAGAAAAACAATGAATACTTTTCCGTTTTTTTTTTTTTTTTTTGGTATCACGAGTTGCCAAGGAAATTTTAGAAAGAGAAAGATGAAGGAGGCATAGTCAGTAGCTAAAAACCATCACCCATCAATAAAAAGAAGTTTAGCACCCCTCTTTCTAAAAATGCACTTGTAAGGACCACTTTTGTCATTATGTCATTAGTATGTAAATCTACTCTTAAAAATTCATTTTATTTTAATCTATTATTAACATTCAAAAATAACTTTAAATCTGGATCTCAAATTTTTTTATTCACATAATACTATGATTATGATACTACTCAGTATTGAAAGCGGTCAGACTTTAAATAAATTTTCTTTATTATAAATTCAAACCTGTTTTGTTGTTAAAAATGTTTTAACATTTTGTAAACCATTCCAAATATTGCAGAAAAACAGAGCAAAAAAAATTATTATAGAATTACCTATTGTTATTAAGGAGTGATTTTACTATATTTGAATTTTCAGCTAATGTAATTGATTTATTTCATATTTATATATACATGTGATTTTTAACTATATCAATTCACTTCAAAATGAAGATCTCTCCAAGTTTAATCCAGTTATTCCAATCCCTAGCTTCTCTTCTCCGGAACACACAAACAAATTCCCTTATTCATTCATTCACCTCACATGTCAATTCTTTTTAGGTCTTCTACAATCTTTTGGGATTAATTTAAAATATCAATTGTCCATCTATTATCATCTTTTTAGCAATATATTCAGCCCATCTTCATTTCAGTCTTTTAATCTTTCAATGATGTCAGTGATACATGTTTGTTCTTTAACCCGTGTATTTCATTTCTGATCTATTCTTGTTATTCCTAACATATAGCTCTCTACACTTCATTGAGTGGATGTTAAGGGTTCAAGCTTCCAATACATATTTAATCTCTTCTTATTACCCCTAATAGTTGTCTAAAGTCTCTGAATTGCTTTTTTATTAAGTGTCCCAAATCTCAGATTCATAAGTAAGAAATATTAAAAATATTTTTTTCCAAGACTTAAGAATATTTTCTTTCAGTATTAAGTTATTTCTATCAAAAACATTTCATTAATGATTCTATGATTAATTTGATCCATTATATTTCTATCTATGTTAAATTTGTAGCTCTAATTTCTTCAAATTTATGATTATCAATCTTCATATTTTTTCTGTGGAAAAAAAATCTATTGAACATTAGTTTAAACTTTTTAGCATTTATCTTTAGTCCTACTTTCTTACTTTCATCTGATAACTCTTGCAACATTTTCTGAAGTTCCTAAAAACATTTTACAAAAAAAAAAATCACATCATTTACAAATTAAACAGAGCAAAACTCTCCATACAACCTGTGCTAAACAGAGTAATCAATGGATGCCAGAAAGCTTGTGAATAAAATCCCTATCTAATGCCTACTCATCCAATATCCCCAGACTAGTTTCTGGCTTGTGGCCTTCATCAGTGAGGAGATTTGGATCTGAGAGCACTGCATCTAGATCTTAGGATTTAATGCAACCCTCTAGCAACCACCTTTTATCTCTACTTAACTACAAAACTATGAGAATGAAATTGAAAACACAAAAAAATAGTTTCAATCTAAGCTCAATATCATATATAGTCATATGGGTCTGAACTCAGTTCAGCACCCATACATTTTGATGTCTTTTGCTCTTTTACAACCATAACCACCACTATCCTATTAGGCAGGATTGGTATTAAACCATTAAGCATCACATGATCACATTTCCTATACTAGCACATTAATTGTTGATAAACAGAGCAAAACTCTCCATACAGTATTGCCACCTGTGCTAAACAGAGTAATCAATGGATGCCAGAAGGTTTGTGCATAAAATCCCTATCTAATGCCTACTCATCCAATATCCCCAGACTAGTTTCTGGCTTGTGGCCTTCATCAGTGAGAAGCTTTGGATCTGAGAGCACTGCATCCATTGATTACTCTGTTTAGCACAGGTGGCAATACTGTATGGAGAGTTTTGCTCTGTTTATCAACAATTAATGTGCTAGTATATGAAATGTGATCGTGTGATGCTTAATGGTTTAATACCAATCCTGCCTAATAGGATAGTGGTGGCTATGGTTGTAAAAGAGCCAAAGACACCAAAATGTATGGGTGCTGAACTGAGTTCAGACCCATATGACTATATAAGCTATTGAGCTTAGATTTAAAATATTTTTTGTGTTTTCAATTTCATTCTCATAGTTTTATAGTTAAGTAGAGATAAAAGGTGGTTGCTAGAGGGTTGCATTAGATCCTAAGATCTAAATGCAGTGCTCTCAGATCCAAAGCTTCTCACTGACAAGCCAGAAACTAGTCTGGGGATATTGGATGAGTAGGCATTAGATAGGGATTTTATGCACAAGCCTTCTGGCATCCATTGATTACTCTGTTTAGCACAGGTGGCAATACTGTATGGAGAGTTTTGCTCTGTTTATCAACAATTAAGTGCTAGTATAGCAAATGTGATCATGTGATCATTTACAAAATTCAGATGATTTTTATAATCTCCATTTATTTTTAGCTCCCCAAGTCAATCTAAAAAATAATTCTTATGAAACTGCTCTAAAATGTTTTGGAGATAAAGAATCATCCTGTTATATACTTTTCTTAATATTACTCTTTTTAGTATGGTTGTAATCTAAACGTTGCTGTTGCATTTTGATAAATATTCTTCAGAATATGGCAATATCCTAAGTTTATATATTGATAACAGTAGTTTAATCTATGTAGAAATTCGTAAAGAATCTAATGCATTTTCATAATCTATAAATTCAGTGCACAATGGTAATTCATATTCATTAATTTTTCTGTAATTTCTTTTAATACTTAGCTTTGATCCTCTGTGCTAAAACCACTTTTATATTCAGCTTGTTTTTTTGTTGTTGTTGGTTGTTAGACCGATAAGTATGCAATTTCTCATTACTTCTTTATTAGCTTTCTTAAATATCTATATTACTACTGCATTCTTTCCATTATCTGACATATCTTTATCACTTAAATATTTGATAATTAACTTTACAAACAATGTTTCTATTTCTTCACTTGCTTCTTTTAAAATATCAATAATAATTTTACAATTATCTGGAGTTTTTTTCTTTCTTCGTAGATATGATTGCATGTCTTATTTATTCATTTAAAATGCTGAGCAATTAAAAAAATATAATAGTTGCAGGAAGAATTGTATAAAAAATTATATAGGAGGTACCTTTTTTTGGTTGTTTATTCCTATATAATTTTTTATACAACTCTTTCACGCATTTCATAATTCCATTTCTCTTTTTAATAATAATTCCATTTTTTCCTTTTAAGGTAGAATTTTTTTTTTTATTAACATGTTGATTTACAATTTTGAGACTTATTTTCTTCTATAGCTTTTCTAGCCAATTCACAATTATATTTTTTTATATCATTATTAATTCTTTTTGTATCATTTTACAAAACTATATTCAATTTTTCTTAATAGATCATTTAAAACAATTTTCACATTTTCTTTTGTTTATTTATACTCTTGTTCAGTGAAAACTTTACTGATAAATAGTTTTTTGAGCCAACCGAATTCTTGATACAATAGTAGTTATTTTCTTATTAATTTCAATCAAATCTGAATTATCTTCAAAGTCTGCTTTTATTTTAAAACGATTTAAAAATTCTAATTTAAATTCATTGGAATGTTTCAGAAAATTAGGAATATCAACTGTTAATTCGGATTTTTTAAATAATTTTCCTCTTAACACATATCTTAGCATCTCATTAAGTTATGATCACATCCTATGTTAAATCTATTTAAAACATTACCATCTTGAAATATGTATTTTCTATTAGTAAAAATATAATCTAATTCTATTGTATCTTTATTTGGATTTAGCATTTTTCTCAAAGAAAGAATTCATAATTTATAAAGGTTTTTTTCCCTATGAACTCTATAAGTTTATGACCTCTCTCATTTCTACCACGTAACCAAATTTACTAATAGCACTTTTACGTTTCAACCGTTTACTAATTCTGGCACTAAAGTGTAACTATGACAATGTTAAAATGTTGTTGGTCTGATCAAGAGCAATTTGTGCATCCATATAAAATCCTCTGTTTTTCATTCCAATGAGAACTTGTTTGACATAAATTATCTGCATTTGGTTATATACGAATAACCAACTTGTTACTCTGTCTAATACACAATGTTTTTCTTCCACTTTTTATTTATAATGAATCCCACTCCATTATTTATGCCTTTGTAGTAAAGTGCATGCCCACTTTTTAAATAAATTATCTCTTCAACTCAAGTTCAATAATGTCCATTTAATATTAAATAGTTCCAATTCCTGCAATTTTTTTCACTTAAAAATGATTTGTTGTTGTGGGTATGTAAATAAAAAATTATCATTAAGTAACAATTTGAATTCCCAATCAATAAATTGTTAACATCCTATACCTTTAGCTCCCAATTACTACCTTGGCTAGCAATTTTACAGCTTCCGGAAAATAAGGGCCATAATTAAGTTTTGTAATTATTGTAAATATATATTTAAAAAGAAAAATCATTATTACAAACTTTATTTTTAAAAAGTCAAGTAAATTTCAGTTAAAAACTATTAGGCTACTGAGAAGAAAAAGCACAGATTTTTTGATCTTAAATAAATAGTCAATAAACTCAACATGATGGCTACTATACATTGGTGAGCAGCCCAGTTATATTTATTATATGAATAGTTTCATAGTAATAACAGTTGCAATAACAAGAACATATGGGAGTGGGTATTAAAAATTTGCCTTGGTCAGTTTATATATATATAATTATTCAAAACAATACAATAATTAATACAGTAAAAAATATTTTAAAAACAAATATATACCACAATTTAATAGAACTACTTTCAACTATCTATGTAGTCATTATCAACTAGATTCAAATTGTATTACAAAAAACGATTACAAATGTAAACAAAAAGAAATACGTCATACATCAATTTTCCCACAATTCATTAATTTTTATATTGGCAGCCTGTCTATTTATCAAATGTTGCTTTTCACTTTTTATTAACATAGCTTCTCTAATTTTGCATTTATTATTATTTCTTTCAATACACAAAATCTTAACTTTATGAAAATCCAAATCCAAAACATAATTACATGTTACATTATGATCAAAAAATATTGATGGTGATATGTCATCATTTCTAACATTCTCTTGTCTTGATTTTTGTACTCGTTTTTGAATCTAGTTGATAACGACTACATAGATAGTTGAAAGTACTTCTATTAAATTGTGGTATATATTTGTTTTTAAAATATTTTTTAACTATATTAATTATTGTATTGTTTTGAATAATTATATATATTTTATTAAAATTGGAATACAGACATTGATTAATAATATATATATATATATATATATATATATATATATATATATAACAAATCCAAGAGCCTAGCTTGAATGTGGTTATATTACAAAATTGCATAAAAATAAAATTAGTTAATAAAAATCGTATTACGACAATTGCATAATAGATATACGAACTGTCTAAAAAATTAAAAGAAAAGTTAGTTTATGCATTTGTTAATATTGTTAGATGTTTTATAAAGTTACTTTGTAATATATGAGAAAAATAAATAATAAATGGTACTGTAAAGGAAGAAAGGGAAAATGTTTCAACCCACTAAAGAATTTCAATTATGAAGTTTATAAAAATCTAAAGCACTTTAAATCCCTTTTCAGTTTGATTTTCTTGAACTGAATTTTAAATAAAACCTCTCACATTTTTATAATAAATTGTAGAGCAAAACTAATGATATTATTTAAAATTATAGGTTAATAAACATGAGTAAATTATCAAGCTATATTGAAAAATTGGCAATGATTTTTTTCTTTCTTCTTATGCTAACTAGGTAAATAAATAAAGAAAAAGACCTTTTTTTTTTTATTTCAATCAGTTATATATCAAATCACGATATGATATCTATAAAATTGTTTCCACAATATACTGTAAAGAGAATAAAGAAATTTTTTCACAAAAAATCTTGTAAGCAAACAGATCAAATCTTGTAATTGTCTGGTGATGAATCCATCCTTTGGAAAACATGTTGTTGAACAACATTAAGTAGGATATAAATAGATCTGAAGCAAGCAATTAAGGCATTGCAACCCAATTCAGACAATCCAGACTATTTTAGTTTATTTGACTCAACTTAAGAAGCAGGATGCAGTGATCCAATGTTGACAAGAGGGATCATTGATTAAAAGTGTTTTTCCACTGTAACTTGGATAGTCATACTTTTCTGACTATTTTTAAAAGTTTTCAGTACTCCAGTTATAACAGCTAATATGGTGGTTTTATTTAGCAGAAAACTATCTGCAATGTGTGGCTAGATAACCAAGAAACACACCAACCAAAATATCTGAAAAATGTAGTAGGATCCAAAAATGAATTCTAAAGTTTTCCAAAATCACCAGTGCCTGCCTAAATAGTGAGAAACAATGTACAGTGCTGTAAGAACTACCCAAGACTGGCTAATACTATACCCTATATAACACCACCAATACTTCTGAATTTCTTCTCTAACATCATCAGTTTTCAAGAAGAAGAACTACCATTTTTGAAGTAATTAAAAGAACAATATCTATAGAAAACCACATTTTGGAACTGTTTAAATATTTCACTAGGTAATATCTTATTATTATAGATATTATAAGGCCTTAAACTAAAACTATCTTTTATTACTATTATATTTTATATTTTGCATATGCATTGATAGTTACAATAATAGTTTTGTGAGTATATGCACAACAATTTTATTTATTGATTGTTAATAAATTATTTTTTATTAATCCATTTAGTTTGTGCTTGCTTCTTGAACTTATTCCAAACATAATGATTTTAATATCCAATATGCTTATAATATCCACAAACCAGAGAAATCATGCAATCCACTGGGGAACATGCAGCGATGGTGGTAATATTTTGCAAATTATTAGGTATTAATAAGTTCTTTAAAAGTAAACTTTCTCTCTAAAAGGTTTAGTATCTTAAAGTTTCATTTTTTTATCAAAACTGAAAAACAAGTAAAATACTTTTGTGAAGAATTGTACTTAGGTTATAAATCAGCAGTAGCATCAGCATATTGGTTAATATTTTTATATAATTGAATTGAATCATTTTATTCAAATTTTATTAACTATTCAACTTTTACCTAATATAAATATTTATTTAAATCAAAACTTGCCATTTGTATATATCTGGTTCCTAGTTCAAACCCACTTATCATTGCATATTTACTGTTACATTATATGTATATATACATTTTGTACACTAATATTTAGAACATCTTGAGAAAACTTCATAATCAGGCATTTAAAGTTAATCCAAGGGTGGTTTTTATTATATACTCATCATTCAAGAGTTCTGGCCAGCAGAGTTATTCCATTCTGCCATTCTATGATCAGGTTCCAACTTTTACAATATTGATTCTACTCTCTGTCATTGTCCAGTTTTTCAATTTTTTTAAAAGAAACTTTTACAATTTTTTAAAATTAAACAATAACATATTGTATGACTCTTTTGTTGATGATTTAATTACTTTGTTTTTAATAAATAAGTCACAGGGTCAAATAAACTATTTATTTACAAATGTAATTAATTTGTAGACAAATTTCAAATAAATGAGAATGAAAACACACATAACTTTTCTTATATTAAATAAAAGAAACAAGTCTACTATAAATTAGATATGTTATTTATCTAATTAAAGACTTAGAAATATGAAATATTTGAACAAAAATTTAAATTTTTTAGATAGCTCTACATATGTTATATTATTTTCATCAGTCCCCATGAGACATTATTGTCTCAGTATATATTGAGATGAATAATGTCATTTATTTCAGTGCCGATCATGTGATTGTGAGCAGGTTTTCAGAATTGTGAGTATGGCTAATAAATATAGCATTCAGAAGTTATTTAATACTATTATATAAAATGTAACAAATGGGTTTAATCTAAAGTAGATAATAATCATATATTAGAATAAATTATTAAATGTCACATTTTAAAATAACTTAACAGATTTCTTAAAAATGTTTAAATTTAAGAGAAATTTGAAAATTATATAAATTATAATAAATTGATGCTCTTATCATTGATTAAAAAAATAGATTTTAAATAATTAAATTAAAAATAGGTTAATAAAAAGATTAAGCCTATTTTGCGATATGAAATTTGAAAACAAGGGAAAAATTCAAGCAATTTAATAATTACAAATGTTTTGCAAGTTCAATCAATTAAAGAATGAAAGTGTTTTTAAAATCCTTGTAATTAAAATAAAATCAAGGTCAATACTGTGAAAAACAAGATCCAAGGGTGTTAAAAACAAGATATCAAAACCTATATATGGTCAGTTTTTTTAAATTAGTCAATCTGAATTATCATTTCATTCAAGCTAAATTGAGCCTTCATTATAATGACTGAGTAGAAAAAATAAAACTACCAATTGCCAAAGTTTAACCTGGATCTCTGGAACCTGACAATGCTGTTTGTGAAGGAATCTGTAATCCAAATGAAGAAACATGTCCTAATTCTCAAATTTCAATGACAGAAGATTGTTAAAGAAAATTATGGCAATTTATAAATGGAATCATTTAATACATTTCACCATGGGAGAAATATCAGACTAAAAAGAAAAACCCTCGACTAAAAAGAAAAACCCTCAATGAACTGTAGAAAAGTCCAGTTTCAGAACTTATGCATTGTAAATTTTAAGAAACCTGTTTAGATTGTTATTCTTGTGTCTTCATATTGTGAAATTGTGAAATAAATTGTGCACATTTGTAAAATAGTTAAAGTGTCATAAGTGTTTAAAAAAGAAAATGATGTATGTAATATAATTATTTGTATTTTATGTTAAAGATTTGTTTTGAATTTTGATCAAGTTCATTTGTATATACATTAATCCCCCTTTTTGATTACTGTGAGTTAGGTTGTTATAGTACTACTCATTATATCTATATGGTGAATTTATTATGTTTTTTCTTCAGTAAACCAAGATTGGATTCAATGAATCATCTTACATAATTTGCTTGTGTTATAGTTAAATCAGGTTTTGGACCTAAAGTGGCCATTCCCTAGAATTATCATTGTAAAAACATGTATTAGTTATAATTATTTCGTATTATATATATGTGTGACTATGTTATGAAGTTTTTGATATAAATAAATGTATTATGTTTGTGAGAGTCAATCATATATAGGATTATATCCAGAATATATTAATGGTTATAATTTTATTCTATGGCAGGTCAATCAGAAAAAATAAGTTGCATTATAAGATATAATTGAAAGACTAATGTTTAAAATTAATCAGAATAAACTTTGTGACAATTTATAAATACCTATTGTTTTCCATTATGCACATAAAAAAAGAAATAAATAAAATATTGGAAAAATAGCTTATTAAAGGAAAAGTACCTTATATTTGTCCAACAAGTATAATATATTGTGAATAAACTATTGCTGATATCTGTTGAAATAAAGTGTTAACTCCTTTATATATAATATTGTATAGTCTGCATACATTTCCATGTCCATTTCAACATGAATAATTTATGTTCTATATAAGCTAGCCAGATATTGAAAACAATGGCTGTACAGTGGTCATAATCATCATATTAAAAAAATATTCAAGTCTCATTTATATATATATGTGTGTGTGTTTTCTATTTCTTCATGTTTAATGTCACATTGTACCTAAATCATTTAAATAAATGTAAATAATTTAAACATGTATAATTTGACCATTACAAATATACATAATACACTCAGATTAATATGAAAACTACTGGATTTATTAAATAAGTGAAGTACCCAATCCAAAGCACAAGACAAAACATTTTTAGAGAAAAGAATGGACTGACTTTTCTCTTCACCTGATTTTCTTTTATAGAGGTCTTATCCGAAGAACTTTTGAAATAAAGTTTCTAAATAACTAAATAAAGTAAAAAGAAAAGATAGTATTTTTTTTTTTTTTACAAAATGTTTTGTCTTGTGCTTTGAATAGAAAATATTTAATTTATTTAATAAACCAATAGTTTGAGTACTACATAATATCTGGAAATATATATATAATATCAAAACAAAATGCAACAATCTATTGCTAAAACAATGAAGTGAAACATATATACACAGAATAATGACTTTGGAAAATCTACCTTGTCAACATTTAGGTTAAGCATAGATTCAATTTTAATCATAATTAAATAATAAAAAAATCTGTAAATGGATAAGAAAATTTCTTATTGTTTAATTTAAAATATAAAATATATTCATCCATTTAAGGTGCACATATATATTGAATCGGATTGGTCTCCAATTCAAGGATTTTACTGCCAAAATTAAAAACTTAATTTTTGTTAAATCTTATCTAATGTTAAAATTTTTATTATTATTTAAAACATATACGCATTTATATTTAAAATAGTTTACTTTCACTACTTTGTTTATTACTGAAAAGCTAAAATTAATAACTGAGGTGAAACTATAAGTTTATTATTAGTAAGCTTCTATTTTATGGACTTAGCGCTTTCGGGGCCTTTATGGCTCCATAATCATAGTCCTTTTACAGGCTGTTGATTCTATGCAAATGCATGCAAATTACAACATCCACCTTTTCAAGACCATGAAGCACGTGTCTTTTCTGTTGATTGACATGGCATCGCTGGTGATGTAACATGCCTCTTTGATCTTCCTCTTGACATTGTTCCTTTCCATGCACATGATGTCAGCTTTAGATGGCTCAAATCTATGGCTTTGCTCCTGCTGATGATCAGCAAATACTAAGCTGCCCTCTCCTTTAGTTGTAGCCTTTGCATATATATATATATATCTATGCTGAGCCAGTCTATTGCTCACCGTGGCCCGAGTTTCCCCATAATATACCAAATCACATCCTGTCTGTGGGCACACAATTCTATAAATGACATGGGGGGTTTCTTCTATATTTCTTATGTCTTTGGTATTGTTGATGAGCCTATTTGTGTTTGGAGGGGTTCTGAATTCGAGTTTGAATTCCTTCTGTAATATTTTACTGAAATTTTTAGCTACTGCAGGTATGTAGGGTATAATTAGATGTTGTCTGTCATCTTTTGTGTTTTGTTGCAGTCTTTTATGAAAGCTTGCAATCCTTTTGGTTTTGTTTTGTGATCATAATCCACGCTTATTAAGTCCCTGATGTAGCTGGTGATGTTGTTTTTCCTGTCTGACTCCAATTTACATAGGTGGTGATTGCGAAATAAGAAGGCAGACAGCCCTGCAAGTTTGGGTGCTTTAGGAGATTTTGAGAGTGGATGGAAAATTAATTTTAAAATAGTTTACTTTCACTGCCTGTTTTAATCAATTTGATTAAAAACAGGCAGCTTGCTAATTATATATTCCTGTTGCTTTTATTTTAATCATTTTTAAAGTTAATTCTAAAAAGCGAAGATTTAATTGTGTTGTCATTTTTGTTTCAATAATCCCTGGTTGGAATTCTTAAATTAGATTGAGCAGGAAATTAATATTTGCCCTGCCTGAGATATAGAATTAGATACTAAGGAAAGTTTTTCATGGGAAATATAGTGAGGCAAGGTAGCCCACCAATTTTAGAGAGGAGAGAGATTCCGTATTCCAGAGAGACACTTGGATTATCGCCTGCCGAGAGTTATACCATTTTGGGTAGCAGTTCAGACATTTAATTCCTGCTAAAAACTTGTAATTATTGACAGACTTCGTTACTGTGCAAGATGTCAAAATCTACCACTATGAGTTTTGCCATCATCAGGATGTCTTGCTAACTTAAACAAAGGATGAACCCACGCTGCCAGCTCTCCTTCAGTCATGCCATGAGCCTCTAAAATAAACATTGCCTCTACCTTGCCATTGTCAAAGGACCTGAAAATGGACTAAAGATAAATGTGTGCATTCTATGTGAACTGTGCTTTATTGTAAGATGAAATTTTCTTTTATTCTTTCCAGGGTAAATTTATTTTCATTAAATATCTGCTCAATCTAATTATAAATCTGAATTCATAAGTAATATTTAACCTCATATGTAATATTTGTTGTGATTTCTTATATTTTGCCATGTGTCTTGGAATCTTAGTTTTAAGATTCAAAGATTGCTTTCAATTTTGTTTATTGGAGAGTGACGAGTGAGTTTTCTATTTTTATGCCTAACTTTGACTAAATGCTTTAGCAGTTGGGTATATTTTGAATGCTTACCTGTAATTATTTTAGTAGCCCTGAATTAATTTTAAATACTGTGTTTGCGCTTTTGCAAACCACCAAATCTTTTGGCTGGCGACTTTATTTTCATAGTCTTCATTTCTTATATTTCTGAAAGTGGAAATTATAATTGTTTTTGCTTTGTAATTTTATAAGTCACCAGCAGGAAGATAATATTTATCCCTTTTGTAAGTTACAGGTGAGAGAGACTTTCGCTGCTAAAATATTTATAGCTTTCATATTTTTGTACTCATGTGCACTCTCCGATAGATCTATTTTGTATTTACTTGTATAGCTTGAAATTTATCAGAGCATATACTCAGAACTTGTGTCATAAATTTATTTTTTAATTATAATTATTGGTAAGTCATTTTCTTTAAATGCTGGGGCAGACGTAACTGATTTTCTAATGATTTACTTGTCTCCTATTGAGACCTTTAATTCTTAGATTAGTTTTTGCCAATTTTTTGGTTGGGTATTCGCCAGTCTTAATTGTTTGTTTCCTTTTCATTTTCAATCATATTTTTCAGTTGTTCTTGAGGTAAATCAATAACCTTTATTTTAAAAGTAATAATAAGTGCAGCTTCTACCGACACACCTTTTTTGGACCTCGGAAAGCTTGCCGGCACTGGTTTCATTGATTTATTTCAAGAATGTATTGTTTAAGTATCTGAAAGTGAAAACCAATGTTTGGATGAATCTTCTGCAGAATGAAATTGCTTCCTTCCTGTAGAATTCATTATTAGAGAGTTGGTAAGTCTGCCAGAGCATTGTGTTTAGTCTTTCTGGTACATGCCTGAGATAATCTTATTGATTTTCATGTAAACTTTTTCTTACAAGTTATTTTGCTCTTAAATAAAAGTTTAAAATTTGTTTAAACTTAATTTGGCTGACGTTTGTCTTTGTGCTTTGATTTCTCAATTGTCTAAACAATTTTTAAGATATCTTGTTTCTCCCTGAGTTTAGTCCGGCATGTTATGTCCACCCTTAAAATAAATGTCTAGTTCTGATTTTCGGACTAGTGGCACCCTCATGGTTCGTATATACAAATAAAAGATCTTTCATCCATTACAATATATATTACCCACATTTTCCAATTACATCCCATATAGTTAGCACATATTTGTTGATATGTTTTTAACCTTTTGCACTTGAGAAGTCTTCTTTTGGCAGGGAAATCAATGGTTGTGTTATAGTTTTATTTTTTTTGCTATTCTTGTTTAATTTTGAAATTGGAATGATTTTAATTATTTTATTGACTAATTTAGTGGTACTCATGGCTTAGACCTGCAGCATATTAGACCTGCTATGCCTTTTCACATTTATATCAATCCACTGATAATTTCTAATCTTGTGATCTGACTGAATAATATGTACACTGAAACTTGTACAAACTTAAAATGATAAATTCATCAAAATAGACCACATATACATAATATTTTTGCAAGATTGTAAATCATCAGCAGTCTGAATAAAATATATGAAAAGGTGTAGCAGCTCTAGTATGTGATACTAATTGCACCAGATTAAATCTGAAAAAGTACATTTTTAATAATACTAAAAATATAAATTTCACACAAAAAATATTATATATGACACAGTATTATGCAATTCCAAAATGTTACTTCAAATACCGATATTTAAGCCTATCATGAAATTAGAAAACAATCACTGAAGCAAAATTGGAAAAATAATAATAATAATAAAACTAAAGTATTACATGTTTTCCTGAAGGTCTGTGATGATAGTGTTTTACTTGTATTTTTATATTGGACTATTCTTTCATCTAATATGAGTATTGAATGTCTTCAGAAAAATTTAACTTTATTTCAATATTCCAAACACATCCAACTGTTAATAATAACACATTACCTCTCGAAATGTTGTGCACATACTATCCTGTTTGATGTGCTATTACTAACAGTTGAATGTGTTTGGAATATTTAAATTGTTAAATTTTTCTAAAGACATTCAACACCCATATTAGATGATGGAAATAGTCCAATATGTCTCTATCTAAAATATTAGTAATTCTAAATATTATATCTAAAATATGTGTATATCTGGCATGAAATTAAAAAATGCTTGAAATGAAAACATAGTACCATGTAATATATAACAGAAATTGTCATGATGATGAAACAATCATTTGTCTGTTCTATTTTATTTTAAGTGGATAAAACTTTGTTCCAAAATATAGACTTAAAGTTTGTTTTTTTTTTCAAAATAGAGACTTACTTAACATGTGATTCATATGAAAATGGTGAGTAACTGGCAGCTAGTAATTCAGCAGTTTTATAGGTTTTCCAACAGTCTGAATAAATTATCAATTCCTCTTCCACATTTTGTTTGGTGGCTTCCATCAGATTTGCTGCTGTTGCACAAGCCATCAAACATCCACTGTTTCAAAAGAAATTTGCCCAACTTGGTTTTTTTTTTTTTTTTTGCAAAGCTCTCATCAATTTCAACGATTTTGTTAGGGCATCCAATTTTACATTATTCTGTGCTAAACCAAGCTCTGTAGTCTCTCATTCTATGGATGTTAATTTGCAAGCCCAGCTGTAAATAAATTGGATTGCCATAAAAAATTGAAATTTGGAACCGCCAACCATGTTCCCTTGCAAAGGCCTATTTTATTATTACATCCTCAAACGTTATAACACCATGGCTTGTCCAAATTGTGGATTTATTTGATTGCATTAACCTCAGTAGCAGGTAAACTCCAAATATTCATTATTTTGTTCTGTTTAAAAATAAATTGTAGAATTAATCAGAAAATGGAAAATAAATCAGCACTGAAATAAAAAACACTTTGAGAAGACCTTGTCTGAATGAAATCTGGACAATAAATGAAAGTGTAAATTTATCACATTATGGAACAAAAGTGGATCAGATTGCAGAGTTTATTTGATGGGATCACAAGATTATACATTTAACACAAATGTGAAATGGTGTAGCATGTCTCCTATATTGCAGGTCTAATATGTAAGTACCAATTTGGCTTTAGGTCCTTAAAATTTTTACAAGAGATAGATAGAAATGAGCAAACAATTTAAACTTTATAACTAATTGTTCTAAAGTGCAAAATATAAAATGCGCTAACATGCACAAGCACACAAAGCTGAAGACAAATAAAGAAATGTATATATATATATATATTTAATTAAGTGGCTAAGCGCATTTCAAGGTTCAGAGCCTCATATCCATAGCCATTTTGCAGATAGATAGATAGATAGATAGATAGATAGATAGATAGATAGATAGATAGATAGATAGATAGATAGATAGATAGATAGATAGATAGATAGATAGATAGATAGATAGATAGATAGATAGATAGATAGATAGATAGATAGATAGATAGATAGAGATAGACAGACAGATAGACAGACAGACAGACAGACAGACAGACAGACAGACAGACAGATAGACAGACAGATAGATAGATAGATAGATAGATAGATAGATAGATAGATAGATAGATAGATAGATAGATAGATAGATAGATAGATAGATAGATAGATAGATAGATAGATAGATAGATAGATAGATAGATAGATTTCATGAAATAGTATAATTATCAATTAAAACTATAATTGGAAATTGACATGAAGAAGCAAGTTAATAATCACTACTATTAATATTTATTATTAATTATCCGAAAAAAATAATTTAAAAATTAAATATATCATTTGTTAAATGATAAATTACTTAGCGTATGCAAATATTATTCAAAACTATTCGCCCAATATAGAACTTTTTTTTTTATAAAGAAAATTGAAAATTAGTTGACTTTGTATTGAACGACATCTTGCTTTAATTACGTCAATACAATCAAATTCTCATGAATTAATTTAATGTGAATTAGATAATAAATAATTAAGTAATAATATAAGTAAGCTGTGTAAATAAATAATTGTTAGATCCGTAAAAAATAATTTCATATCTTCTTGACTGGATCATATGATTTAAAAACCCTTCCACAAAAATGTTTTTTTTAATTATAATGTATGTACTTTTACAATGGTTTCTAATTGTTGTGGCTTTTTTTATTTTAAAGTGCAAACAAGTATCTTTTATTATGCTATATATTCTAAGACGTTTTGAATTAAAGTAAAATAATTTATATCTAAGATAACTTTTAAAATGTCACATATTTTAGTCAATAATATCTTCTGCCATTCTTAAATTAGTGCGATTATTCTAACTTCAAAGTATAATAAATATATTGAGAGTAAAAAAAAATTAAAACTGGATTTTGCTATAATGTTATTAAATTATCAACCAGAAATATCACATGCTGGACTTTTAGTTTTTTATTGTTGTTGTTGTTGTTGTTGTTGTTGTTATTATCATCACCATCATCTTGCAGTTGCTATTTTTAAACTCTATTAAACTTTTGTTTTGTTTTTTAAACTTCACCATTAGATCTTCATTAAATTCTTTTATCAATCACATTCTCAACATAAAAGTACATTTTAAGAATGTTTTTGATATTTTTTACCAGTAACAATGCAATATTGATCTTATAGTCTTGGTTTTCACAATCCTATGGAGATTTCTTAAATGAAATTTTTCTAGTACTTAATAAATTACTTCAGTAGAGATTCCATATCTTACTTGCAGACAATATTCTTAGCAAACTCTCAGTTATATTTATATTTAATTCAAATAAAAATTATATTTTATGATTGTATACTCCATTTTTTAACTTGTTAAATGAAGAAACAGAACCCTGTCAATAGCACTGTATCTTTTAAGTTTCTTTCTACTTTAAATTCGTAGTCCCAAACTAACTAAGAGCTGCTGACTACTTTTCTTTCATCACTAACTGATAAAGTATCTGAATTTTTGAACATTTCTCACTAAATCAATGTCTTATTTGGTTGCATTAAAAACATTAAGAAAATTTTATAGATGATTCTTAAAGTTGAAAACAATAAAATAATTACAAAATATTGCCTATCCATAAGCCAAAAAGATAGTTATTGCTTTTACTTTTAATTTAAAATAAAAACTTCTGCATCAAACCTTTATTGCATTTTTAGACCTGCTTCACGCATATTGTTCCAAAGATTACTGATAGAAAAGGGTAACATATGTGGATCAAATACACATTCCTCTTTAATGCCAATTTTTATTTCAAATATTTTAAATATCCCACTAGTTGTAATAATATAATGAATAAACCTTGGTAGACAAGTAACTCATTTCAAACAACTCCACAGAGTTTTCGATAAAGTAAATCAAACAAAAGCAAGGCATATATTTGTGTATATGTATATTATACATAAACATACTGGGTGTAGATGTGTTTGCATTCATCAGGCATCTAAAATTATGTTTGTAGTGCTCCTTAATTCTTTAAAGCTACAATGAATTTCTGGTAATAACTAATTTATAAAAATGATATAATATAGTGGTCAATTGTAAATGTGTCATTTTAGCAGCAGAAATGACAAATTGAATTTCAATAAAGAAAATTTTAGCTTTCCAATGTAATATTATACCACTATGATCAGCAGCATAAGACAAAATTAGAGAAATATATTTTAAAAATTCTTGAAAATACTTTTAGTGTAACTGGTAACAATGGTATTCCATGAAAACTATTGCAGTCTTTTCTATCCCTTTTTTATATAAATTGAAGCAGTAGAAATTTTCTTACAATATTTATGAAATTTACATTTCCAAAAACTATCTCACCAATATTTACAGTTTTAAGATTATAAAAACTGCCTAACCTCATCAAGTTATATATCTTTTTACACATCTAAATGATTCCATAGAATGGATATTTATCAATAAATGTAAATATATATTCTAATACCCATATTCAAAAGAAGATTAAAATTGTCCATCTAGTTAAAGTATAATCACTGATTTAATGAGATTATGATTTTTGAGTTCATTTGTTATTTTCACTATGTCAAAAAAAATAATTGGCTAGATCAATAAATGAATGTAACTTTCTGTTGACTTTTATGTTGACGAAAGCATCACTGTGAAGAACAAAAATTTATTATATTTACTCCATTTTAGAGCCACTTATTATAAGCTTGAGAAATCAGAAGACTTTAGTTAGTAATGCTAAACTTAAATTTCTTGATTTTTTTTCTAGTTATTGACAAACCTTTAATTAGGAATTTTGAATTTGTGTAGGAATGAGGTTTAATGCAGTGGTAGACTGATGAATTCATTAATTTTTTGATGTTTGGATATCATAATAGTTTTACTGAATTTGTTACCATATATCTAGTAATTAATGTGGAATTAAAAAACACACACATTTTATCACATCAAACCATCCAATTTTATTCTAGTTTCTCAGAGATTTTAATCTGGAAAATTTTTAAGACTGTGAGATAATTTACGATTTATAATAACCTATGGGGGATTGTATGACAAATCTGAAAGATTTGATCAGTTTCAAATATTTATTAAATTATTCTTGTGATGTCATATCTCTGTTTCATTGATTGTGTTAATATGAACATAAATTATTTCTATCTGTTAAAGGAATATCAATATTAAGGCATTTACAAATTAAATATCATATAAATATATACATTCAAGATTCAAAATACAACTGTTTATAATTAAATCATACAAATAGAAAAATCTGGCCATCATATCTGTGTGAATATTTAACTGGAAGAAATCTCTGATGAAGAATGTTATCACATGAAATGCACATAGAATATTAGGAATGGACAGGAAATTCTATGAGAAGTTATAGTTCAAAATTTATTCTCAAACTTTGGAGTCTGTCCACAAATCTAAAACATTTGTCTGTTAGCAATATTAATCAGGTGCACAAGGCAACTAATTATATTCGCACAGACACATACACATATGCAATAGTGGAATTACACACACTATTGTTTAAAATAGTATATTTCAATAAATAATTTAACTTTACTACTAATAAAAAAATATATCACATTCTTCAGACATTCATTAATTCATATGTAGTATTATATATGTAATATCTTTATTTAAAAATACAAATACATTTTTTTTATAAATTTGAAAATCACTACATCACATAATATATTATTGTGTTATATTTAAACAACTACTGTGATTAATACTAGCACCTTAAAATCAAATATAAATATTTTAAAGTCCATATATGTATGTGTGTGTGTTTAAATTTATATTATTGTGTTTTAATATGATTTTAATGTAATGTTCACATCTTTGAATTATATATGTTTATTAAAAAATTCATTCTCAAACTTAGTCATTTAGAATATAAAATTATATAATATTTACTCAAAGAAAAAAACACAACTATAGGAAGAAATGAATAAAATGGTGAAGGAACACTGGTATAAAAACAAATTTTTAAATTTGATAAAAATTTATCAGCAATTTTAATCTAGTTTTAAGAATGTTATTCTATTGTTTTGAATGTTGTAATGATATTTAGCCAATAATTTTAATTAATACCAGTAATCTCTCATTGTGTTTATATATACACACATAACATTGATATATATATATATATATATAAATACATGTATATACTAAACTTAATATATAAAGTATATATGATCAGATAGAGTAAATAGCTGTGAAAGTCTGAATTCAAGTCCTAGCTCCTTACATTAAGTTTAGTATAGATAATATACATGTATTTAAATATTACACTTCAGCTTATATTCTGCCTCATCCTTTTTCTGCATATTTAAATGGACATATTAAGGTCCTATATGTGAGGAGTCAGAGTAACTTAAGGTCAACATGGCTATAATAATAATATTGGCATAAACAAGGGTTTTGAGTGTCCTACTCTCAGATATTTAATAATATGGATGACTAAAGAATTGGAGGTAGAGAACATTGGAGCTTGTCCATTAAAGTTTGAAGATTTGCTATCTTAATATAAACTGAGCACTGATTTTATATATATATATATATATATATATATATATATATATATATATATATATATATATATATATATATATATATATAAACTGAGCACTGGTTGTATATGTGGATAGGAGATGGTGATCTGGGGCAACTTGCTGATTCTCCATGAATACATATATTGGAGATCATTTACCTTTTTCACATGTATGCTGTCATGTGTAACAGTTGTATAAGATAGAGTGAATAGCTGTAAAAGTCTGAGTTCACATTCTGTCTAGTATATATATATTGTAATGGTAAGAATTGTTCCTCCACACAACAAAATCTAGAACACAGGCAAAATACACTAAAGCTGATCGAAGATGGATACTGAGATCCGGAATCCAACCAACATTCAATCCTTTCACCTCTGCTCAATGATCTACTACTCTATGGATAACACTTCTCAACTTACACAGACACTTAATTTAACCTCGGTCTGGCAGTCACTCAGCGTAAAACAAAAGACTAGTAAATTAACTAATTTAGCACTGATTTGGTCAGATATACACACATATGACTAAGTGATTAATTAAAATATCAATGATTGACTTATGAAATTTAATAGAATAATCTATCTATAGATATAATGATGTATGTGCAATTAAGTCTAGAATTGGATAAAATGAACTCACAGACAATAAACTATGAAAACGAGTTGTGATTTTAAATATCATTAATTTAATAAAACAATAACAAATGATAAATCAAAGTATACAAAATTATATGATGGGAATGTGAGATATTACTCTCGTAGGCATTAAATAACTAATGAGATTAATGTTACCTATCTCATTATAAGTGTTTAATAAAGTGTAGTGCGGTATTGGAGTTTATGCCTATATTAATATGCCAAATCTCTTATGGCGTTTATCTATACAAAGTTAAATTGAGCACATAATTAGACTCAGAGATACACAGGTTAGCATGTTAACCTAGATTAGGATATACCCTAATGCTAGATAAGCATTTAATATAAAAGAAGAGAAAACTGGTTTATGATAGGTTCTATATCCTCTATGGCACATATTAAAATATTAATAAAGCTCAAAGGTGCGAATGGGTCATTATTCATGGGCTTCAGTCTCAAAGACTCGGTTTGCCCTAAAACTGCTCAACTTGCTACAAATAGGAGCATTAGTAGTTATGGGAGTCGGAGAAGCATTATAAATAATCTAGGTCCTTGTGCCCTAGTTCTAAAAGTGTGCTTTACCCGAACTAAAGTGGATGAGTGTGGCCTCCACCAGCACTTCATCAAGAATCATGCAGCAAGCAGATAAGTGTATATTGCATACTTTGTAAGGATGAAGCAAGCAGATAAGTGTATATTGCATACTTTGTAAGGACACATCCGCAACTTATACATATATAATGCAAATGCATAAAATTATATTATCGTGCCTTAAAATTAGATAGCATTTATTTGCATATCTATAAAATCCAGTTCTCAAATTTAGTATTTTAAATATACTATTTAAGAACTAACTTAATTAGTAACCTAGTTTAATATTATCCCCTGCATTTCTACATATATAAATCTAAGAAGGACAAACCATATTTGCGGGGTAATTATGAATAAAACATTAAAATATGCTTTGAGAATATCTCTGTGGCTAGTTTCTATGATGTATGAGTTACATATATAAATAGTTATAATTCATAACTAGAATTAAGCAAACTACAATTTTAACTAGATAATTGATTATTGTAATATTAATACCCAAAACTTAATCAGTAAAATAATAATATGATCTCAAAACAGCGAGTGAGAAAGAAAAATAATAATTCAATTATTTAATATTTACTATAGCAAAGATTTGAAATTATCTTCGCAGATCGGTAAGCTAAAATTATATTTATAAATACTTGCGGTTTCGAGTCATTTGGCATATTAAATACATATAATATTAAAATGATAAAATCATAGAATAAATTGAATAGATTTAGAAATAGGCATAAAAGGACTGCAGAAAATTATATATTTAATTTAAAATAGCTTATTAGAGTTTTACATTTTAAAAGAGAATTCGAGTTTTACATTTTAAAAAAGAATTCAAGTTTTACAATCAGGCAAGATTTAGCATTTAATGGTCTTCTTTCTAGATTTTAGTAAAGATGTTTGGGAAAGGCAGATTTAATAAATAGATAGCTTTTAAAAGAAAGAATTGAAAGTCACAGTTTATAAACAGAGCTCTGAGAGAAAATTTACCATTCAGTTGTTTCCATTACAGTTAATTCTGGAGCACTTGGAAGTATATTAAGTTGACACTTTTGACGATGATGTAAAGTTAATAGAGATTTTCCATAGGCTGCTTCTATGGAGTGTGGCATTATATTTTATTGGACCATAGTTTTTCTCCATTCCCTGACTAGGGCTGAGAGGTGAGTTATCACCATTCTACTTGATTGTTTTGAAGGTAAAATGGGCATAGGTTCTTCTTACAACTCACTTATTATATATATGATCGATTCCTTGGCAACAAAACTTTAAATATTTATACTCTTCAAACTCTGGCCACCTGTTAATTTTTATGAGCCTGCATATAGCTGAAAAGTCCATTTATTTATTCTAGCAAAACATATTTAATAGTTACAACCAGTAGAAAAACATTTATTTATTTTAGAAAAACATTTTTAATTATAACAAGTAATTTAGATTTTGTTTTTCCTGCCTATTTTGCTATTAACATTTTATATTTACAAATCAAGTCCATGCTATTTTAGGACCAATGCGTGACCTACTTTGAAAATTGTTTACAAAAATCAAAATGTTATTTTGACAAAGTTACCTTTGTAATTAGTAGAAGACTGATTTTATAACCATATGTGCAGAATAACAGGAAATATATGTACGCAATTTCAATAATACATCAATAAAATTGGTTAAATAATTTAACTAAAATATTTCTTAAACTAGAAATATTTATAAAATGAATATACAGATCTGTAATATATACCAATAACATAATAATTACAGACATAGCACTCGCATATATAAATGTGATTCCACACACATAGTAATTTGACATTTAAATGGGTACTTTTGAGAGGGTTTAAACCGGGCATATGGATAGATGGGTGGGTAAAATAAGTGAAATGGGCATATGGATGAAACTGACCATTTCATATCCCCAACTTACTTTCAAAAAAAAACAAATAAAAAATGCCTTTACTTAATCTGAATTATTAATGATCAATGATCAAATCTTGGTTTTCATCCAAATGACTAAATTTTTAACTTCTACTCCTGTCATAACATCTTTCAATGTATCATGCCTTGCTTAGCTACTACTCTCACACTCCCCACCATAAAACTTATATATAAGAAATCTAAATAGAAAAAAACCTTTCCACCTAAACTAATGATACAATACGATTTTATAAAAGAAAACTAACTGAAAAAATGCATAAAAAATAATTAGATGCTATTAGTAAACCCAAGGGTTGGTTAGTTTAATTTACAAGGGGAAATGTAGGGGTTTGATCTGTGTACTTTTTATATTGCTTAGGTAGGATCAGCAGATTGATTGACATCTGGTTTTACTCTAGGAGGATGGTAAACCCCTATGACCATTATCTTATTGGTCAATGCCATCACCATCTTATCTTTGGATATCCTCTTATCTTTCCACACCTTGTCTTTCACCATCCTATTCTTCTGGCTTAGTTTTTTTCTTTTGACTTTTCTTTCTTTTATAGGCCCTAGCATGACCCATTTAACTTTAATCTTACAGTTTATCCTTTCTCCTACACTTGTTTTAGAACCCCGATCTTCAAACTCCTTGTATAGTTTACATTCTTGTTTCTGTTCCTTATGGTCTACTCTTATCACTGCTAACCTATCTACTTCATTATAACTGTCTACCATTCCAAAATGATCCTTTCCTGGCTTTAAATTTTCTTTCCTGTCTACTTTCATAGGGGTATTTCCTGCATCTGCCTCTGAAAGTTTTAACTTGTCTTGATGCATATTGTCATTTCCTTTTTTCATGTTGCTTTCTTTTACATCTTTTGTCCCCACTATCTTCCCATAACCTTTTCTATTTTCAAGCCCTTTGCCTATTCTTACACCTTGCCCCCTAGCTCAGATGGACCTTCCTCAGTTTCTTTCTCTTCCTTAACTTCTTGGTGAAGCTCTATTTGTTCTACCTTTTCACCTAGTAATTTGGCTTGAATTACTATCTCTGTCTTTTCTATTTCTTTTGTTGGAATATATCCTACTTCAGTGATTATTTCTGAAAGCAGTTTCTCTCTTTCTTCAATCATTTCTAACTCAACTTTTAATCTTTGTGTTCCATCACTTACAGCTTACAGCTTTTCTACTCTCCTTAAAGGTTCCATAATTTTAGGTATGATGGACACTATTTCTTCCTTACTTAATGGAATTAATTTAATAGTTGCCTTTCCCATCTCCATGTCCTCTTTCTCGTTAGCAATTTCTACCCCCAATCTCTCTAAAGCACTTGGATCAACCTTTTTTTCAATGGCTCCTAAGTCAATCTTTTCCACTGGCATATTCATCTTTATGAATTCTCTTTCTGTAATTGATGTTATCTGTGCCTCAATCTGTTCATCAGGCCTAGCTTCTTCTCTGGCAATTTTAAAAATTTCTCCTAGTTTTTTTGAAGGTGGGCTCACAATTTCTATACTTTCTCTTATAACCTCTATTTCTTCCTTCTTAGGCTTGACTCCTGTTTTTGCTTCCTTTAGTATATTTTCAGTTGTAAGTTGTACAGTTTTCGTAACCTGCTCTAGTTTCAGTCATATACTCTGATTCTTCTATTTTATCCCTTTCTTCTTTCACTGTACCATTACTATCTGTGATATACTCAGACAATTCAGTATCTTCTTTCCTTATCCTCATCTCTATCTCTTTCTTCATTACCTTTTGCTCAAATGGACCTTTCTTGGTTTCTACCATACTCTGGTACATCTGATCATCTGTACTGTCTTGCTTTTTAAACTCCTCTCTCCTATCTACATTATCCCTCTTTTTTCTGATCCTTTCTATCCATTTCTTCTCGATCTTTTCTTTCCTTTTCTTTCTGATCCATTCTTCCCTTTTCTTTCTGATCCACTCTTTCCTTTTCCCTCTTTCTTTCTGATCTATCTCTGGGATCCTTAAGCCTGTTCCTTCTTTCATCTTTGAACCTACAACCTTCTCAGCCAGACATTTCTGCTCTTTCCTATGTTGTCTTTCCTCTGGCTCAGACTGACATGAAACCTCTGCTCTTTTCTCTATATGGGCAGCTGCTTCCTTGATATATTGTTTAAAGATTCCTTCTATCTTTATGTGCTGCTCTTTGTAATTTTCTTCTATGTCAAAAATTTTTCTCCGATAACTTTCCTCTATCTCCAATAGTTCCTTTTCACTGCTACCACCATTAGGCAAATCATACTGGTGGTATAGCAAATCATTCCATTGGCACAACTGATGTCGAAAGGCCACCCCATCTTTTTTTATTATTAAGGATGCCTCCAACACCATGATCCATTCTTCCTTGGCGAGTCCCTCATGGGTTATTCCCCTGTCTGCTTCCTCTTTTATACTATCATTCATTATTAAAAGTTTTCTAAATATTCTATGAATATGGCTTTTCACTGTTCCGCCCCTCTAGAAATGGCTTTACCTATGGTCCAATTCTCTAACAGCCTCAGCCCACTCTAGCTTACTTCTAACCTGCCCTATCTCCATTATAATATATAGTGTCATACCTAAACTCTAAAAAACAATTTATTTAAATTACAATAGTTATGCCCAATATGGTTATTAAATTATCTTACCTAACATATATATGGTTCATAAACTACATATTAGAAATTTGAAAACATAAGCTATATAAAATTCATAAATCAATATATAGTAAAAAAAAATAATTCTTACTAAGTGCCCGTTTCTTTTTTTAAATCAACTGCAATCATTTCTACTAAAAAAGAAGTTTATAAAGATTTATTATTGTGTTTAATATTATTATTATTACTATGCCAGTTTTAACTTTATTTGAGTACCCATATACTAATCTAGTTTATTGACCTTGTACAACTCATCTCATTGTCCACATCCAACTCTCTAAAACACTACAAAAAAACATTGGATTTTCTTTATTATAATTATTATGCTTTTTCCTAACTCTGATGACAACATTTATTATGAGAGACATAGTCTTCTGGAGCGCTAGCCATCAGAGTCCAAGTAAAATTAAGTGCACATACATCACATATTAAAAAAAAAAATTTGTAATTGTGTTATTAGACCACTCTAATAATAATGAAGTATTTCACTTAAATAGCCCTATGTGTATATATCAACTCTGCACCAGCAAAAGAGGAAAAAATTCATTTGAAACTCTCCATTATATGCCAATAAAAAAAAATATTTTACATATATATAGTAAGGGAGAAAAATATTTTATATCCACATACTATTTTACAAATTTTAACCTATTACTAACGGGATTGACGATTTGACAAGAGTGAAAACAAAAAAAAAAAAAACATTTTTATATTAGTACATGATTTATCCTGCATCAATATATTATAAACACACATATATCTAGATAACAAAAATTATGGCATATATATAAAAAAAAAAAGATCTGGAAAAATTTCATATATATATAGTTACTGACACAAAGTATGAAGAAATGGACCAACTCAGTGTATAAAATAAATCGACCTGTTCCCCAATTAAGTATTCACACCTGGACAAAATAAATTCTATATGCATTAAGTATACACCCACATATGTGCATATTAAGTGAGTGAAATAAATTGATAGACCTCATACTTGGATATCCAGAATTTGGTTAAAAAAGTTCTACTACATATATATATAAACTTTATAAAAAAAAAATTCTTCTGTTTTACCCTTTTTCTTTTTAACTGAAATTATCATTTAGATATGTGCATGTTTACATTATAAAATCCATATTGTCGCATCAAAAACTCGGAGAAAAAATCAATACATATTTTGAGGAAAAAAATTATCACACCTATACATATATCTATCCCTATCTTTTCTCTCTGTCCACATGCATTCAATTAACAGTCCTGTAAAATAATTAACGAAATCTCACATCTGGGCATCTATAATGTGAGAGAAAAAAAAATTCTACATACATATATTTCTTACCTCCACATACATTCGTTTCAAGGCTGTGAAAAATAATTATCAAATCTGAGCAAAACAAAAAAAAAAACTAATACATATATATCTTTTCCATCCACATATATTCGATTCAGTGTCATGGAAATAATTAATGAATCCGGCCAAAAAAAAAACTAATATATATACTTTGAGAGAGCAAAAAAAACTTTTATTCTTTTTTTTTTTTTTTTTTGAAGCTAGAACTTGGAAAAAAAAATATTTTATTCAGGGTATATGAGTGATTATCTCATTAAAATCCTAGAATCTGGAGAGAAAAAAAATTATACTTATATTAATCAAAGGGAGTGTATACTATTCGAAGTCCCTAATTTGGGGCATCAGAACTTGGAAAAAAAATTATACACACATATATGCACTTCCCTTCTATCCACATATATTCGGTTCAGGGATGTGGGCAATAATCAATAAGGTCTCACATATGGAAGTCCAGAACCCAGGAACAAAAAAATTCACATACATATATATAGCCAACATGCTTTCAGTTCAGGGCCATGGAAGTAATCGAATAGACTCATGTTTGTGCGTACAGAACCCAGAAAAAAAATTTTACATATGCATTTTCCTTTCTTCGCCCAAGCATGCCGAGATTCATTTATGGTTTGTTTAGGGTCATGTAAATAAGTAATCAGGCCTCACATCTGGGTGATCAGAACCCCGGTAAAAAAAAAAACCTATGTAATGGTAAGAATTGTCCCTCCATGCAACAAAATCTAGAACACAGGCAAAATACACTAAAGCTGATCGAAGACAGATACTGGGATCCAGAATCTGTCCAACATTCAATCCTTTTACCTCTGCTCAACGATCTACTAACCTATGGATGACACTTCTCAACTTACACAGACACTTAATTTAACCTTGGTATAGCAGTCACTCAGTGTAAAACAAAAGACTCGTAAATTAACAAATTTAACACTGATTTGGTCAGATATACACACATATGACTAAGTGATTAATTAAAATATCAATGATTGACTTATGAAATTTAATAGAATAATCTACCTATAAATATAATGATGTAAGTGCAATTAAGTCTAGAGTTGGATAAAATGAACTCATGGACAATAAGATATGAAAATGAGTTATGATTTTAAATATTATTAATTTAATAAAACAATAACAAATGATAAATCAAAATATACAAAATTATATGATGGGAATGTGAGATATTACACTGGCAGGTGTTAAATAACTAATGAGATTAATGTTACCTATCTCATTATAAGTGTTTAATAAAGTGTAGTGCGGTATTGGAGTTTATGCCTATATTAATATGCCAAATTTCTAGTGCGGTATTGGAGTTTATGCCTATATTAATATGCCAAATTTCTAGCTCTCATGTAGACTGCTAGATCATATGAAACTTAATAGCCAAAGTTATATAACTAACTTGATAGTGCTCTTATGGCATCTATCTATACAAAGTTAAATCGAGCACATAATTAGACTCAGAGATACGCAGGTTAGCATGTTAACCTAGATTAGTATATACACTAATGCTAGATAAGCATTTAATATAAAAGGAGAGAAAACTGGTTTGTGATAGGTTTACCTATATCCGCTATGGCACATATTAAAATATTAATAAAGCTCAAAGGTGCGAATGGGTTATTATTCACGGGCTTCAGTCTCAAACACTCAGTTTGCCCTAAAAATGCTCAATTTGCTACGAATAGGAGCATTAGTAGTTCTGGGAGTTGGATAAGCATTATGAATAATCTAGGTCCTTGTGCCCTAGTTCTAAAAGTGTGCTTTACCTGAACTAAAGTGGATGAGTGTGGCCTCTGCCAGCACTTCATCAAGAATCATGCAGCAAGCAGATAAGTGTACATTGCATACTTTGTAAGGACACATTCACAATGTATACATATATAACACAAATGCGTAAAATTATATTATCGTGCCTTAAAATTAGATAGTGTCTATTTGCATATCTATACAATCCAGTTCTCAAATTTAGTATTTTAAATATACTATTTAAGGACTAATTTAATTAGTAATCTAGTTTAATATTATTACCTGCATTTCTGCATATATAAATTTAAGGAGGACAAGGCATATTTGAGGGGTAATTATGAATAAAACATTAAAATATGCTTTGAGAATATCTCTGTGGCTAGTTCCTATGATGTACGAATTACATATATAAATAGTTATAATTTATAACCAGAATTAAGCAAACTACAATTTTAACTAGATAACTGATTATTGTAATATTAATACCCAAAACTTAATCAGTAAATAATAATATGATCTCGAAACAGCGAGTGAGAAAGAAAAATAATAATTCAATTATTTAATATTTACTATAGCGAAGATTTGAAATTATTTTTGCAGATCGGTAAGCTAAAATTATATTTATAAATACTTGCGGTTTCAAGTCATTTGGCATATTAAATACATATAATATTAAAATGATAAAATCATAGAATAAATTGAATAGATTTAGAAATAGGCATAAAAGGACTGCAGAAAATTATACATTTAATTTAAAATAGCTTATTAGAGTTTTACATTTTAAAAAAGAATTCGAGTTTTACATTTTAAAAGAGAATTCAAGTTTTACAATCAGGCAAGATTTAGCATTTAACCGTCTTCTTTGTAGATTTTAGTAAAGGTGTTTGGGAAAGGTAGATTTAATAAATAGCTAGCTTTTAAAAGAAAGAATTGAAAGTCACAGTTTATAAAAAGAGCTCTGAGAGAAAATTTACCATTCAGTTGTTTCCATTGCAGTTAATTCTGGAGCACTTGGGAGGATATTAAGTTGATACTTTTGACGATGATTTAAAGTTAATAGAGATTTTCCATGGGCTGCTTCAATGGAGAGCGGCATTATATTTTATTGAATCAAAGTTTTTCTCCATTCCCTGGCTAGGGCCGAGAGGTGAGTTATCACCATTCTACTCGATCATTTTGGAGGTAAAACAGGCATAGGTTCTGCTTACAACTCACTTATTATATATATGATCGATTCCTTGCCAACAAAACTTTAAATATTTACACTTTTCAAACTCTGGCCACCTGTTAATTTTTATGAGCTTGTGTGTAGCTGAGAAGTCCATTTATTTATTTTAGCAAAACATATTTAATAGTTACAACCAGTAGAAAAACTCATTTATTTATTTTAGAAAAACATTTTTAATTATAACAAGTAATTTAGATTTTGTTTTTTCTGCCTATTTTGTTATTAACATTTTATAGTTACAAATCAAGTCCACCCTATTTTAGGACCAATTTTTGGACCAACTTTGAAAATTGTTTACAAAAATCAAAATGTTATTTTGACAAAGTTACTTTTGTAATTAGTAGAAGACTAATTTTGTAACCATACATGCAGAATAACAGGAAATATACGTATGCAATTTCAATAATACATCAATAAAATTGGCTAAATAATTTAACTAAAATATTTCTTAAACTAGAAATATTTATAAAATGAATATACATATCTGTAATATATACCAATAACATAATAATTACAGACATATCGCTCGCATATATATATATATATATGTGTGTGTGTGTGTGTGATTCCACACACATAGTAATTCAATGTTTAAATGGGTACTCTTGAGAGGGTTTAAACCTGGCATATGGATAGATGGGTGAGTAAATAAGTGAAACAGGCATATGGATGAAACTGATTGTTTCAATATATATATATTAAGTGAATATCTAAGTGAATAGTAAGTGAATATGGAGTGAATATGGTCTAGCAGGGCACCACTCAATTATCTGAACCTAGACAAAGTTATATTCTATACATATTTCAAATGTACCAGGTTTGAACCCATTTGGTATCTTTTTTATAACAAAATGTAGGATCTTGGATTTTAGAATCATATCACATTTGCAGTAACATGAATAAAAACATGAAAACATTCTTATGCTTTAGTTGTGCATATAAAATTCATCAGACAAAATTATCACTTAGATTTTAATATTATAAATGCATTTCAACATTTTCATAAGTCTTGCTAGCTCATATCAAACACTATCAATTTATGGTGGCAATTCACTCAGCCTTGAATGGTGTTCGATGATTGGAATGATGGTTATTATCTTATAATGACACACAAATGATAACCAAATACAGTGAAAATCATTATTTATCTATGGCCATTAAACACATTTATCTAGATCATTAATTTAAAAACATGATGATGATGATGATGATGATGGTACTTCCAAACACAACTTTAGAACTAACACCTAACATAAAATTTAGCTTTTATAAATTCATAATTATTTGCCTAACTTTAGTATATCTAAATTAGAACTTAACCATTAATAATCAACAGTGATGATGAATGATCATAATTAATAAAGCAATAAATACTATTAATAAGGATATATGCCTCTTTTAATAAAACAAATTAACATTTATTACTGGACTACTAAAATATACATCCTAGTTAAAGATATATATAAAAATTTGTATGAATAACAATGATGAGTTGTTTATATTTAAATCATAATATTAATAATATTAAACTCTTCCCCCTTTCCCTTTAATGACAGTATCCAATGCTTATGTCATAATATAATGTTTGTGCATCAATTTGGACTAAAAATTTATATCCAAATGAAAATATTTCATTCAAAAAATAAACACTCTTTGCACGCACATACTTTGGTAACTTTATACATTTAAACTTAACAGATAAAGTAAAATGGTTAATTAAAAAAGGTTAGTTATATTCTATAGAAGTAAAAGCATTTACAGAAACAAGCTTTAAATTACGTATCTCCCCTCTAAGTGATTGAGGTCACTAATCATTATTTTTCACCATTCATACAACACATGTGGCAAATATAATTATATTACTACGTATGTGCATGTGTGGATCTCCATTATGAATAAAATATTATTAAACAAAAACAAAAAAACCTTTTAACATATAAACATATTACATAATTTTGAATTGACCCACAATAATACATTTCACAAAATAAAATACATCAATAAGTGGATATGTATAATAATTTTAAAATACATAAAATCATTAATAAAGCTTATAGCTCTTATTACTGAAACTGCTTTTTTACTCAATTTTGGTTTTAAAATTCAGAGATTATAAAAGATAAAGAATCTATTATTAAAAATTTTGTTAATAGTCCCTGATATAATAAAAAGGAAAAGATGTAATTAAAATTCATATTACCAGTCCTTCTTTTATTTTCTTGAGGCATGCACTTTCCAAAAGTTCAAAATCAACTTGTTGAATGTTTATGAATTTTGCAGCTACGACATACACCAATGTACAGCATGCTTATATTACCAATGTCAGTGGTTTACTGTAACAGTCATATTCTTTCTTGGCTTGGGCTTGCAATTCTTTTACTGTGATGATGGTGGGGAAGTTACTTGCTTCCATAGGAATCATTTGGCACTAGAATTGTTTCTTCTTTTCTTTTCAGCATACTTATTTTAATAGATTAAGGATATATGTTTCCTTTCTATTTTTATCATTTTTGCTGGTGTTTAGACTCAGTCACTGACATTACTGAACTAGCATGGTTTAACACTTTTCAGTAGTTTACTTATTTCTATTTTTTATTTAAAACACAGATAAGCAATTGGTGTCTTCTATTTAAAACATAGGTGAGCAGTCAGTTTCTTCTATCTTATTTTTCACAGTCTTTCACAAGATATGTAATACTTTTGGCTCAGACTTTTCAGATATGCATTGGCTAATGAATGGCTGGATCAGTCAGATGAAACATATATGTGTATTTAGCCTGCCATTATGCTATATGCAACTTTCCAAACATAATTATATACAAAAATGACAGTAATCCAAACTGATCTCTTTCCACATTTTAACTTGTTCTCTTCACAGTTTCAATATTTCTTTTTTTCCTAAGTGATTATCAGCCCTTTATATCATTGAATCTTTTATAGACCACCCAGATAGAAACTCTGATTTTTATTAATTAAACCATCTGATTAAAACTAATCATCTGCTTCCAATTTACTGATGATAAGAAATACAAACTAATAGATAGAAACACCTGATTTTTATTAATTAACCAGTCTAATTTAAAAGTGATCATCTATTTCAAATTTACTGTTGGTAAAAAAAATCCAGACTAATAGATAGAAACACCTGATTTTTGATAAATAACTAGTCTGGAAGAAATCTATTACTTTAATGTTTTACACCTTTGTCTAACATCTAGCTTTGTAAAATTTTAATAATTTTTTCTTTAATTATCTCTGATTTAAAGACTTTCAGCTGTACTTATAACTGAAACTCTAACCTTGTGAGTTTAATTAACACAATATATTTCTTTACATAATATAGTCTTTCAAAAAAATGATTTAACAGAATGTTTCTTTTAATATATGTGTATCTGTAAAATTATTATGTAAAATACAAGCACACACTCTGATATTTAGACATTCAAAAAAAAACTTGCCTATCAAAAATAATCTGAATGATTTTTGCAAACTATAACTTAATATTCACTTAAATTATAGTTATAGAAAAAATAGAGAGCAGAATTTAGTAAGTATAGATTAATTTTTGAAAGAAAGTTAATAATCAAAAATATTAAAATGATTAACTGAATAGTTTGTGTCCACAGACTATTGCTTATATGTGTTCTAATCATAACATTTAAAAATAACTATTAAATAATTCAAGATATGTACTATTCATATTTGGTTATATCAATACAAACAAAGAGCATAAATATTTCCCCCACTCTCCTTCTGTCTTAGGCTTTTGGGACTTGATGCTGTAGGTTTTAAACTTGGGTGCCCTACACATTCCATTTCTATATAAGAAAATGTGATGATGATTTTTTTTCTGTATTCATTTTATGCACATTACTGAACTTTAGCAACAAGCTAAATTAAAATGGGCACTATATATATATATTGTAACCAGTTGGGTTACATCACACACATTAATATAGTGCATGTGCATATATATACATAAAATAAAGGAAAAGTAGAAATAAACACAGACAAAAATTATAGTAGATATTTTCTACAATTACTGAAATAGAAATAAATAAATAATAACACTGATCTAAAATATTGTTTTATAAATTAAACTTTTAAAAGGTCTGAATAAATACAAATATTGTAGTAGTAGTAGTAGTAGTAGTAGTAGTAGTAGTAGTAGTAGTAGTAGTAGTAGTAGTAGTAGTAGTAGTAGTAGTAGTAGTGTAGTAGTAGTAGTAGTAGTATTGTTGTTGTTGTTGTTATTATTATTATTATCATTATTATTATTATTTTTATTATTATTCTGATTTTGAAATGTAAAAACACCATATTTATTTTTGGAATTTTTTAATTAATTAAACAAATTTTTTATCTATTAAAAATCCCCTAAGTAAAAACATGTATATAGATTCCAAGGGATTAGAAAGATAAAAATAAAATTCTGTTTTTAATCAAGGTGTTGTTATAACACCTCAGATGATTCCATAAAAGGATTGATAACAAATTATCTCCAGTCTGGATAGTGATTTTGAAGAGAACAGGTCAGCTGCAGAGTTGGTTACAATATGTTGTTGCAACTTGATGAAGTTCAGCAGTTGGTTTTAGCTGACCATAGAATTTGAAGAATGGCTACCATAAACTGATATAGCTGAAAGCAAGATATTAGACTGTTTTCCTTAGCAGGATTTTGAATTCATATGGAGTAAATGACCCACTTCTTTGTGCTGAAATTCATAGCCTGATATCTATTAACCCAAGACAGCTGCTTGCCTGGAATAATTCTAGATAGAAAGAGACCAACTACAAATCAAGATTTTGCATGGATTGCATACTTTTACTTGATGATGACAACAAACATGGATTATATTTTTCTAATGGACCAAAAGAACCAGCTTGCTAAATAAATAATTATATATATATGCTGATTATCTAAAGGCAGGGAAGCCCAGATAAACATATATACAGCTGTGGTGAGTAGAGTTATATACAATAACAAAATTTTAAATAATTTCTTTAGTAAAATTACATTTTGAAAGTGATGCGTGACTTTGTACTTTTTATGTTTTTGGTGGATGTATAGTTGAGCAGGGCTGTGTGGATGCAATGTGTTTATGGTGCTCTGAAGTATATTCTCGGCACTGTCTAGACCTAGATATTGAGTTCCCAGGGTAGTCCAGCAGTATATATGTAGGCCTCATGAATAGGCCTTGGTCTCATGAATAGATCTCTTCTAAAGCTCTTAAGACTCACAAAAGATGAGCAGGGCTGGCTCAGTGCCTGATATTTTTTTCTGGATACTATTTTTTGTGGATGATCTGCCTAGGTACTTAGAAGGGGCAGTGCTTAAAAATGAGGTAGTTTCTCACAACATCATGGGGCATTGTTTACTTAGTCCATGCTTGACTATCTACTTATCATGGCATGAAGAGCTGCACTTCACATATTCACTTTTCCTCTCTCACCTTGCCTACTTCATCAGCATTAACTAATCAAGCAGAAAGACATTTTGAAATTTATATTTTTTTAATTCTATAAAATGATTTTATCCTTCGTTTATTGAAAAAAAGAGAGAGAGACATTTTAAATCAGTCAACAATCATCTGTCAAAAAATTTGATAGTACTTGTTTCAAGAAAAAAGGACTATTCAGCAAAGAGAATTAAATTGCGAGAATAATCTGTAATAATTTTATTGTGATAAATACTAATTTGTGTAGATAAATTAATAAATCGCACGTCTGTGCAAATTATATATATATGGGTTTCAGTAAACCTACTATGTAAAATGTATTTCATTTAACTGAAACTTGAAACTTTAATCATTTATTGTATTTTTATATAATTTAAGATTTTGATAATTATTTTGTAGCAAGTCAAATAGGTTATTTCACACACATACATGTATATGTGCATATATTATCAATTATAACACATATGTAAACTGTAATCATTTTTTGTTGTTATTGAATGTCAATTGAAATACATTAATTATATGTTATAAATTGCGCATCTGTGTGCATATATATGTAAACTACAATAATAATATGAATTGTAAATTGTAATTTTGTAAACTAATGCAACAATTCAAATTTTGAATAACCATTATGTAAATCACAAATGTAATAATTTTATGTTTAATTGAAATGTCTTCATAATGTATTATAAAATGCACGTCTGTGTACAGATATATAAACGCATTTATAGATACACATTAAGAAATAATGCAATTAATGTGATAGCTTGAATTTTGTAGTAATCTGGTAAATTACAAGGTGATGACTTTATTATTGTGTATCTTTCAAAATCAGAACCCTTATAAGACCTTAATCATTAATTTTTTTTGTTATTAATAAACTTGCATTTAATTGTTAAAAATTGTATTTCATCATCTCTTGTTCACATACAGTAATAGAGCCCATGTTCTTTGAGCTAGATTGGTGCACGGATAAATGGGGATGTATATTTAGTGCTTTTGGGGCATCCAGAGATGATCAATCATCATCCTGGTTGGCGCAAAAGAGGATACTCTTTAAAGCCCATGCACTATCTTTTATTTTAGTTTAGCCTCATTAGGAATTAAGTTTATAGTTGGCCAATACAAATGGCCAGAGCATTGATGATGATTAGCATGTTTTAAATGTCCCAGCATTACTGATTTGATTTCTGATTATTGTGTATTTTAATGGATGGGCACTTAAATGGTGCATTCAAGTTATGTTTAAATAATTTCCCAAGCTGGCAAAGGCTCAATAGTTAGCCTGGTCTGAAGAAGACCCATTTTCAATCCAGCCACAAGATGGTCTGTTGATTTATATGTTTTATTGTATTGATTTGTTTATCCCCATAATTAATGATGATGGATGGTTATTTCTTTTGAATTATACTTATTTTGACTTATTGATAATGCTGTTTGATATATGATTGATGTATATTTTAGTTGCTCTTCTTAGTAGGTGGCTCACTCAATGATGTGTCAGAGATTTCTAATCTCATACTCTTATAATTTAATTTAACTGGTGTTGATGATTTGCCATTACGTGTCTAAAAGATTCACGCTTGCAAGCTGAATAGAAACTGTTTCATAAACGCTCAGAGTTTGTGTTTAGATCTAGTTTCTAAAATTCCTGTCTTTCACTGATGATAGCAAATATTTTGAAATCATGATATGAAAGTGGAATTAAAGTTAGAGATAGTGAATGCTTGCTCTGACGTTTATGTAAACATATGCTTGATGGTGTTTTTGGTAGAACGCCATCTGTTGACATAAATACAAGCGTTAGCAAGTTTTTAACTTGGTTTTTTGTTTTTCATATATATATATCCAAGTTGTTTTTGGTTTTTATCAGTGCATTCCTTATCTCAACCCTATTATATCATAACCACTCAAACATAAAACAATCAGCCAACCTCTATCTCTATGCTTGCATTTTGAAGACATATTCATTTTTTAAGTCAATGAATTTGTTTTATATATTTTTAAAACTTCTTTTCCATATAAAATTCTTAAAAGATATTAATTAAATCATCTGAAAATACAAATGATCCTAGGATATGCCTTTTATGCTAAACCTGTTTTTATCTTGTTTTTATCATCTGGTCCAGTTCACAATCCCTTATGCTAAACCTGTTTTTATCCTGTTTTTATCATCTGGTCCAGTTCACAATCCCTTATATAGATATATCATTATTTTTTAGTACTTATCAATACCAAATTGTTAATTTTGATCTTCATGTATCAGAACCTCTATACTCACAATCTTGACACCATTTATTTCTTATAAATACATTAATGTTTATTACTGATAAATTATTAAACTAGAGATTATCCAAAATATAATCTTTACATCTTCATTAAAAATAATATGCCTGTATTTTAGAGTTGTATCAATATCTTAATCTGCATTCTCATGTTGTCAGTTTGATAATTTTCATTATGCTTTCCTTATATGAGATCAATATTGATTTCTGATCACTTTATTTTAATTTGTACAGACTTACACGCACCTGCACATATATAATGTAATATATGATGGATTCGAACTCAGACATTCATATGACTCTCAACTCTCCATGCCATCTCATATTGCTGACCCACCTAATCATATATATATATTAAAAAGATAAATAATCACCATCACCAATATACATAACCAGCAATTATGAGTTGGTCCAGATTACTATCTCCTCACATATATACTACAATCAGTGTTAAGCTTTATATTAGAATAGCCAATCTTCATACTTTAATGAACAGGCTTCAAACTACTGCAACCCACAACTCTTCAGCCATCCATTTCATTGAAAATCTGATGATAGAACATTCAAAGCCAACGTTAGTGCCAAGGTTATTATCCTACCCATGTTGACATTAGTCATTCTGACCCCTCATGTACCAGAGAATAATCTATTCACATACATATTGTGAGGGATGGACAGACCCTTATTGCATTATGTTTCAATATGTAATTTAATACTTTATACAGACTTACACATGCATTCACTAATATAATATAACATATGAGGGATTCGAACTCAGACTTTTACATGACACTCAATTCTCCATGCCATCTCATATTGCTGACCCACCTGATCACACACATTTGAAAAGATAAATAATCACCAATATACATATTTCATGCTCAACCAGGAATCATCAGTTAGTCCAGATTACAATCTCCACACATATATACAATCAGTGCTCAGCTTTATATTAAGATAGCCAATCTTCATACTTTAATGGACAGGCTTTCATTAAAAATCTGATGATGGAATGTTTAAAGCTTGTGTTAGTGCCAAGGTTGTTATACATATTTCATGCTCAACCAGGAATCATCAGTTAGTCCAGATTACAATCTCCACACATATATACAATCAGTGCTCAGCTTTATACTAAGATAGCCAATCTTCATACTTTAATGGACAGGCTTTCATTAAAAATCTGATGATGGAATGTTTAAAGCTCGTGTTAGTGCCAAGGTTGTCATCCTACCCATGTTGACATTAGTCATTCTGACCCCTCATATACTGGAAAATAATCCATTTACATACACATGGAAGGGATGTGTAGACCTTTAATGCACTATGTTTTAGGTTGAGGGTCATGTGAAAGTCTGAATTCAAATCCCTCATATATTATATTACATATGTGCAGGTGTGTGTAAGCATGTACAGTGTATTAAATATACATATTGAGACATAGTCTGTTAAAGGTTTGCCCTTCCCTCACATATGTATGTAAATGGATTATTTTCTGGTACATGAGAGGTCAGAATAACTAATGTCAACATGGGTAGGATAATAATCTTGGCAGTAATGCAGGCTTTGAACATTCCATCATCAGATTTTCAATGAAATGAATGGCTGAAGAATTGTGGGTTGGAGTAGTTTGAAGCCAGTCCATTAAAATATGAAGATTGACTATTTTAATATAAAGCTGAGCACTGATTGTATATATGTGTGGAGATAGTAATCTGGACCAACTGATGATTGCTGGTTTAGCATGAAATATGGATATTGGTGATTACTTATCTTTTCAACATGTGTGATCAGGTGGGTAGTAATATGATATGGCAAGGACTGTTGAGGGTCATGTGAAAGTCTGAGTTCGAATCCCTCATATACTACCTTATATATGTGCAGGTGTGTGCAAGCCTGTACAGTGTATTAAATTACATATTGAAACATAGGGTGTTAAAGATCTTCCCACCCCTTGCATATGATTTCCTAACAATTATTTTGTATATTTTAATATTTACCTTAATCAATTTAATTTAATCCATATATTGTAATCTTGCCAATATTTTTAATTTATTCTTTATTCTTGATATTTCTCATATATATAATTTCACTTCTATCTCCATATTTGTCCTGAATGCATACCTTCTCCTTTAGAATATTATTGAAACCTGCCAATAATTCATATATAAAGTAGACAAAATCATTTCCAGAAATGAGATTAAATAAATCTAATCTTTTGATTTAAGTTTTTATTTACCTAAATGAATTATTCTCTGATACATGAGGGGTCAGAATGACTAACATCAACATGGGTAGGATGACAAAACCTTGGCACTAGTGTGGGCTTTGAACATTCCATCATCATAATTTTCAATGAAATGGATGGCTGAAGAGTTGTGGGTTGGAGTAGCTTGAAACCTGTTCATTAAAGTATGAAGATTGGCTATTTTAATATAAAGCTGAGCACTGATTGTATATATGTGTGGAGATAGTAATCTGGACTAACTGATGATTACTGGTTTAGCATGAAATAGATATATTGGTGATTATTTAATTTTTCAACATGTGTGTGATCAGGTGGGTCAGCAATATGAGATGCCATGGAGAGTTGCCATGGAGAGTTGACAGTCATGTGAAAGTTTGAATCCCTCATATATTACATTATATCTGTGTGAGTGTGTGTAAACCTGTACAGTGTATTAAATTACATATTGAAACATAGTGCATTAAAGGTCTGCCCATTCCTCACATATGTATGTAAATGAATTACTCTCTGGTACATGAGGAGTCAGAATGACTAACATAAACATGGGTAGGATGACAACCCTGGCACTAACGTGGGCTTTGAATATTCCATCATCAGATTTTCAATGAAATGGATGGCTTAAAAGAGTAGACTGAAGCCTGTCCATTAAAGTATGAAGATTGGCTATTTTAATATAAAGCTGAGCACTGATTGTATATATGTGTGGAGATAGTAATCTGGACCGACTGATAATTACTGATTTAGCATGAAATACATATATTGGTGATTATTTAACTTTTCAACATGTGTATGATTAGGTGGGTCAGCAATATGAGATGGCATGGAAAGTTGATGGTCATGTGAAAGTCTGAGTTCGAATTCCTAATATATTACATTATATCTGTGTGGGTGTGTGTAATCCTGTACAGTGTATTAAATTACACATTGAAACATAGTGCATTAAAGTTCTGCTCGTTCCTCACATATGTATGTAAATGGATTATTGTCCAGTTCATGAGAAGTCAGAATGACTAATGTCAACATGGGTAGGATTACAACCTTGGCACTAACATGGGCTTTGAATATTCCATCATCTGATTTTCAATAAAATGGATGGCTGAAAAGTTGTGGTTGGAGTAGTTTGAAGCCTGTCCGTTAAATTATGAAGATTGGCTATCTTAATATAAAGCTGAGCAATATGTGTGGAGATAGTAATCTGGACCAACTGATGATTGCTGGTTTAGCATGAAATATCTATATTGGTGATTATTTATCTTTTCAACATGTGTGTGATCAGTTGGGTCAGCAATATGAGATGGCATGGAGAGTTGAGGGTTAAGTGAAAGTCTGAGTTTGAATCCCTCATATATTTATTTTATTTTGTGGGTGAACAATCTCTGCACTGCATCTCTCATATCACTTCTACTTAATTGTTATCAGCACAGAAAGTCATATCACACTCCATATTGTGCATGTATTTGAAATAACTACCTTTATTTTTCAGGTGAGTTGAGTATAAATGTATGGAATAACTTAATTTTATATATTTATGTATTCTTTACAAAAAACATTCTATTACATATTTCTGAAACATATGAACAAAGACAAATGACCGCCAATGTGCACAATTTCTCTGAACCAACACTCGTAAGTTGGCCTTGGTCAGAATCTCATACCTATGTCTTCATCATTTGCTCAATATAATACTAAATTATTACACTTTGATTTAGAGGTGTCATACTGACTTCAATCACTTCACATACATACATAAATCATTCGTTAAACTAATTAAATTAGGCATGACAAGATATAAATTTTAAATCTTCGTTAAAGAATAATATGTATTTTATGTAATAGCCCTTAAATCCCCACGCTCTTTCACCAAGTTTAGAGATTGATTTTTATTCATTTTCAATTCTTTATTTAATACACGTACGCGTATATTTAAACACCCAGAATACGTATATGTATGTACACACGTCATTTTGTATATATATATCGGTTGTTTGGCTATTATTATATCGAAATTTAAAAATCTAAAATCAATAAATAGATAATAAAAATGATGAACAATAATATTCATTATTAATAGTAGCTTATAATAAATATAAATTTCATAAAAATAATATTTATACGCAGTCAAAATAAAAATTACCGGAATTAGACATTCATGTATAGTATAAAGAGAAACCAAATATTTATATATTTTTATTATTATTGCAGAACAAAGAAATCAAAGGCAATTCTTTTATAGATACACAATCTTCTTGCAAATAATTAAAATATTCTAATCGCTCTCATTTAAAGTTTTGATCTTATAATATAAAATAAAGCACGCCATCTTGAATTAATATCCTATAAGTTATAATGTTAAATAATAAATTTTCTTATGCAGTTTACATGTCAGAAGTGAAAATAGTATACAATGATTAACAATTTTTCAGTATTTATTATCTATGTATTAACAATATTTCATCTTTTATTATTACAACTAAATAAAATATTTATAAAGAACCCTGTTTCCAATTATTTTTAAAAATTAACATTTAACAACCGGTTAAATTTTATTTTCAAAATCCTTTCATAAAATAGTTCTTTTTTTTTTTTTTTAAGTCTGTAAATATTTTAAGAATTCGACTGAAAATTAATATGTAAATAATGAGGAACGAAAAGCAGGTTTGGTGGAATTCATAAACCTTGACTATGAAAAATGGTGTCAAATGATATGAAAATTTTTCATCGGCTTAATTAATAGTTTGTCATTGCTTTCATTTCATGTTTTTCAACAAATTAATGCAGTCTTTAACAGGCCAAATAATGCAATGCAGAAAAACTATGATGTCTTCTTTCGAAAAAAAAAAAAAAGAAGCAGCAGACAATATTACTGATATTTTTGGCACATTACTTGTGTGTTCTTAATGTTCTATCTCTTTAATTACAACTCTAAATATTTTGATCAATGGTAAAGTCTCTGATGTTACAGTATAAAATATTTGTTTGATTCCCAGTTATGGAAAAATGGGGATTTTTTCTTTTATGAGAATGAAATTGCTATATTCGATTCCCAGTTATGGAAAAATGGAGATTTTTTTTTTATGAGAATGAAATTGCTATATTCTGACAAAAACTTATTATATGCTTTTGCAATTTAATACAATGTTCATCGGCAGGCTCAAAACCTAAAGGTTTATTATTAAACCTTAATTCTGTTATTTTAATTCTTGAATGTTCACTAGTTACTTATTGATTATATAATAAATAAATAAATAAATAAAACAAATATAATACAGAGTAGCATTAAACCTTCTTTAAATATTTTTGCCCACAAATGTTATTTAAGTTGAATTAAAATTGGATTTTTTTACAATTTCTCAGAATAATTACTAGTCCTTACTTAAATGTTGAAAAAAAAAGAATTTTATTACTAATAGTGTATTATTTTATGGTTGTGCTTTTGAGATGTGAGCATGGAAAAGAATGGAAAAAATTAGTTGGATAAATACAATGGTAAATGAAGAAGTTTTGAAAAGAGTAAATGAAATAAAAAGATTGATTGAGGAAATTAGAGATAGAAAAAAAACTAGATTGGATATATATATGTATTAAGAAAAAATAGTTTAATGAAAGACATTTAGCAGGGAATAGTCACTGAAAGCAAAAAGAAATGATGAAGAAGATTGTCTTTGCTGGATGATATTAGAGACGAAAAGAGATATGTGGATTTAAAGAGCTGGACATTGGAGAAATGGAGTATAGAAATGAATGATTTTGTGATGTGAATGCTCTCTAAATGATGAAGAAGATTGTCTTTGCTAGATGATATTAGAGATGAAAAGAGATATGTGGATTTAAAGAGCTGGACATTGGAGAGAATGTAGTATAGAAATGAATGATTTTGTGATGTGAATGCTCTCTAAATGATGAAGAAGATTGTCTTTGCTGGATGATATTAGAGATGAAAAGAGATATGTGGATTTAAAGAACTGGACATTGGAGAGAATGGAGTATAGAAATGAATGATTTTGTGATGTGAATGCTCTCTAGACCTGTCCTTAGTATAGAATATTATTGATTGACTGATTGAGTAATTATTTAAAAAAAATAAAAAAGATGATTTCACCAGATCATCTTTTAGGCCCATAGAATGTTGCAAATAATTTTTAATAATGCAGATATAATATTTAGGTGGCTAAAACATTGACTAATGTTTTTTTATTATTTCAAATGTTTCCAAAACCTTTCATTTTCAAGATTGTTTTTCAAAGTAAATCATGTCCACTTTTGATGCTTTAAACTCTTAAATACTTAAAAATATATATTTATAAAAATAAATATAAAGTATTTATAAAAATAAATATAAAATATTAAAAAATATTTATTTGTAACCTAAGATTGGCACATACTGCCATATTTTCAAATCTTGGAGCTTCTATTATTTAAGGTTTTTAACTGCCTAACGCTACCTCTATGTCTAATATATATTTACTTAATTAAACACAGTAGCAAATTCTATCAAGACTAATATTTATCCCAAAGCTTTCAGTAAGTTCAATAAAAGCATCATCTTTTTTTCTAATGCTTATGATAATTTAGCATTAATTAGTCTAACCATTGTTAACAAGTCAAATTCTCTAACATTATATGTAATTTCATATTATTTACCACCATTATTGATGTGTTAAATCTCAGAACTGCATATAAGCAAGCAATGTTATTTGTCATTTCTCTATGGTGAATTTAATTTTAGAATTTAAAAACTGGTATACTGCAGTCAATTAAATCCATAACAAAGTTTTGCGGCAAAATTGTTCATTAGAATGTTGTTCTAAGCAATTAATACATTGATATAGAAAATATACTTTACTTTGACAATATACTATTTTGGTATATATTTTCATAATGATGTGTTGTTATGTCAACTAAAAATAGCTTTTATTATTCATGAACTTTTGTGATTTTTTTAGACACTCTTACAAGATAAAATAAAAACTTAAAGTCAAACATTTTAGCCAGGGAAATGATACCAGGAATAGGAATAATTTTTATTAGTCCAAGAACATTTAAAATTAAATCTGATCACTCTATTAAAGAACTTTCACCCACTTTACGGTTCGTGATTTTTTTTCATTACATTTCTTATAAATAGCCCTGTCTTCAATGTTTTAAACATTTAAGAGGAAAATATAAGGCTGCATAATGAAGTTTATAATTTTTGAGATAAATGTTCCATAAGCAATAAATTTGGTTCTTTGAATATTATCAGATAACAATTAAATCTTTTACCGAATTTGGAACAAATTTTTATTGTAATCAATTATTGTAAATATAACTTTTTAGTATTACGACTATAGATGAAATTAATAAGAAGTGAAAAATCCCAGTGAGCTATATGGAAACTGTCAGTAAACATTTTACATTTATTTAAAGTTAATTTACATATAGCTCGCTGGGACTTTTTAGTACTTCCTATTAATTTCATGTAATCAATTATTTAATATCTAACTTACAGACTATATATATATACCTGTACAAACAATGTAATATATAGGGTATTTTGAGCTCAGACTTTCACACGACCTTCAATTCTCCACACTATCTCATACCACTGATACACTTGACCATATATATGTCTAAGAGATAAATAATCACCAATACCTACTAAACCAGTACTTGTCAGGTGGTCCAGATTATATCATCTCTACACATATATGAAATAAGTGCTCACATTTATATTAAAATAGCCAATCTTCATACTTTAATAGACAGGCTTTAATCCACTCCACTCTCCAATTCTTCAGCCATCCCATCCTATTAAAAATCTGATAATGGAACGCTAAAAGCTCACACTAATGCCGACATTATCATCAATTATTGTATATCATAATACTTTTGATGTTTACTTTAACATTATAAGCTTTTATCTGCACTCAAAGACACTTTTTGCTTAATATTATTAAATTTTTTTTTTGTTTGTCAATACCCACATTATACTAAAAATATGTTATTATACAAATATAAATTCTCATTCTAATGTTTCTAAATTACTATTTTCCTCCTCAGTAATTGTATTCCTATCTTTATTTAACACATCACAGTTTTATTCCAGACAATTTAGATTATAACAGACATTTGTTCTGAGTTTCCTACACTATAAATAAAACAAAAAAGAAAGCTCTAGATTCAAAGCATAAAAATATTTGCTAATATATTATTTCTCAAATATTATTGTACAAAAACTTCATTTTTTTCACATACACTTTCAGCTAAAATATTCTATTATCAATTCTTCAGCTCATGTTTTGTTTAACAGAAACTAAGTTCTCATATTAAAGGCTCTTTATTCAAATTTACTGTGATTTTGTATTGAAATTCATATTAAATAGGTGTCTAGTTTTATTTTTTATTTCATAGTGAAATAAAATGTTCTGCTCATCTCTATGCACAAATATGAACATGATTGGATCAGAGCAAAGCATTATATGGTTTTTCTAATTTACATTTTACATTTTCATTAACTGCAGTAATTTGTTCTATATTGTTGTTGTTGTTTTCTAAAGTCATCTACGCAAAAAACGAATAATCAATGCTAGTCTTATCCAAATTTTTAGTCTAAATTTCTGTCCTTTAAAGTATTAACATATTAAACTAGAACTCAGTTTTATTTTTTATATATTCGACTTCAAGATTTGAATATCTCAATAGTTTCTAGGCTGGCAGACCTTACAACTATTTTTCCTAGGACTTATGATTGGAATTCATCATGTTATTTTTCTAAATGCTGCCTTGTTATGGTTTTAAACTGAAATGTTATTTTATTGTATTGTTTTTGTTTTATTTATTTTTGATCAAGCAATAATCAATTAAAACATTGTTTATTGGTATTAAAAATAATTTTATTGATTGTTCAAAAATTGTGATGTTTGAACACCTAAGTGCTCTACCACCATTATATATTATGCAGAGCATCATTATCAAGAGACTAAATTAGAAATTTAAGCATTGTAATTTTTAAAATATATCGTGTGTAATTTTATCTTTAATTTGACTGTATTATTTTTAAAAACTCTTAGAATATATTCGTTTTACTAAAATAAAATATATTATAGACCTATATTGTTTTACCAAAAAAAAAAAATGGGGAAAGGAAAGTCATTTTTATTAATTTTAAAAAATTTGAAAACCATTGTTACTCACCCCAGATATTTGATAAAAAAAAAGGATTAAGATTAAATTAAGAGGAATTAAGAGATAAAAATATTTAAAACATTTTATCATCAAATTACTATTTATTTATTTTTTACAAAAAAAAAACAACAACTTTTAAAACAATATTTTTGTAGAATTAATATTTTACATTATAAAGGCAAAAAGATTTATTATTACTTAAAAAAAAAAAGAATTGCTCAAAAAAAGTCAAGTATATGTAGACAAATAAAATATAGATAAAACAGCCTTTAAATAGCCCATTGCAGGCCAAAGTTTCTTCAAGAACTTACAGTGAAGGAATTGGTATTTACCAGGCTTACCCAAAACCAGATGATTAAATGTTTTTATCCTTGTTTAATCCTCTAGCCAAGAATAGCTAATACCCATTTACCAACCAATATACTAGATAGTTGATGGATTTCAAACTGTTGAAAAATTTTGAGTTTACTCAGTCCAAATTCAAACTTGGGTTATAGATATGCAGCACCGGATCCCTGGATTTTGACGCCCCAGGTGCACATATGGAGTAGGGGCCCCAATAAATAAAAAAGGGAATAAATAAATAAAATCTTTAATTTTTAATACAAGAACGATACATATACAGCATTTATTCCTATCTAAATAATAATACTTAAATTATAACACCTTGATATTACTATAAAAGAAAAACAAAATTAATATAACTTAATTTTCCTTGCTTTAATTTCAGCAAATTTGTCTATTATCTCACTTAAATTTAAATGTTCTTATAATTTATTTTCTATGGAAAGCAACATTAGGTTGGATAATCTTTTTTGCGTCATTGTGGATCTTAAATAGTTTTTTTATTATTATAAGCTTTGACAAACTACGTCTGTACTAGCAGTGGTTATCGGAATTGTTAATATTTTTTTTAAGATTATACTTAAATTGGGAAATGCATTTCCTGTTTGGTGATTTTTTAAAGCACTAGCCCAGAGGCCACGGGCATATCCCCAGTTGACCTGCCTTGTGAGACTGTGATTTGATGAACTGTGGCTTTTCCTTTCTCGGAATCAGGAATCTCTCAGCCAATAGAGACATTTACTATAGATATGACAGCTAGTATACAACTTTTGCATCATGGAATAGCGCAAAGGTAGATATTGTATTTTATTGTAGAAAATTGACAACTGAGAATTTTAAGACTTTATATCAATGGCTGTGAAGTGCAACTAAGACAGTTATATAGCCATTTACTGTTTAAAATAGTTGCAATTTTATACATTTCACAAAACTAAAAAATATATAGATTCTCAATTGGCTTCAAGACTGAATTTTAAATTACATAATTTCTTAATATTAATTACAGATTTATAATTTTTAAAAAACTATTATTTTTTATTCTAACTATAATATTAAAAAAAATCTAAATAATGATTACTAGATGTATACATTGATTGTTTTCTATGGCCATCAGAAATAAATAAATTAGCAAGAGCTGTTGTAAACAATTCACTGGACAACTGACAACATTATGGCAGTTTAGATCAATCTCGAATATAGTAAAATTTGGCATATAGTCATATAAGTTTTAAAACGAGATTATAGTTTGAATCATCCTACTTATTAAATATTAAATAATTATAACTATTAGAAATGGTATTTAAAGTTGTTAACAATAGTGCATAATATATTCAGATTTTTTTTCATAAATTTTTAAATCAAATATTTGTATACAAACTTTTCAATCATTTATCTATATTATTATCTCTAACTTATATGTTTTGCAACTTCTTTATTGTTATAAAGTTGTTTAGTGCTCTTTTTCATTTATTTTTTATTTCTACGTAGGTAATATCTAATTCATCACCATGGTTATCAATTAGGATGAAATCTAAATATCCACAAAAAGGTTGAAAATGCATTTTATCGGTATTTCATTATTTTCAGAAATATTATTTACAAAATTTATTTAACACTTGAATACAGCTCCATCTATATTATATTTATTACAACGACTTTATTCTTTTCATCATTTCATCTTAAAGAAATCCTATAATGACATTTTTTGTCATTTCTTAGTGAACTGTTTTGTCTGACTAGTTCATAATCCAAACATTCAATGTAATCCTTCTTATAATAGCTTTTAATTCCAAATTCAATAAATAGGCAATCATAATTAAACTGGTGATCTCATTCCTTGAAGTTCCATCCTTTTCTGGGATATTTCTTTTTTAATGTGTCATTTCAAAACAGACATTCCAATGTAGGTGAATGTTAGTGTAGCAAATGTCAGGGACAGATAATGAAGTAGCCACCCCACCTTTTTAAAAATCAGATATAAATAGAAATTTGCATTCATTCTATTATAAATATGAATTTAAATTAAAGGCTGTTTTGTATTTTTTTTCCAAAGAAGCCAGTAGTTATTTAATTGTTTATCTGAGATAATTATAGTGCGAAATTGACTTTTTAAAGCATATCAGCTTATTTTGTATCTGCTTAGATGTAAATTCATTACATTTTCTAAGTAATATTTAATCTTAATTTAATCTTATATTTACTTTGTCCAGGATTTCTATTGATGAATAAACTGTTTTACTTCTTGAGAATGTTTTTTCCAAAAAAGTCCTAGAATATGTGGTATTTACCCAATGCCAGTGCCAAATTGCAGCAGGCCAGCTAAAATAATACAGTAGGGCCATGACTTATGCTGTTTTTCTAAAGATTTGTGATAAGGGTATTTTAAATGTATTTATATATTGGATTATTTTCATCATCTAATATTAAGTACTGAATGTCTTTAGAAATTTTAACTTTATATAAATCTTCCAATTACATTCAGCTGTTAGAAATAGCACACAAGTTAGTATATGCACAATATTTTGAAAAATATTATTCTCTTCCCTTCTTCAAGTATTTCTGGCCTGACCAGTAACAGTACTAGCATGGGAATCAAATCTGGACCTTAGATTCTTGAATATTAAAGTTTAAGGTAATTCTCTAACCAACTGAGGTGTCCTGCCAAAGTTGATTATAGCATTACTGAAAAATTCAACACGTATTCAAGAATCTAATACTCCAAGTTTAATTCCCATGCTAGTACTGTCACTAGTCAGGCAAACAATATAATATATTATTTTACATCATTTAAGCTCTATAGTTTTTTTAAAGATGGGTAACATCAATAAATAACTCTGCTTGGATTAGAAAATCTAAGAATCAGAATTAACATTTAAAAGTTATTTTAAAATCTGTTAGAGAAATTTATATATTTGCCCTTTTCAAGAGAATAGGTGAAATTTATATTATATTCAACAAGGAGTTGAATAAGGAATTGATTGTAAAAATATTTTAAATCATTTTTAAAAAAGTATAAATAAGTAATTTTGCTTGAATTATAATTAAAAGTTAAGAATAATTCATTTACCATTGAGTTTTAAAGGTAAAAGATCAATTTTTGGATTTAAAGACATTTATAATTAACAATAATTAGTTCAACACTGATTTTACTTTTTAAAAGAAAAAAAAACTTTAAATAATAATGAGAGAATTATTTTTTATAAACACGTGTATATGTGTGAATTTTATGTATATTCAAAATGGAATTAGTTATTATAAAAATATATATCATTTAATTGAAACCTTAATCATTTATTGTATTTTCATATAACTTAAGATTTTGATAATTATTTTGTAACAAGTCAAAGGTGTTCAGAAATTGCAAGCACGCATATGTATATAAGCTTGTCAAATGTAAAATTTTAGTCATTTTTTTAATTTTATTAGATGCCAATTGAAATGTATTCCTTGTATATTATAAAATGCATGCCTGTGCATATATATAGATATGCATTTAAGTAAACTCATTAAGAGGCATTGTAAATCAATGTAATAACTTGAATATTGTAAATCATATGTAACAGTCAGGGATGATAAGCTCTCACCATGTCTGCCATACAGGGCTCCACTAGGCTATTCGTACCTAGAAAATTTATATAGTAGGCAGATACGCATTGTGAAAGATTCAACTTTTAATAATATATATTGACCATTAGCCCATGCTACTAGCTCAAGGAGTAGCTGAGATTTATAATAAATTTTTAAACATTTTCAATAAAGATTTAAAAATAAAAAAATAAAATAAGCCAAAGCCAGTAAATAACACATAAAAAACACTTATTGACACATATATATGTATATTTAAAATTGAGGAATAAATTGATCTTGTTTAGATTTTAAATTTAAATTATTATTTTATACTTTAGTTAAAAGTCTGCACAGATGGACAGTTTATAAAAGTTTGTTTTATAATGTTGAGTATATATAGGCTACATAGATTACTCAGTTAAAAACTGTTCAAAAACAATCATTTAACCTCAGACCAAAGGTTCTTAACCAAACCAATGTTTCCTTCCTGATATACAGACACAACAAATGCAATATAAAGATGCTAGCATAAAACCACACTGACAGAAATGTGCATCTGCAGTGTGATATTATTTAAAGAGAAATGATCCTCGCCCAGTACAGGAATGTACATCTGTCTGGCAAAGAAAATCATTTTGAAAAATATATATATTAAATATGTTCTGCAATAGTGAATTGCAGACTTGGCTGTCTTACTATTAACACCCAGAGCAAAAAAGGAAATCAATGGTGTGGGAAAATACATCCACATCCATTTCAACATGATGACTACACTTTTGGGTCATGCATTCAGTTGGGCATGCTTGCCCTGTATGCTAACATGTTCCACATTACATTGATATAAACACCCATATATTCCTCTACCAGCATTGATCCAACCATGAAACAAATAGCCTGAAATTAAACCCCTTTTAAAACAAACATAAACAATTTTAACAATCATCATTGATAACAATAACTTATAAGCTATAAGGGTAAATACATTTAGATGCTCAGTATGAGGTGTCATATTTACCAATATATATCAAGTGGCTGTGCACATACAGGTACATATATTTATGTATGAAAATCTTAAGAAATAACTAACATAATGAATTCATGCAGCTATCCACACTCAACTTAAAATTTAATACATTTTAATAATTTAGTTAATAGATAAAAATAAATAAAAATGAAAAATGGAAATAATTAGCAAACATAATTGATTTAGAAATCTTTAAGTCAGATAAGAGTTCATACTTATAATGAGGTTTAACTAATTGCAAGTTTGTAAAAGTTCCTATTATATAAAAGAGTTCATATATTCCATGAGAGGTCTGAAATATGTCTTGTCCATGATGCATCACACTCATCCAACTGAAGTCCATTTAATATTTCTGGGAAGACCAGTCAATTGTTTGCTGCCATTCAGTACTCATTAGTTTGGAGGCTGCCTCAGCTGGTATATAACAGGAAATTAAATCTATTGCAGAATCCTACATCATGGAGTCTGCAATACAGGTACAGTTCATATGTAGATTAATAATCAGATTACAGCAACTGCTATTATTTTGCCTTTTATACTTTTATAGCCTCAACAGAAATCCTACAGATTGATCTAACATGATGTCACTGATTCTAATATCCAGATGTTTTCCATTTTTGTCCATGCACTTGTTGCTTCAGAGCGGGAAACAATCTTTAATTCTTATCTATATCTCCTATCTAACCTTTTAATTATTTAAGTGCCCTGGGGGCTAGTTTAGTTTAAAACAATCATTTCCATTTACTAAGATTAAACATGATAGAAATTAACATTTATTCCTATTTTCAAAAATATTAATCTTTATCTTTAGATGTCTACTTTTTTTTTTTTTTACAAAAAAGTACTTTTAAATACTTTTTTTTTTAAAAAAAAAAAAAGTTTTAAAGTTTTCCATCTGTGTGATCTATATATATTAAACACAACTCTTTTTTCTTTTAGTTTTTAATAAAACAATTTTTATTTGCGATCTTTTTTTCTCTTTAAGTATTAATTTTAAAATAATGTAACAGCATATGTATATCATTACAATATATAAATCGCAATGTGATAATTTTTTATTATCGTATGGTAATCAAAATCAGGTTTCTAATTGTAGAGTCATAATCTAAAGACCTTAATATCATTTTTTATTGTTGTTAATAAACTTGTATTTGATGCTAAAATTGTATTCCATCATCTCTTCATCTCCAAACAATACTTGAGCTTATATTCTCTGAGCTATATTTGAGTATAATGGCTGAATATATGAATGAGGATGTATTATTAGTGCAAGGGGCATTCCAGTAAGGTAATGTCCTGGTATGGTGCTAAGATTGTATTCTTTAAAGTCCATGCATTACATTTTATTTTAGTTTAGACTTCTTATAAATGAAGTTTATAGTTGGCCAGTACATTAATGACAGTAAGTTCCCAGAGCATTGGTGATAGTCTGTATGTTTTAATGTGCCAGCATTATTGATTTTGATTATTGTGTATTTTAATGGATGAGAACTTAGTTTGTGCATACAAATTGTTTAAATAAATGCTCCAAGCTAGCCTGGTCTACAGCAGACCCATTTCCAACCCAATCACCAGATTGATTGCTGATTCATATTTTTTATTGTTCAAATCCAGTCATAAGATTGTTGATATAGTTGGATTGATGGATTATTTATGATGATTAATGATTATTTTGAGAAATACTTATTTTTTTTGTATTACTTTTATTTATTGATAATTCTGGTTGATGTATGGTTATAGTTAATTATAGTTGCTCTGAGAAGTAATTAGACTGATCTCTCAATGAGATCTTTTGCTCTCATACATTTATAATATCACCCCCTATTCAGTTTGCATAGAAAGGATTTACATTTTATTTTTCCTTTATTATCCATTCCAAATTTGATATATTGTATTTTGTGTAATAAAATATTTTCTGAGAATAATATTAAAAGTTTTTAAAAACACTATGAAATAATTAGAGATTTTAATTTCTTAATAATAAGATCATTATTTATTATATTCCTATAAGAGAAAAAAGTTATTGGAAAAAAAATGGCCTACAGTTTATTTAATAACTATGAAAGACTGACATTTTGCTATTTGCTTTATTTTAAAAATAAAAATACAGTATTTAGCTTTTATTTCTTATTTTTATTACTTCACTGAATGCATGAATGAACATAGACTTAGCAAAATATATATAAATCTGACCCCTTTATTTATTACTAATAAGTATTTTTTTTTAATTTTGTTTATACTACAATCTTGATTTATATTACTGCCAGGCATATTAAAAACATTATATATATATATATATGTGTGTGTGTGTGTGTTTGTGTTAAAAAATAACTGTATATGTGCAGTTCAATAAACAATATTTATTCTATTCTAATTATTGGTGAATACAGGAGGGAATCAGAACAAAATATAGTGTATTACTGTTTTAAAATTTACATTCTATAAAAAGTTCTAATCTTCCAGTATGTACACATATATGAAAGCATTGGAATAAATAGCTAGCTCCATACAATAACAAGAGAAAAATACCCAGTGGCAATTTTGGTTTTCTAGAGTAATTAGTTTAGCATGAGACCATCAGTTTAATTGTGTAATAATATTGTTGCTGGAAATGTTTCTATGTAGAGTTACTTATTTATTTTATTGTTTACATGTAAATCTAGATGTCTTTAATCTTTGGACAGTTAATTTGTATGTCTGACTGTTTGCATGGATATAATCTTTTAATTTTCATTGTTTACTTCTTTATAAAACCATGATATTTAATTTAATGTGTATATATATGTATGTGTGTGACTAAAATAAAATGTCTCTTATTTGTAATAAAAATAATAAAATATGACTGTGATAATATCACTTACAAATAACTATAACAAACTGCAAAAGTACTTTCAGTTATTTTCATAACTTTCTTTTTTAGTGAAGAAGATTATGAAAATAACAGAAGGTACTTCTGTGATTTATTATAATTAGTACTATACTTGTATTAAATATTAAAGATTCAGCATGTATGCTGTCCATCTCTCTTCTGTATATTTAAATGGTTTTAAGGTCCTATACATGTGGAGTCAAAATGATTTACAGTCAACATGGGTACAATAACAAAATTAGCAAACAAGTGCTTTGAATATGCTATCATCAGTTTTTTCAATGATATGGATGGCTGACGAGTTGGAGAGTGGAAAAGATTGAAGCCTGTTTATTAATGTTTGAAGATTTTTATTTTAATATAAACCAAGCACTGATTACATATATAAATTAATAATTCAAACAAATTTATTTAATACAGTATTCAAATTTTAAACAATATATTCTTTACGGGAAGTACTTTTGATTGTATAACTGACAATCTTTATCAACTATTAATACAAATGTACACAAAATAAACTTATATTACTCGTCATTCAATCCATTCAAATTTCCCACAATTCTGTCATTTTTATATTAGCTGATTGTCTATTTATTAAACCCTCTCTATTCCTAGATATCATCATTGCCTCCTTAATTTTTTGTTTTTCATTACACCTTTCAATTTTTTATGATGACATCTAGGAATAGAAAGGGTTTAATGAATAGACAATCAGCTAATATAAAAACAACAGAATTGTGGGAAATTTAAATGGATTGAATGATCGGTACTATAAGTTTATTTTGTGTACATTTGGATTAATGGTTGATAAAGATTGTCAGTTTTACAATAGAAAGTACTTCCGGTAAAGAATATATTGTTTAAAATTTGAATACTGTATTAAATAAATTTGTTTGAATTATTATTATATGATTTAAAATTACAGATATTTAATGGTTATTGTTTATATATATATATGAAAAACAAAACAAGTTATAAATCACGTAACTTGCTATCGCTTGCATTTATGATCAATAGATAGAGCTTTACGAAAGCATCCAAAGTGTATATTTGTTTACATAAGAGTCAGATTCACTATCTCTTTCATTGGCACCACCTTCAGATCAGCTGATTTCAAGCTAATTTGCTATCATCAGTGAAGGATAGGGCTAGAAACTAGATCTAAACCATGACTCCAAGCATTTATGCAACAAGTTCCTATCAGTTTGCAAGTGATAGCAAGTTATGTGATTTATAACTTGTTTTGTTTTCCATAAATGTACCTTTAAAGGTTTTTGCAATGATATATATTGCAGAGGCTTTGACTATGTGGTGAAACTGAACTTATATCAGACCCATGTAGCTATATGGTTTGTTAGGCTGGGTTTGAAGACATTACGTGTCTGAAAAATTCATGCTTGCAAACTGATAGGAACTTGTTGCATAAACGCTAGGAGTCAGTGTTTAGATCTAGTTTCTAGCCCTATCCTTCGCTGATGATAGCAAATTAGCTTGAAATCAGCTTATTTAAAGGTGGAGCCAATGAAAGAGATAGTGAATTCTGACTCTTTTGACATTTATGTAAACAAATATACACTTATTTGGATGCTTTGGTAAAGCTCCATCTATTGATCATAAATGCAAGTGATAGCAAGTTACGTGATTTATAACTTTTGTTTTTCATAAATGTACCTTTAAAGGTTTTTGCAATGATATATATATATATATATATTGAAGAGGCTTTGACTGTGTGGTGAAACTGAACTGATATCAGACCCATGTAGCTATCTGGCTTGTTAGGCTGGGTTTGAAGACATTACGTGTCTAAAAAATTTATGCTTGCAAACTGATATAAACTTGTTGCATAAACGCTTGGAGTCAGTGTTTAGATCTAGTTTCTAGCCCTATCCTTCACTGATGATAGCAAATTAGCTTGAAATCAGCTGATCTGAAGGTGAACCCAATGAAAGAGATAGTGAATTCTAACTCTTTTGATGTTTATGTAAACAAATAGATGCTTGTTCAGATGCTTTGGTAAAGCTCCATATATATATATATATATATATATATATATATATATATATATATATGGGATATGATGATCCTGACCAACTGATGAGTAATAGTTCAGCACAAAGTATGTATATTGGAGATCATTTATATTTTTCACATATATGTGGTCATCTGTATTGGTTGCATAACATGGAGTGAATGACTGAATTCCTCTAATTTCATATATTGTTTTTAAAATATATTATTATGGTTATACTTTATATATCAGATATAACTTATTCTTTTTAGATTAAATAGAGATTTGAGATATCTCATCTTCCCAATAAAACAATAATCCAATCTTTTATATTCATATATCATTCTGTTTCTAAGATCACGTAACTAAAGAGTTAGTCTGAATTTTTATGTTATATGATGATTTATAGATCTAATAAGTTTAAATTTAATAGATATTGTTATATGTATATGATCTTACATGTCTCTGGCTGAAGAAATGATTTACTCTTAAATAAAAAAATTACCCTTTGATATTTCTTTGAAGCATTAAGGGAATTGAGAAGAAAAAAATTGCTAATGTTTACTCTTATACATTCTCGTTATCATTGTAACTATTATTATTATATGATTATTCATACGTGTATAAATATGGGTGGGCTTCTCACCAACATGCTTCAACCAATGTGATGAGTTATTTTTTTTTCACTTTTTACCTCCGAATTTAAGATCAGAAAAAAATCATATCATTTTTCTTAATAGCCTGGTAGCTCATAACTACACTACTTCTAAGTTGAGTTTTCTTAAAAGGAGAATAAATATGTATGTGAGTAAACATTTTTAAAGATGTTCACATTATAATAGACAAAGCTAAATGGTCATGTGTATCGGTTGCATAAAATAGAGTGGATGACTAAAAGTAGCTTGAATGTTTGAATTCAATTATTCTCTAGTTACATAAGTTATTTTTAAAATATATTATTATTGTTATACACTATATATCATATATAACTTATTTTTTTAGATTAAATAGAGATTTGAGATATTTCATCTTTCCAATAAAATAATAATCCAATTTTTATATTCATATATTATTCTGTTGCCAAAATCATGTATTAATAAGGGTTAGTCTGAATTTTTATATTATATGATGATTTATAGACCTTATAAGTATAAATTTAATAGGTATTGCTATATGTATATGATTTTACATGTCTCTGGCTGCAGAAAAAAATTTATTATTAACTGAAAAATGACTCTTTTATTTTTATTTGAGGAATTAAGAAAACTGAACAGAAAAAATTTCTAATGTCCACTCTATACACTCTCATTATGATTGTAGTTGTTATTATTATATGATTATTCATATAGTATATAAACATGGATGAGCTTCTCACCAACATGTTTCAGCCAGTGTGGTGAGTTTTTTTACCTCATATCTTTCTTCTCAATAGTCCATAGCTTTTAATTAAAGTACATCTAAGTTGAGTTTTTAAAAAAGCAGAATGAATATGTATATAAATGAACATTTTAGAAGATATTTACATCATAATAGTCAAAATTAAATCATGGTCCTAATTCCCAGAAAGTATAAAGTTTCAGACAATGCAGCAATTGTCAAATGAAGGTGGATGGTGCTAAGAATATCCCGATAATGAACCGAGACTGCCATTCGATGATGACCTTTTATTTAAGTACTTACAACTACAGATGAATCTCCAGTAAAGGAGGAGTTTATGAATTATAAGAATTATCTCATATTAAATGGCACATTATTGGACTTTGTGACATTATAATAAAAAGTGAAAAGATAATTGATTTAAAAAGCAGACATATACTATATTATGAAGGCCCAAAGATTAGAAGCACAATTGGAGAAAAGTTCGTTATAAATAAAAAATGAAAGATCAACATTGTGGAGGTTGTGATGTATCAGACAAAATGGCTAAATTAGTTTTTCAACTTATTGGTAAATACCAATTGCAGATAATTCAGGTTTATGCCCCTACAAGTCAAGTTCTCATTGTGATGAAGAAGCAGAGGTTTTATATGGATGTATAAAAGGATTTTGATCAAATAAAACAACATTTTAAAATTGTCATGGAAGATTTTATTGCTGAAATTGATTAACGATTGACAAAAGGGTTTTAGGTAAATTTGATTGTGGTGATGGAAATGAGAAAGAATACAGACTTATGGAATTTTCTGAAAAAAAAAAAAGAACTTTATATTATGAATTTTTTCTTTAAAAAATGTAAAAGGAAATGGCGTGGAACCACCCAAATGAAAGTACAGCAGAATTTGATTATATTTTGATAAACAGAAAATATGCATTTCAAGATTTCAATGTTCTTAATAAATTCAACATAGGAAATGATCATCGATCAGTGAGATATAAGATACATGTTAATGAAAACCTAGAGCGAGAAAAATTATTTTAAAAAATAGTATTCACATTTGATATTCCTAACCTTCAGAAACATTCGAATAAATTTATATTAGAATTTAAAACTCGTTTTAAAATATTAACAAATTTTGAGATATTTTAAACAATATGAGGATAACTGATAAACTATTAAGAACTGACTTTGAAACTTGGGCCCTTAATAGGAAAATAATGCAGAAACTTCAGCACACTCAACGAAGTATAGAAAGATGCATGTTAGGGATAACTTGAAGAAATCGAAAATGAAATACATTGGTAAGAGAATAAACAGGAATTACCAATATTGTTGAAAGAATTAAAAGTCTGAAATGGAACTGGCTTGGACATAGAAAGAGATCACATGTGAGATGAAAGGATAAAATAACTTTCTGGTGTGAAGTGGAGAAGAAAGGTTAGAGATAAAAGAAACGATTAAGCCAGGATAGACTTTCATCCTGCAGTGAATGATGATGACATGTATCTATAGAACAGTGTCTAATTACAATATATGTGTGTCTATGTTTGCGTGTATGTGAGTACCAGAATCTTAAAAATAAGTTTAAATCAGGTTTGTAATCTTATTCCAGGCAGCTAATCAGCCAATGGATAGTCAGAAAATATAAAAAATGAATAAAAATAAAAACTATAAACTATCAACGCCTATGGTATTTTATATCAGGTAAGTATCGTTTTTATAAACAATGTATTTATGTTCATGTAGATACTGCACAAACAATATATAATTTTACCCCACATAGAATATAAACAGTTTTAAATGAAATAGGTGAGCATTTATTGTTTTCTATTATATTGCTTCTCTGCAGATTAATTACCTTTGCCCAAATGTGGGCTATTTAATATCAGTTTTACCATTATCTACACATACAAGTTTTTGATAAAATAGAACGCCCATAATACTTTTATTAATATAATGTAAGATCACCATTAGTATCACGATTTATTTATATTTTATATAGAGGGAAATTTTATAACACTCCTACAATTTCTATATAAAATTAATATATTTTTCTTAAAGATAAGCTTCAAATTTTCATAAAAATTTTAATAGTAAAAATTGAATTTCTGCTCATTGGTCAAGAATATCTCAATAACGTTAGATAATTAGGGAAATCATGAGATATTTATAACAAACCTCGTGTCGTTCTTGCCAATATTTAACAGCGAAGAAATCATAATCTTGAAAAATTACAGTATTATTAGAAAAAATGAACCTCATCACCAAAACAATTTACAGCTGCAATTTCTTCAAGAATAGAAATTAAATGAATAAAAACAACATCATGATAAGTCTGCCCAAATCATTATAGTAGTACCATAAATTCACAGATGAAAAAGATCTTTTTTTTTTTGGCCATTAAGACATAAACTTTTCTATTAATTGAGAAAAGTATAAATAATTAATCATTCCATCATATGACATAATTTTAGTCATCAGTTATCCAGTTTTTCTATTATTTCATTACCATTTTCAAGTTCACTTTTACATTACGTCGCACACCATAAATTAAAGATTTTTAAATGACAATCATATAAATGTTCGTTTTCGCTATTATAGGTAGTTTTGAAAAATACAATGTTTTTAGATTTTTGTAGATTTCTGCAGTGATTTGTTTCTCTATAGTTTTATAATTTAGGCTACAAATCTTCACAATGTCGATTGATAAGCAATTCTGTAGTAAGTTTTGTTCTTATTCTTTAATAACTGCAGTTTTTATTTTTGAAATTATCAATCTTAAAATATTAAACAGTTAAGCAATTTTGCCCTCTTTTCCGCGCTGATGTTCCATATGAGTAACAACAATTTGACACTTTTAAACTCACAGGAGTATAACATTTATTTTGCAGGAGTATAAAATTGATATTAGCTTCCTAACACCTGACATTTACTTCCTATTATATATTCTTTATTATCGTATTAACTTTTTATCTGTAAAATAAAATAGTTACACTAATACGTAAGTTCTTGTCTACTCATCAAAAATATAGTCCTACTATTAAAAGTGTTTCTATTACTTGTCCAGTCTCTGTATTTAAGTTATCTTCTTTTTATAGATGTGAACATTGGTTAAATAAGAAAAAATCGTAGATGCGGATGAGCACAAAGGTCATTGATAGCGTTCAGTCCTAAATATGAAGGTTCCTTGATTTAAACTCAATTTATCATCCAACATCACATACTAGGGAGAATTTAACTTTATTATATATATAGGATAGCAGATGTATTATATTTTATATAAATAGAAATGTGGTATCAAGCAGTAGATAAATATAAACAAGTGTTTCGATTGATTGTAAAAATCTAGTCTTGCGACAAAGTGTCTAGATATATATTGAAAATATAATTATTGTTTAATTCATATGAACAAAATAAACAGGTAGATAAATGATGGTTGTAGATTATATATTTAAACTCTTACTCTGCAATCTTCATTTACGAAATATAACATTTTTATTATTTTCTTTTTCATTTTATAATTTTTCTGCTACGTATATATTAAGTTTCTGCCTTAAAGCAAGTTAATATATTTAGGCAATAGGATACCACAATTGCGCATTAACAGACGATATCATTGGAGATAGTTTATCATTGCTTTACCATTCTCTTAATATACTTTAAATTAGAGACTTATATTTAGACTTTATAATGAGTTTTATAATACCTATATAACATTTGTCATAATACAGGAAAACAGTCTCATTTATTTTTCTAGATAATTATTTCTTTTTAAATCTATTACATTATCTTAAAGCTTATTTTTAGGTTCCCATATGCAGTATAATATTATATCTTCTAATATTGATAAAAATAGCTTCTTTTTTATTATAAAGACTGTGTTGAAAATATTTATTTTTTTAAAATAGGAAATTAGCAGTTAGTTAGACTCAGAATCGAAAATTCAAATATTCAGTCATAGGAGTTCAGTTTTGATTTAGGAAGAATTTTTTGGCAAAGCTATTTGTGTATATATATTTACGATAGTAATAACTTGGCAAATGTTTTTTTTTTTTTAAGTGTCATAGCATCGGCCGGGCAACTGCCTGCAAGTGCAAGGCAGTCGCGCTGACCTCTCGACCACCAATGTATTATTTTTTAAAAAAAAAATTATATACTTCGCTAAAAAAAAAAATCTAGAAGTCAAGAAAATAAAGTTCTTGTTTTTTTTATTTTAAAAGTTCAAATTAAACAATCAAATCGCAATTGCATCTTGTTGCTTCATCTATAAACTATACAATAAAATGAAAAATAGATACTACAGAGATAATTATTAAGAATTGTAATTCACTTTACCGTACTTTATTCTAAAATCATTTCTGAAAGCTATCGATTACTTCTACTGGATGTAATCAATATTAATGATTATAACCAGTACCATGGATGTTTTCTGGTTAAGGACTGCTAGATTGTATGAATCTATTTAACATCCATCATTACTTTATTAGTCAAGTTGAAATATTCAAACACTCTAATGTTTTGTATCCATGGTAATCTGTTTGTTCACCTGTATATTAATCTCACATTAAGCTAATAATTAATTATAGGCATTTTTGATTCTTTGACATAAAATTAGCATATACCAAACAATGCATTATATGACTCAACCCATATTTAATCTCTATTAATAGCAATAATATTGTATATGCCCCTTTACTTTGTTTCAATATGTAAGCATTAATAATCAATGACAATTCAGTATTTCTCTATTGACTAAGTCTAATATCCAGAAACTAGTCTAAGATGACTTATGCCTACACTGATAACTTTAAAATAGAATGAGGATTCAGAAAATTACTAATATTAAAGCAAATGTTAAATGTAAGCTAGAAAATCATGTGATAGTTGTTTGATGTAAATACAAAAGGAACAATTTTCCAACTTTTAAAAAGCTAAATAAAAAAATATTGGCTGAAAAATACTAACTAAACATTGAGAAAAAATGTATACTACAATAACATTATTAAAAAAAATATTAACATATTTTTGTTACATTTTGATTTATAAGTGTCAAACTCACTTCACCCACAACTTTGACACCATCGATTATAGATAAATACAGCAATGATATCACTAATCATTTATTAAAGTATAGATTGTCTCTAGCATAGTGATAAATTTTAAACCTCAGTTAAGGATTAATCTATTAAACAAAATTAATAAAACACGCATACACATGGAGTTATTCACATTTCTCTTTCCCATGTGTAATATCTTTATAAATATATTAAATAACCTCCACATTTCCACACATTCTTTTTAAATCATATAAATAAAGTTACAATAAAAAAAAAAAAAACAAATAATCCCCAATATGCATTTCATGCTGATCCAGCACTCATCACTTGGTTCAAGTCAACATCTCTCATATTTCTGAGCCAACTGGTGAGTGCGAGTTTAGCATGAAATATATCTTGGGGATTATTTGTCTTTTATTGTATCTTTATTTATATAATTTTAAAAGAATTTATGGATGTGTGAAGGTTATTCAATATATCTATTCTATACGATCTTGCCTTAAAATGGCTGGTTAATGGGATTTAGTCTTATTTGTTTTAAATAAAACTTTAATTCTTATAAAATATTTAGTATTTTATAAATAGGTATAATAATATATTGGATTTACTTACAATAATGAAATTTATTCAAGTATTTATTGGAGCAAATTACTATTTGTATATTAAATAATTTAAAGTTCTGTTATGTAAATAAAATATTAGTTTGATGTGCATTTTCATTTCTGGGCTATATAATACCAAAAATAATGTTAATATGATCGATATTCCAATCCTGAGAAAAAGAGTTTCTTTATTATGTGTATCAAGTGCGATTAAATAAGAAGTCATATTTAATTAAGTACTAATTTTATAGGTGTTGTTTTTTTCTTCAAAAAGTAACATTAAAATAAGAAATGAAATTACGGTTTCTGTTTCTGTAGCTACCTATAAATAAGTTTACTCCCCACTAATATGTAGATTTAATTGTATGATATATATAATTTCTAACTTATTGTTAGTGTTACAATTTAATATTCTTTGTAAAACATGATAATACTCTAGTAATTTTTTAAAGATCTTTTAACTTTTTATTGTCAAATATGAATAAGTAAAGAGAACGGTTCATCCTGTATTCATATCAAATTGAGTACTATTATTTTATAAATTTGAAGGCTAACAGATTTAAATAACTTTTTTTTTTTAGTTTTGTTGTGGGGTGATAAAACACATGCTGCCATAAACATATAAAATATTTTTCAGAACTTGCAGAGACTAATTTCTGTTCACCACCATTATGTAACGATAAATAGTGTTAATATTGGAATAAAAATGAACTACAAGAAAGATTTCAGTCAGAATAATGAAATGCAACTTTATTATCTTTGGTAAGCTTTTTATTTTATTTTTGGAAAGAATATAAAACACAACAATCACGTTTAAATAAGTATTTAAATAATTATTAACATTCAAATTATCAAATAGTTGAACACTTGAGAGAATATGTTATGTTGGGGCTGAATGAAGTTTAGTCCAAAAGTTTTTAGCACTTAAGCCAATCATTATTCTAAACATACACAGGGTTAATATTATTTTTTTTTTTAAATTAAAATTATAAATTATGTTTTATTTAACCCTAGTTATAGATTATTTAATAAAAAAATTATATATCTATATTTTTTATTTAATGCAAGATAATCTCCATATTTAATATTTCCCTGATTTAGCAAATAAGAGTGAGTTTGAATGCAATTTCTAGAAAATATAAGATCATGGTGTGTAGATAAATAATTAAAAATGAACATTATCACGACATAAATAAATAATATGTGATTTTTATCAAATTTAAAGTTTTTATTTCTAATTAACTTAAGAATAATTATTTAATCATTTAAGTCTTTATTGATATAAATAAATTCAACATAAAAAAATAAACACTTTCAGAGTAAATTTATATTATGCACATTAAAAATTGTAAAACAAGAGTGGGTAGCATTGGAAAAATATAGAGAGCTTGGTTTGACTGAGGAGACCAAATTTGTCAAAGTGCATTTTATTGGCTAAGTGCATTATTTTTAAATTTACAACTATATATTTCAAATGTAAGAGTGAGGTTAATCATAATTTCAAAAAAGTAATGCAATATTAATTAATGATTTAAAATTTTTAACTCTTCAAGAAAGTCATTATGATTATAACATTATCAAGTAATACAAATGACTGGCAAAAGAAAATAAGGTTAATAAAGTTAGGATTTTAAATTTCAGATTTGTATAGTTTAAATTAGCAATAAAAACCATACCGTTTGTAAAAATTATAAAAATCATGAGACAATGTAAACTTTAGGTCTCCATAAATCATTCGTAATTCTATGAAATCAAAGAAAAGTAGATGAAAAGTTGTTTCTTAGAGTAGGCTATTGGAATTTTTGATACTGTTCTATTAGCTCCTGTCAGCCCCTTGATAGCATTGATGCTACTCAAAAACACAGAAATATAACATTACCGGGCCATCGGCATAAAACTTAATTTTTAATGTCTTTATATATTTATGTATGTTGGCTATTTAAAAAATCAACAAGTTTGTTGATTTGTTATTTAGTTGATGATGTGGAATAATCTATGTATACAAATGAGAAGAAGTTGAATGATAGAATTTAAAATAAGTTCAAAACAATTTTTTCTTCAAATTTTACTCTCACCCTGCTATGTAAGGCAGAATTCGTTTGTAAATAAAATTAGACGTTATATTTATTATATATGTATACTTAATCAAACCAGATATGTATTAATTAATTAAGCATTAGAAGGCCAATAGTTGAATATACCTCTGCTAATTTAATATTTGGAACAGAGAGGTATTGTGCAATCTTTTTCATAGATTTAGATATTTAATAAGAATCAGATCTATTTGCTTAAATAGTTCAGACAAGAGCTATTAATAATTACTTATGCTAAGAAAAAATGCTGCTATCAATACCTCCATCTAAATTAATTAAATATCTTTAAGGAAAACAAGGTTTTTATTCATTTTATAATGGATTGTTAATGTTAATATGGTTGTTTGACTGTATCTGCAATACTGTGTAGTACTTGGTATCATGTGTCTATGTTCTTTTATTGCTTTCTGAAATACTTCATTAAATACTAAAGATGCCTGGATTGAACTCCTCCTAAATGGGTAAACCAAAAAAATGGACATAAGCTATGGAAGAATGCTTCATTCCTGAACCTGGATCACACTAAGGTTTTCAAAACTAATGGGATTCTGGAGCCATTGAAGCAGGTCTCCTTTCAACAAGAACAGTTTTGCTGACAGGAACAGAACTTGCATCTAAACTGTGAAATAGTTTTGGACATCTCCAGTCTCATCATTTTACCACTTACATCTCTCAGCATATAGCAATATGTTGTTTTTCTGTAAAAATGCCACCATGCCAGCTTCTATGCACAACAGTTGGCACAATTTGAATGGCTCAGTTTTGCAGTCAGCCATTTTATTTGTCATGAACGTGTTCTTGCGCAAACATGAGCTGGTCGAAATCTTGCTTGGATATGCCCTTCTGAAATTTTTGAAGGCTTCACATTGAGTAGGGAAGCATGGTGATGGGTTTATAATTGTTAGGAGGTAATAGTAGGTCAGATGACTTGTAAGCTAATTACTTTGACATGAATATTTGAAGAATTATGGCAGGCTGAAGTCCAGACACCCTGACACAATACTGTAGTGAACTTTCAGCTGTCAGCATTGGGATAAAGTGCATAACATGAAGCAGCAGGCTGGCCACCAGAATGGCATGCAAAACTGGCTCTTTCTGTGCTTTTGCATAGAAATAAGGCCAGTGACTGCATAAACAGCATATTTATGTATTTTTGCATATAAATAACGTCATCAAGCAGCTGACATGAGCTAATGGAACAGTACAAAAATTTTTCCTAATTTCAAAAAGAAATGTTTAGAGGTATCTTTTTAACTGGATTTGTACCATTATTCTGTTTCATTGATAAACTGAAAGTCACAAAGAGATACTGCTTGAATGTTTCCTGTTCCAAATTGGTATTGAAAATCAAAAGAAATGAATTAATGTGAAGTATACCATATTTACTAAAACGTGAAGAAAAAAATTTCAATAACTATTTAGAAAATGACTAAGTTTGCATTTGGAAAAAACTAAAATAAATGATTACTAATGATGCTGGCTCGATTAGTCTGAAGGTAATCAAGTAATTCTAGCTATTGCAAGGTATCAAAGAAATTATTTTATAGATCTGTTTCAGCAGTGAAACATATTAAAGATGTTATAATTGTATAAAAATTACTAATCTCTGAAATAAAAAAGAAGTATCATAAAAAATATATAGTTTAAACTGTAAATCTAGAATGTAAAAATACAATAGATATTGTGTGTGTGTACATATATAATATATAATGTCATTTTCATTTTCAACCATTGTCGATATACTTCAGAATGAAGGTATCTCTGATGTCTAATCCACTTTCTCCTATTCCTATCATCACTTCTCCATAACACACCATCCATGTTATCAATCTCTTGGAAACCAGTTTAAGACATCAATTTCATCTTATTACACTTGTGTTTTCTTATATTTCTCATTTTACAGATTGGACATAATCCTTTGGGGCATGATCTGACCAGGAGGTTACAGTCATACATGCAAACATTGTGACTTTATGCCCTTAATGAATAAAAACAGAGGGCATTTTGTTTCTTCCAATACTGGTGGCAACTCTGTTGGCAGGATTCCTTGCACTAATTTGAGGATAAATGCTCCCGTATTTGACAGGAGTTGTATTCTTGCCCTATGTTCTGACAGATATTGAAATGACATGATTGTTCCAAACTTCTCAAGTAGCTTTTGCAGGTCTTGACAATCAAAATTCATGTAACAATTATGGATGGTATTATGGACCATCTTAGGTTGGGACAAGTCTATCAACTAAAAATTTATTTTCAAGAAACATTCACTTTCTATGGAACAACTCCTTCTGGAGGATGTGGTGAAATTTGATCACAAACAGCCATTCAGATGATGGTAAACACATTTCATAGTGTCCTCCAGATGCAACTTCTTCACTAGTATGAAGAACTCATTGGTGGGAAACTGGAAAAGTTGGCATTTTTTATTGGTAGTTGATAATATTAATGTACACTCATTTTTATAATTTGGAAAAAGAATAAACAAGACTACTGGAATTCTTTCATTAAACTCAAAGTTCACCATGTCATAGTCTTTTGGATTTAACATTCCATTCTCCTGTGATAAGTTGAGTATAGATTACTCATTTTTACTTTATAGGAAGTCCTTATTAAGATCTAGAAATTGAAATTTTGTGGCTTTTACATTGTTGCTGTTTCCAGTATTTAGTTCTTCACTTTCATCTGGTGCTTTAAATCTGTATCTGCTTGATATGGGCCACTTTGGTTACTTTTCATCTTACCAGCGTACGATGTGCCTGCATAACTGTTAGTGATGTCCATGTCTTTCCCTAAAGCCTTCATATTATTTTCTTCCATTGCTGTGTGTTGAGCCTGATAACCATTTCCACTACCAGTCTCTATATCACCTGCCTGTAGTATTTTTTTAACTTTGCTTGTTTTTGTGAAGTTTGGTAGTGAGTGTTAACTTCATTTTGATTCTTTTTAGTTTTTGTTAAGAGTTTTTTCAACCTTTTTATTATTTAATTCTTCAAGAATTTTATTTAGATTAGCTGCCTTAGTTATTTCTTGTTGATATCCTGCATTTTTTGGCTGAAAATGTCGTTTTGCCTTAAAATGAGTCATTTCCAGTTCAGCGCTATCTCTTGAGCCAATTTTAACATGTTGTTTTCCATTTATCAGTTTAGGTAACTTTGTGTTTGTAACAGGATGAGTAGCTTCCTTATTTCTAATTGGATCTTGCTGATTTTTTGAAATAACCTTCTTAACACCTTTATCTTCAAAACTGTCAACTTTATTTTTTGTTATCATGTGTTTTCCCATGACTTTCTTGGGATTAATGTCCTCACTTCCGGTTCTGCAATTAATTTTGCTAATAACAGATTTTTTCTTTTAAGGCAATTTTTTCCCTTTGGGTTTTCTTGATTTTCCTGTGCATTTTTATTTAAATTTGGGTCATTTAGAACAATACTAGATGGTTTTAGGGTCTGCACCTGCAGTTTTTCATTGAGAATTGTAATATGATTTTTTACTTTGCTTGTTTTATCAGAATTTTTGCTGACACACTGGCCATCCATTTTGGACAGAAAATTCAACATTTTGCGATGGAAAATTAATTAAATTAACAGTCTAAATTTAGAAATTATCAATAAAAAGTTCCCTTCAAAGCAAGATAAGTTATTTATCTTTAGTTGTACAATACTCAAAAACATCAATAATAATACCAAAATTGAAAAATACTTGTACAACAATATAATGTGATGTGATGTACTATGGCTTCTCCTTAAACGAAGTCAAGAATCTCTCAATAATTATGCCTAGAGAATAGCCACTTTATTTTCCATCCCCCACTCTATGTTTTCCCATATTCTGCTTCATCCCATTTCCACAACATAATCTTTGTCAACCCTATGGCCTTTATATCGAAATCCCCCTTATCTTTTCCCAAACCCAGCATAAACACCAATAATCCACTTTCTGTATAATCACTTTTTTCATATTTATTCTTCCATAACTTCATTATATGTACCCTCTTACAAATTATTAAAATTATTTAGAAGGTACTTGAACTCAGACTTTCAAGCTTCCTACAGTATGCATTTTCATCTTATACAATTTAAACACATGACCACATACAAGTGAAAAAGATAAATGATCTCCAATATACTTATTTCCTGTTGAATCACAAATATTGGAGAAATCATTTATGTGGGAGATGGTGATGAGTGCTGACTCAATACAAAATATGTATATTGGAGATCATTTATTTTTTTCACATGTATATGGTCATGTGTGTCGGTTGTTTGATGAAGTGCATAGCTGTAGAGAGTTTAAAAGTCTGAAGAGCTGTTAAAAGTTTAATTTATAAAACAATTTTTATTTTAAATCAGAGTTGTTGTTGTTGTTGTTATTATTATTATTATTAAGTTTCAACAATAGTAAACTTTAGTGATCTTTTTAGTTACGTAGTATTACAATGCCATAGCAAGATACATATTGAATCTTATTATTGTCAGTTCAATTTCAAGTGCTACCATATTCATTTTTTAAAAAGTACATATCTATATGGGTAATTTTACAGGAGTGTATCTACTTTAGGAATGTTAATTAATCACATTATTGTCCAATAGGAGTAATTTCTGTATAAGTTCTTCATAAGATGAGTTGCAGTCCCCAACCAGAACAGTGGGGCTTGCATTCATGGCAAGAATTGAATTTATATTATAAATTATAGATTCTATCTTTTGCTTTTCTACTGGCATATATATACAAGCACTATATTCATTGTAATTATTTTTGAGTCAGTGTTATTATTAGAAGGTTTGAATCAATGTAAAGTATTTTGAAATTTTCAAAAGGGCAATCTTGAGCAATTACTATTCCAGTTCCTGTAGAAGGGGAGGATGAATCTCTGGAACATGCAGAGAAGCCCTGGCCCCTCAGGCAGGTAGCTGGATTTATTGCTGAGCCTGCATATATCTTTGTTTCTAATAATCCTGTTATATGGGCTCGGATTTGATTTATCCAATTTGTGACTTTGAAATTTTTATTGATTGCATTAAGTCCTCTGACATTTAAAACAGCAATTTTAAGTTTTATTAATTTTTTTTTTTCCTTTGAGTTTAGGAATTCATGTCTTCCTACTTTTCTTCCCCGATTTCCACTGCATCTTGAAACACCAGGCCACTCTCTTCATCCACTGCTACAGCCCAATTATATATTTCCTGCTCACTGTGAGGATTCTCTTGTTCAATTCTCACCTTTTTATATCTTCTATCTTGTTTTGGTGGATGCCTTGGTTTGCGCCTATCTTCAGTGTGGATTTCTATTTCGGTAGGCAGATCTGGAGTAATAGCCTCCATCATTTCAGCAGATGTTTTCTTAATAATTGTTGGCCATGGTATGACTTTGGTTGAAATTTTGCATCTTCTATCTACATGAGTTACATCTTCAGTTTCAGTCTCGAGTGCCATAATTTGCATGTAGTCCTTATTCGCACTCTTTGACTGATTTTGTTGGTCACATTTCATATGGCTTACCTTTGCTGTGATTCTCTTATCCTCTTTTTCATTGTTTAATCTCTCTTGCTCATAGAGCTGAGCTGGCCTTTCCTGGAGTGCCATTTTAAGCTTACTTTGATTATTATTATCTTGTATGTTGTCCAGTGGCTTATTTTCCACTTTTAAACCAACTAGTTCATGGTCGGCCTCAATGTGTTTGATGCGTTTTATGTTCTTGTTTTCCATCGCTTCCATTGTATCTTCTTTATCTGTTTTTTGCTTACTTTGTTTATTATGTTGTATGCCATCCAGTTCCTTATTTTTCCCTTTTACATCATCTAGTTCTGGGTTGCCCTCAATGCGTTTGGTGTGTTTTAGTTTCTTGTCTGTGCTTGTTTTATTTTCTGTGGCTTCGATTATATCTTCTTCATCCGGTTGGTTTATTTCTCCACATTTTTTATTATTTTTTTGCATACTGTCTCTATCTATTTTTGATCTTTGGTGTTCATCAGGTGTATCTTCTATTCCAGTCTCAGATTCCGGTCTTTGATTGTTATCTTGATTTCCTTTTTTTGATTGTTTTTTTTTTGATGAGGCTTTATCTGTTTTGGAGTGACTTCAATTCTTTTGCCTTCTTTTTCAGTGGTTAGTTTGTCTGCCTCAAACAGCTGTGATAGTACTGACTGATCAGCAACTTTCAGCAAACTTTGCTTCATATTTCTTTGTATGTCATCTATTTGTTTATAATTTTTTTGCATGTCACCCATCTCTTGGTCACACTCTTCATGTTTGGCATATTTTCTCTTCTTATCTGGCCTTGTCTGATTTTCTGTTCCTTCCTTTGTATATTCTTTACCTGTCATTTCTGCCCATTTTTTTTTTATTTTTTTGCATGTCATCTATTTCTCAGCCAGTCTCTGGGTGTTTGGGATTTTCTATCTTCTTGTCTGGGTTTGCTTGATCTTCCAGTTGCTCTGTTGTGTATTTTTTAATTAATATTTGCTCTGTTTTAGCTGTTGACTGGTCATTGCTGTTGTGCTTTCTTCCACAGTCTATTGCCAGGTGATCTCTACTTCCACACACAAAACATTGTGGCCTAAGCCCTTTAATTTGTATAGTCAGTATTGCTTCCTGATCCATTATTATGCTTGGGATGTCTTCAGGTCTTATGCCTTCATTCATTTTGATCTTGAAATAGAAGCTGTTTGAATAAACTAGTGTAGGCGTGTCTGAGCGATATATTGGCTTCATGTATATCGGTTGCCCAAAGGGTTTCATTAATTTTGTGAAATCGTGTATATTATACCCAAAATAGGTATTTTTAATAATGCCAGTGTGATAGTTTTGCATCTCTCTATCTACAATCACAAGAACATAATTTTCCAAAGTATTAATTTTTTCTTGAAAATCTGTACATTGCGTTTCATTAATGAATTCTACCGCCAGATATCTTGAGTTGGTATGCTCTCCTATGGTTGAAACTGAGCTCCACATTTTGTTGTTAGATAACTCTTTATATAGTATTTCCTTTGGAAACTTGTAGAGAGAGAGATTTCTATCTGTTGCTGCTAAGACGATTGATTTATTTGAAAAAAATCTCTTAAATGACATGAATAATTTTTTCGGTATGGTTTCATTAAATCTGCTATTTATCTCTTGCACTTCTTCTTTTAACCAAACGTTTTGTAAAGGCACATCGGCATCATATTGATTCATATTTATATCATTTACTTCATTCAGGTCATCCTGATTGGCCCTTCTAAATCTTGGGATTTGTTTTGCGTTTTGCAAATTAAATTCAGCTATGTTCGCATATGTTGTCTGTGCTCTAATGTTGCTATATATTCGTGAAGTCTGATTCGCGCCAAACTTTATCTTGGATTCTGATGTGGACGCCATATTGACAATATCTAGCGTCTGAATAGCGCTTAGAAAAATTAAAAGTTATAAGCAATAAATCACTTACTTTGTGAGTAAAAAGTCCGTTTTCCCTGATAGGTGTGAATATTAATTATCTTCAAGTGATGTTTTAAGCAACTGTTTTTTGGCAATTCAGTATTTTTTTATACTTTTGTTGGAAACGTTTATCTACTTCATCTAACTAAAGGCACAGCAGGACCGCATTTATTATTATTATTATTATTATTATTATTATTATTATTATTATTATTATTATTATTATTATTATTATTATTATTATTATTATTATTATTATTATTATTATTATTATTATTATTATTATTATTATTATTATTATTATTATTATTATTATTATTTATTTCAGTAAATGTAGACAATATCTATTACAATTTAGTCTATGTTTATTTCTACTTTTCCTTTCAACTTTATATATATTCATGTGCACACACTATATTATTGTGTGTTACATAATCTAATAGTTGCAATATATATATATGCAATCTGTATTTATTCTTGTGAAATTAACAGAACTGTTATTGCAACTGGATGCCTTCATCAGGTAATGAAAAGTTGCTTTAAAAATGTTGTAGCAGTACTGCAAGCAACATGTTGAGCAAGATTAAAACTCTATTCAATAGAAATAAAAATATATTTTTAAAAAAGGTGAAGAAATAAAGGGGGGGGGCAAAAGCTGAATTCTTTGATATACAATTAACAATGAGGTTTTTTTTTTCCAAATGGAAAGTAACTTAGATGTATGTATCATTGCATTGGTGGATACAGATTAAGTCTCTTAAAAATCTTGATAAATTATCCGATTGTTTTGTTGATGAGTGTCATATGGGGATGGGATCCTAGTGGTAGAAAAATCTACATTGTGACCAGTATCAACATATAGTGAAAGTACTGATAATGATAAGTAATGTTTTACAATGTTTGAACCCATGTAAGAGACCCTACATGAGATTTCATAAACTCATATGGTCTAAAGAGGAAGCAAGTTTTTAGTTTTAATTGAAATATTAACTTTTTGATTAGTATGTACCTAGTTTTTTATGTTATAGTGATTCAGCATTCACCCAATACTGTCTATAATTCTTTTTATAAAAGGAACACCAAGTTTTAATGACAATAATACTATTAATTACATGTAAATGAAGCTTGATAATAAATCTTTATATTTTTTTTATATATTTTAATATAGAATATTCCACTTTCAATTTAACATAGGTCAGACAAACAGAAGCTAGAAATCGGTCTGGGGTTATGAATATTCTGAAAAGCTTGTTAATAGCTATTGGTAAGCTCATTAGATAATATATATATCAAAACTAACACATCGTGTTTAACCTACTTTCTTTTTATCAAATAACCATGAAAACATTAAATATAATATATACTAATGTAAGTGTTATTGATAAAATATTCTTAAAGCAGACTTCTTCATTCTAATTTATATCGATTCACTATAAGTTTAAATAACCAATTTGTACTAGACGGGTAGTACTATTAAATAGATATTCTGGCTTATATATCTTATTCACAGAGGATTTTGAGCCTAATATGCAGCATCCAAATTTTAATTCTTTTATACTTTAAGACTAAGGTCCAGAGATTTACAAACATTCTTTTGAACTCAATTCAATTTGCTTCTATAATATTATAAATTTAAAACCAGACTAACGATAATATATATTGGGTATTTTAGTGACCTCAATTTTATTTTTCAGCATCTTCATCATTTAATTAAGAGGGTATATACTTACATAATGTTCTACAATTTTTCCTGCTTATGTTTAGCATATGATTTTATAAACAGTTATCTTCATTTAAGAACCATCTATTCTAAACGTTGTTAATCAAGTGACTTTAGATTGATTCATCTTTCCACCAGAAAGGGAAGTGAATCTCTCTGTTAATATTGAACTGATTGTTTGTTTTTTACTTCTTTTTTTTCATATGTCATAGCATCAGGCCGGGACACGAACCCACAACCGTCTGCAACCAACTACTTGCTTGCATGGCGGTTGCGATACCTCTTGGCTAACAACGCAAGACAAGTTTGTTTTTTACTTTAATATCAGAAATTAAGATTTAATAAGCCTTTTACATTATTAAATTAATAATGTTTATCTTTATTGTAATTTTTTTTGAAGGAAGAAAAGATAAAATAAAAACTGAAAAGAATGAGTTCAAAATAATTACTTTTGTAATAAATACTAAAAGAATTGAAGGGGTGAATTACAAAGTTTAAAAAAAAAATATTTAACTAGAAAATTTTTTTTATTGGATATAAAAAGATAAAATCCATGACAAAAATTATTTAATTATATATATTGGATCGTTATATAAAATAAAATAAAATCATTAAGTATAACTGTATATGCTATACAACATTTTTCTTGCATATAATGGTGTATATAAATTAGAAAAAATAACATATGATGTATAAATTATTTACATAAAATCTTGAAGAAGATTTTCAAGGGATTTTATTAAGAGAAATAGATGAGATAATTTATTTGCTGTTTTTATAGCAAAGCAATCCAATTTTTTAAAAAAATATTCAATGACTATTTTTATTTTATTTTATAGCTTATTTATCCGGTTTTTTAATTTAAGTTTTGTTTACTGAATTAAAATAAGATCTTGATGCCACAGGAGTTTAAAGTTACCTCAATAATGGGAAGTTAGCTACAAGATGGTATTGATTGAGAGTCTTACGACAGTATCATTTAGTCCATTCACTCAACTATGTTTGCATACTTGACAGATAATGAAGAGGATCATTGTAGAAAAGTCTCCTGGTAATAAATATGGCGATTTGAAATTTTGGAGTATTTTAAGACTAATAGTCATTATTTAATACCTAAATAAATTAGTTCCTGTGAAACAAAAATAAATAGGGATAGTTTAACACCTACTCACATTTTATATATATTTTTACCCTGGAATACATAACATCACGGAGAAACTTGGCACTTTATACTTTTCTTCAATTGTTCAATAATATAGCAGCGGATTTTGTTTCTTAAAACTATTACTATACCAAGATTAATAGTAACCATAGATCTAAAATAAATATTTCATTTAAACATTACAATTCACTATATTTAAATTACACGATTTTTAAAAACATGACATCTTAAAGTATTTCCTGGTTGTATGGGCGTAGCATACTTTCTGGACCAACAATAATATGTCGTATTTGATAACATATGGGATGATAAAATCGCAAGTTGTTATGTAATTTCAAAAAAAGATAAAAACATTACATTTATTAAATATTTGTAAACAATTGTCAATAAATATTTTTTAAAAAAAGAACAGCAAGTAAATCAATGAATAATTTTTTTAAAAGAAAGTCGCATTAAGCTTAGCAAGACTTGAAAACAAATCAAAATTTGAGGAATACATTGCTAATATGTGTGAGGAGGGAAATATTTAATTAGAAGAAAAAAATATGATAAATAAAAATAGAATATTACGATAAAATAATTGAATGATTAGTCGCTCTAAAGGTCATGTAACGTTCGAGCACTAGAAGTAACAGGTTGAGCTTGATACGGGAACTTTTAACTCTTGAGTTCATCATTCTTCCATTGCGCTAAAGGGAACAGGGAAAATGAATATTCGTAAATTTAAAAAAAAATCCATTAACCTTTAAAATATTTATTAAAATCTATTTATAAAAGATTCCTAGTTTTTCTAAAGTGTTTATTTCTTAATTTTCAATTAATAAATATCATCTTTCGAATAGTTGTCTTTTTATTTCTTGGCAGATAATTTAATTATTAACATGGATTGCAAATACTGTCATTTAAAACACAACTATTAAAAATTATATAAGTATTTGCACATACAAAAATAGACTTTTATATAATAAATATCTAAAGAATAAAAATAATAATTAATATTTATTAATCAGACTACAGACTTAATGTCATTTATTTGTTCAACTTTTTATTCATCATTTTAATAGAAATTTCCTGTTTTTAAAAAATAAAATAAGTCAGATAAAAATAAGTTTTGTTTAATATTAGTAATATACATTGGTCAAGATATAAATTATAAACATGCTACGTCTAAGTAATTGTTTTTGAAACATTTCAATATACAAAGATTTGCCGCCATTACGTATAAAATATATGTGCGCAATTATTTATTTTTATAAGAATCTTTATTTTAAAGTAATAATAATCTCAACTTATTTGATTACGAATTATTTCATTATATAACAGATCTAATTATTTTTTAATTTTAAAATATTTATTATTAATTTAACAGATTACTCTCTAAACGTTAAAAGTATATTAACGTAGTTATAATATTCCACGATACGCTCATAAATTTCTTTAAAATTTCATCAGGTTTTTTTTTTTTTTTCAAATAATGAAAGTAGCTCGTAAACAGCTCGTTGCTATTGTTTTAATTGTATTTTATATTTTAAAATGAATAAATATTTTACTTTTAATGTACCATTATGACAAAATAATCATTAAGTAATAAATATAATATAGAAATGAATAGATAGATGGCTGGATGGATAGATAGGTAAGTAGATAGATAGATAGGCAGATAGACAGATATTATGTAGGTAGGTAGGTTGGTAGATGGATTGATGGACGGATAGATAGATAGATAGATAGATAGATAGATAGATAGATAGATAGATAGATAGATAGATAGATAGATAGATAGATAGACAGACTGACCGGCTGACAGAGAGACAGATAGATAGATAGATAGATAGGATAGACAGACAGACTGACTGACCGGCAGACAGAGAGACAGATAGACAGACAGACAGATAGATAGATAGATAGATAGATAGATAGATAGATAGATAGATAGATAGATAGATAGATAGATAGATGGATGGATGGATGGATGGATAGATAGATAGATAGATAGATAGATAGAGAGGGAGAGAGAGAGACAGAGATAAATAGATTCTTAAAAAAAAAAAAAAATAAGCCATTGCATGGCGAAAGCTTTTCAATAGTTCTCAGAAAAGGAAAAGTGGGAAAAAGAAGACATTACATAATAGCATTGCCAATTTCTGATCTTGAGAATTTAAATGGTTTCATATTTTTAGTTTTACATCCTAAATAACCAAGTTGTTGAATAATTGCTAAAATTGGCTATAAAGCCTAAGCCTTTTTGAGATATGATTTTTTTTCAAGATTTATCTGATTTGGATTCAAATTCCAGGTCATATAAAATATAGGAAATTCACTAAGGATATTAATAATATTTGTAATATTAAAAAAAATTACAATAAATAAAAAGGAAGACAATAGATTTATTTTTGTATTCTAAGGATTATATAGAAAGAATAGAAAATGAAATAAATAAAAAAAGAAAATAATAAATTACCAAAAGATCGCTTTAATTTAATCAAAATGAAATTACTACATAAGTGGAAAAACATAAAATTATATATATATTATTTTTACTAAAGTAAAAACTCATAAGAATAATAATCTATTAAGATTACTATTTAATTTTAGTTATTTTATTCTACAAAAATTTGGCAAATATTTAAACAAATGGATAGCAAATATAATAGATTGTGGGGAATTTTCTTAAAAACAGAGATGTTATCATAAATAAATTAAATAATATAGAAATGAATAGAAAACAAGTTTACAAAAGACATGGAAACAATGTATCCTAGTATTCTAGGGATTAAATGTATAGAAATATTAATACAAAACTATCTCTATACAAAAATGATATAAATATAATACATATTATAGAAGTTTAATTTTAATGCATAATAGTTTATATTTTAAATTCAATAATGAATATTGAATTGTACATAAAAGATGGTCAGTGTGTTAATGTCATCAATTTTATAAAAGAATTATAATTAATATAATTAAAAAAAGAATGATAAATCAAAATATAATACATTATTCATGATATGTTGAGGATACTTTAATAATTATTAGAAAGTGAGCTGTAAATAATATTTATATTGAATTTAATAATATGATACTTGAGTACTAAAGCTGCAACATGTTAGACCTTTATGTGCCTGTTCACATTCGTATCATTCCACTGCTGGTAACTTTGTAATCTTGTGATCTGATAAAATGTATACACAGAGCATTGAGCGGTTCATACAAATGTCACCAACTACATGCTCCATGTTGCAAGACTAAAAATAAGTGAATAATAATAAAATGTGATATAGTTTAAATATACACCAAACAAACAATAAATGATTTTGATTTTTAATTAATTTATATAAAAATACATTAACTACTGGGATTTTCATAAAACTGCTATTAAATGTCTTTTTTTATATAAAGAAATTAAATCAAAAACTACAAAAAAAGAAATTAATTATTACACATATACCAAACGAACAGTAAATGATTTTGACTTTTAAGTAATTTTGAACAACTTATTCAAAAAAAAAAAAAAACAAGTTTTAACTATGATGCCATTAATCAAAAAATAGTTATTTAAATATAAACAAAACAAACAGTAAATGAATATGATTTTGAAATAATTTGGATAAAAATACATTAACTATATTCCTACGACACTTACTATGTAATATATAACAGAAATTTACATGTTAAAGCCAAACTTTTTTTATTAAATATTACCACAAAAAATAGAGATCTGCAGTAAAAATTTTTGCTCCAAAAATGAAACCACTTGATTGCAAAGTAGGCTGGGATTTTCATAAAACTACTATCATTTTTTATAAAGAAATTAGACCAAAAATACAATGAAAATGACAAGAATATTACAATGGAAAAAATAGCTGTTGTTAGAAACAAATCTGGACAATAATTGAAAAATGTCTGATTATTTCTTTCAATATGACATCTATGGTGATATGATATGATGTCAGCTATGACATCATCACCACTGAAAAATGTAGAATTATTTCTTTCAATATGACATCATTGTGACATGATACATTTATTGTGGGTATAAAAAGGTCTCCTATCTCACCTATACTGCAGCCTTAATACTCAAGTACCTATTATATATAATATTAAATTTATAATAATGGAATTTGACATTAAAATAAAGTAATTTAATGTAAAGATTAATATAGATAATAATAACATAAAATAGCAATTATTAAAAATTGAATGTATAAAAATGATAAATACAATACAAATAAAAATATAACTAATTTACATAATGAATAGTTGACTGCATTATAAAAAATTATAGATATAAGGCTAAAAATATTAATAATTCACATTTTAACTATAAACCATTTAAATTAAATAATAATGTCTCTATTTTAAATAATAATTGTAATAATAATAAAAATACTATCACTACTACTAATAATAATAATAATGGTGATAATGATGATGATGATGATGATGATGATGATGATGATGATAATAATAATAATAATAATAATAATAATAATAACAACAACAACAACAACTGGATAAAACTTTAGTACTTCCCTAAAATTTATAATACAGTAATAAAAAATACAAATTGTATAGATAAAAATATAAACATAGAATGAACAAATAGAAAAAATCTAGTGAAATTAATATGTAATTATATAATAAAAGATGATATAAAATATATAAAAGGAATTATATATACAATTAAAGGTGTAAATTGCAATATGATTTACTCTAGAAATACAGAGAAACAATTAGATAAAAGAGCAAAGGAATGTAAAAATGCAATTAATGGAAGAAATTATAAACCTGCATTATATATTCATTATATATATATATATATATATATAAGAATGTCATTATACCATTTAAATATACAATATGTTATGCCTATATTTATATATTTTAAAAAATATTTTTATTTATACAAATATATTTATACAAAAATAAATAAAAGACATACGTTTAAATAAATTAAAAACATATAAAACTAGGAAAATGTATTGATTTCCCAAAGATAAAAGTCTTATGCATGAATTTTAATTCATTTATCAATTTTGTAAACGAAAAAATAATAATTAAAACCCTAATGCCTGTTTTAGGTAGTTGAGTGCTTAACAATGATCATAAATTTTTTTTAAAGGGATTGTATATTTTTAAATAATTTTTGCAGGAACAAACAAAAATTAAAAAAAAAAATTATCTTGATTTATAAAAAATAAAACATTTTGGTTTATTATTATTCTATTGCCAGGATTGTAGAAGTTAAATGATATTTGAACACCTATATCAGATTGGGCATTGAGTCTCTTTTTTAACTTTTCTCTATCGGAAAACAAAGATTGTGACCATTATTTGAATTAATCTTATAAATTAATAAAGATTAAAAAAAAATATTTTTATATTTTAAAATATAACTTTGAATGATCAAATTATTTTTTTAAAAATATTAATTAATTAATTATTAAAAATAAATATTTTTGTGAAAGTTTATGATACATCTTAGTTTTTCAATTATTAAACTTCAAATCTGGTGATTGTTTTGTTAAGTATATTTATTAATTAAGTCCTTGTATTAAATCAGATTGATATAGCTAGACAGTAAAATATTATAACATTTTATCATCATCACTAGTCTTTCATCATTGCTTACTGTTCTTTTATCATAATATAGTGTAGCATTTTGATAATTAAAGTTATATCATTAATTTTAATGAACTATTAAATCATTAAGATACATTTAATTTTTATTGAAAGGGAATTACACCATACACACATGTGTTGTAATGTTATTTTAAGATCTCAACAATGTTTTGTTGAGTATGTAGGACACTTTCAAAACAAAGTACAAGATAGAGTTTAAGAAGATAAAGGTGGCTGTCTTATTTTTATACCTAAATTCAATTATATAGACTAATCTAAATATGTCTGGGAATGAGAGTGTGAAGATATTTCTTTAATCACTTTACATTCATTAACTTTATTCTGTCTATTAACAATTATGAAATCTTTCAATTTATTGCCTGTTAATATTACAAAATATTAAAATATCATTGATGTATTACATCAACATTACACTGCATGTGTATAGGATGTAATTCTCTTCCGATTAAAATTACATATGAACATTGTGTTAGTAAATTAAAATAGATAGTTACATAAGATGCATTTGGTGTAAATCTTATTTATTTTACATTAAATGTGCAGATAATTAGTAAATAAATATCTGAATAACAGGAAATGCATGTCAATTGAATTAAACATAAGAAATTGATAAATTAAAAAATTGGATTATAATACAACTATTGTTAATATTTGAAAAAAACTAATATTTGCAGACTTACTGCTAAGATAGGTATATTGCCAACAAATCAAAATTGATTTTGGCTATTATGTGACTGATATTTTGTCTATTCACTAAATTTTCAATGGAGAAGCTTATGATATCTTCTTTCATTGCTATTCAGAAAATTGTTTAAATACTGCTATGATTCTTTACAATATAATATATGATTTCTGTCCAATGTAGATATTAATATGGTGATAGAAAAAAAATGAGACAAGACCAAATAAAAGAAAGATAATAATGACAAAAAAAAATAGATCCTTTTTATGAAAGATTATTAGATGCAGGAAGATGAAAATCACTACAGATATTAATATAAAACAAGAAATATCATTAATAGATAAACAATATTTGACTTAACTATTGTATTTTAGTGTGATAATAAAAATTAAAACTTAAGCATTTGAAAAAAATATTTCAGAATGTATTTTTTAAAAAACTATTATTAAAAAAATTTATTTAAATCATTTAGTATATACATATAATTTTAAAATATAAAAACTGCATTCTTGAAATGCAGTCTACAATAAATATAAGCTTAATGCATTTTTGGTACAGAAAATTATTTTCAAAGACAAACGTTATTCAAAATAAAAAAAGAATTTGTGAATGTGATCGTCTCTGAAAAGAGCGTTGTGCCTGGTATGTTTATTAAGATTGCATTTAATGCTCTTGATATTTTCTCCATATTGATATTAATTCTAATGAAAGAATATAATAAAATTAATCCAATAGTTCATATTTAAATCGCTATGTGGTGTTTAAGCACTGAAAATTACAGAATTGACTTTGATCTAAGATTTTTTATTTGTAAAGTCTATTCCCCTGTCTTTGTGCTAAATCACAGGTTATAATCAAAGAGAAATATATTATTACTCATTGTAGTGAAAATTTTAAACAATAGTATTTTAAACTTTGCTGTATATCTCTGTAATATAAAATAAACTTTCCAACTTTTATATTACATGTCTTAGCTAAAACCAAGTTTTTTTTAGATATGTTAAAAGTCTAAATACCTGTTGCCATGCTAAATAGTCATTTTTTAATTTTATACTCAATTAGTTACATTAAAATATGGTACAATATAATCTCATTCTCAAAAACATTATATACAAATCATTATTTTTTTTTAATTATCTGGGTCTTTATCACTGGCTTATCTCAGAGAGCCTTTAGTTTTCAAATCTTTTCATTTGACTTTAAAGTCTGCACTCAAACTTTTATGATATTTATTAAGACATTAATTAACATGTATTTGTGTTATCCATTCTTAAGATACAATATGGTTATTCTTCTAACTATCTATAGATGTAAAATATATATCCTACAAATTTTTCTATGTAGCATACTTGCTTACCATAGTGAATATATAAAAGCAAGATTTCTCCTTTTTCTTTTTAAAATTTGTTTATTCAAACTATAATTTTATTCTTACTTCAAACGTTTCAACTACATTCTGTAGTCATTATCAAGTTTCCTCCTTCCCTATATTTAACTATTTCTTTTAAAAAACCTTTATAAAAGAAATACCTTTTTAAAAGAAATAGTTAAATATAGGAAAGGAGGAAACTTGATAATGAATACAGAATGTAGTTGAAATGTTTGGAGTAAAAATAAAATTATAGTTTGAATAAACAAGTTTTAAAAAGAAAATGGAGGAATCTTGATTTTATATATTTACTATCATGGAGCTATAATTTTTAAAAAAAAAGAAGAAATGAAAAGTTCTGAATATAATTATACTTATCATAGTGATAACATATTTTGTCTTTCTCAAAGACCTTTCCACACAAAATTTCCATACAAAATTTTCTTAAATATTTTAATGCCCATTTATACAAAAAAGATAATCAAATATTTTGTCTAAACATATTTATTCATGCTTAGCATGCTTTTGCTATATTAAATATTTGATTATCTTTTTTGTATAAATGCCAGAACATTTTTATAATTAATATTACATTCACATAGAAAAGAGATATAAGTTTTGTAAAAAAATTTTAGAAAATTTTCAGAAAGTGTACTAATTTTCTTCTCTTTTTTTTTTTTACCTTTTTATTATTTCACAATTTATGTTTTTCATTTTTTTATTAACATAATGTTGATTTTTTTTTTGTTTAACAATTTAAATGAAAGATTTTCTTTTTAACATTTAAAAAAAAAAAGCTTTATTTTTTTAACTTGGTAGAATTACTATAATCACTAAGCTGTGTGCTTTAAAGTTATTTCAAATGAAATTTAAAATTTTTGAAAGACAATGGAAATTTATTCTGAATTAGAGTGCTGTGACAGAATGAGAACTATTTGAAAATTGTATTTATTTTCCAATAAACAATAATCTATTAATAAATTACACACACACACACCCATATAAGCATAAAATGTACATATTTCCAATTCATTTATAAATTTTAATGTTCTTTTGTTTTTTTAATAGCATATGAATCAAATAGATAGCATTAAAATGGCAAATGTGACAACTTCCATATATAATCCAACTGTTTCTGTGCCATATTTTTTTCTTTATTTATATTATCATAATCAGAAAGAGAAACTAAAGCAATAGCAACACAAATTCAAACCCTTTACATTAATCACTTCTCATGTTTCACAGATGATGATTTTATTTTTAAAGTATCATTTTAAATCCTATTTGGTGAATGGCTTTAAGTTTGCTTCTACCATGAAAAAAGAAAACATCCAATAAAATGCATTATCTTGAATCAGATACTATTTTGTTTTGAATAACAATTTTTCCCAGTACTGTTTATATTAAATTTAATTCTCTGACCTATAGTAATTAAAGTCTATTTGTAAAGCAGTCAAAAATGAATTTCAGTAGCTCTTGATCTTATATAGATAAAAGATTTAGGCAATAATAAATATGAGAGTTAGTATCCAATTTATAGGGATGTTTGTACAACTTTTTTCAAATCAGTCATATTTCACATTCACATGGCAGAGTCATTGAGTATGCATATTAATAATCTATTAAACAACTAATTGTATAGTGCTAAATAATATGTAATATTTTGAAATGATAGGTTTAAAGAGTACTGTCTATATTTAACATCTTTATGGATTGTATGTTTGCTATGATAGTTATCATTGTCTAAATCTGCTTTTTATTAAAAATCAAAAGCCTCATAAATAGAAATAAGATTAACTTTTCATCTGTTTTGCAAATAGACTTTGATATTATGAGATATTGGGTTGAATTGAATATAAGTGCTTCAAATCATCACTCCAAAACATATTAATTAACACTATGTAATTCTAATTTATATATAATAAACATATTTTAACCCATTTAACAATGTTTTAATAAATATACAAATGTCACATGATCACCATCTCATTCTAGCACATAATTGTTGTAGGGAGAGTTTTGCCTTTGTTTAAATATACAAATGATTTTAAATTATTTTTACTATATAAACTTTATTCTCTGTTAAATATATTTATTAATGTTTACAATCATGTATATTATACCTATCTTTTTCTTTCAACCATGTAACCTATTTTATGTTTTTATAAATTATTTTTATCACATCGTTTTACTTCAAAACGATAGTAATAGTCATAGGGGGGGAGGTATAATTCCTAATATGTATTTCAATAAGAGTGAGTTCTATCCATCTTACTTGACACAACTCTTCCCAATATTCAGACACTGCTACTATATACCTATCTACATGGATTACATACATTTTATTTGTAAAATGCTATATTTTTAACCAGTGCTTATTTCAAATAACTGTTTTTTAATAAATACACAAATGATCATAAATCATTTTTATTGAATAAGAACTGATTTGTTGATGCTTAATGTTTTGAATTTCTTATCTTTTCTTCGGGTTTAGTTTTAATTAAAGATAATCTTTAAAAGAATGATTTGACAAATATTTATTAGTTTAAATAAAGCTAGTAAATAATAATCAAAATTATAGAATACAGTAGTGATTAAAAACATGTATGATCAAAAATAATTTAATTATCCTTCCGAAGTAGCATAATCAAAATATTGTTTAATTGGCCATTCATAATTTTAACACTTTCAAATTAAACAACATATACTTGATTCTGGACTACTAATGTAGAAAAGTCTTCGTTCTTTATAATTGATTGCTTTTAGAAAAATATCTTGAAAGTCGATGGAAACAAAATTATCATATAAATAATGTTAATAATGATTAATGGGTCACTATAGCACTATAAAACTATGATGTTTCTTTTAAATATTGAAAATAATGCGTGTATGTAATGTATAATATTAATATTATATATTTTTTAAAAAAACATGAGTAAAAATATAAATTAAATAAACACAAATGTTTAAATTTCATGTGGAAAAAAAATAACAATATTCTGGCATTGGTGGTCGAGAGGTCAGCGCAGCCACCTTACAAGCAGTTGCCCGGGTTGCGGGTTCGTGTCCCAGCCAATGCTATGACACTTGAAGAAAAAATAATAATAATAATAAATTATGAATTAAAAAAATACAGTATTTTTTCTTTTCATTTATTACAACTTTAAAAAAAAGATAATTAAATGTATTTTCATCCTTTGCCCAATGGTAATTTATCTTCAAATTTTAAAATTACCGTTTTTGTTTTTGTTTTTTTAAAAAAAGAAATATATCATTTTATTCCAAACACAATGAAATCCAAATCCATTGTTTTCCAAGAAGATGGAGAAAATAAATAACAGGACCAAGTAATTATAAACCATAACTGCCATGCCTCGTTTAGCATAATGGTAGAGTGACCAACTCTGGAGCTTCAAATCCAGTCACCAAACCAGTCTTTCATTTACTTCTGGCTCTTGAACGTCTTATGCACTCCTGAACAATAAAACCATTTGATTATTCATTTATTAAGCTTCATTAGTAAAGACAATTTAATGATTACTGGTTATTGTTTAAATGTATATTAAAGTCCGGATATAACAATACCCAAACTTTCCACACTCATTATTTGCAAAATGTGTGTAACTCTTTAATTTTAGTATCACAATAATTAAATATATTGTTTTAAAAAACAGACTTAATATAAAGAATAGTAATTAAATATTTTCAATTCATTTATACCTTCACTTAAACAATCTTGATTTTAGACAATTCTAAACACAACTTACTAAAATAATCTTTGATTAACATTTATTTTGTACAAACTTTACACCTCAATTCAAAACATGATCTTCCAAGATTTTCTCAGTCAATGCCATAGTGTTGTATTCACTGCATGTGCTAGATAATATGATGAAATTTGAATACTCCTTGAAAGCTTTTATTTTCATTAGCATTTCAACTCAGAAAAGTTTGGCATAACTTCAAGTTTATTACAGAATCTTTTACTTATTAAAATAAATACTGAATTGTAATAAAAATTAAATATAATTAAAAAAAAGAGCACAGGTGAAACTAATGTTTAAGAGTTTCTACAGAAGCACAATAAATTTAAACTTTCTCATGGCCATTTTTGACAAAGCATTATTCTTAACTATTTCCAATCTTTCAGTAAATGAAAAGAAAAAAATCAGGATATAAAGAGTATTATGTTGTTGTTTTTTTTCAAATTATATATATATGTGTGTGTGTGTGTGTGATAAAATGATAGTTTTGCGATTGATTAATGTAGAAAAAAAGCTATTATTTATATAGTGCTAATTTAATGCTCAAAAAATTAAACAAATTAAACAAAAAAATGAAATACGTAGAAGTAATGGATTATATTTCATTGGTATTTAATTTGGCACTATTTTTTTTATGATTATTTTCAAAAAGTTTAAATAATAATATACCAAATGAATGAAATAATACAACAATGATATTGATATTTAAGAAAGGGTGTGCTAGAAATTACAGACCAATTAGTCTTTAATCAATTTTATATAATTATTAGCACAAATCAATTACAGAGAATTTGAAACTAGAGTCAACCATAAAAACAATCTAGTGTAATTTAAAAGTAACCATAATACAACAAATCATTGTTAAAATATTAAAAAAAGTTGTATAAACTATCAATGAATATGAATTGCTGTGTTGACTGGCTTTGTACGTTCTAAAATAGCATTTGATTCTATAAGCATTTCTGTTGCAATAAAACTGAAAAATATTTATCAAAATAAAGAGCAGCAATGAGATTACTTGATTAAGGCTGTCTGCTTTTGAATGAACACCAGAATGACTCTATCTCTCCAAAACTTTTTATAGTAGTTTTATGACAACTATTTTATGAATTAAAACGGAAATAGTAAAACCAAATGAAGATTATTCAAGTAAACTATATTTTTAGAGGATAAATAATTTTTGTAAATAATGCTTCAGTAAATATTTGTCAGAACTAATTAGATGAAAACTTAAAAAAAATGAATAAAAATAAATACTATAAATCTAAAATACGTATTCAGTGATTTTTCAAGAAAGAAGAAAATAAAACTACATAGACTTAAATTAGAAACTGATGACTATTAATATCTTGGTCAAATTAATTATATTGATAAAAATATAATGAATAAAAATATTTATAGAATTTGATTTTGATGAAATGCTTCTGAGAAAAAGAACAATATTAAAAAGACATATGCTTATCATGATTTAGGTATTGTTCCAGTGATTATCTATGGGTCTAGGATTTGAACACTTAATAAAAAAAGCACTACAAATATTACATAACATGCAGTAATTATAATGAAATCAAAATGTATTGGTTTGTTGCAAAACTTAAACTAACATTGTTGAAAAAATTAATACACTAGAATAAGATTATGTTGAATATTTTACTAGAAGGCTAAATGGACAACTAAAATTCTAAATTGGATCTTAAGTTATTGAAAGAGACACCATCTGAGGTAGATGGATTAAATTAATGTGGAGAAAAAATGATTATAATTAGGAAAAAATGGTTTATATTAGAGAAACTCTTCATTTTAGTAGAATGATATCAAAAATTATGAAAAAAATTAAGAATAACTTTTTCAATCCATTCAGTAAAGATAAAAACTTCCAGCAGAGAAAGGGAACATACTGACTAAGTGTAAATTACTAATACTTTGTAAACAAATATATTTACAAAAAAAATCAGGTCAGATGTCACATGACTTAATTTAATAAGCTTGTGTTTACAAATTTTATATATAGGACTTGCAAAACAAACTTTTAACAAACTTTGTAGAATATCCCCAACCTCAGACTGGTTTCTTCTACTGGTATCATCAGTGAGGTGCTAGGATATTCAATCATTAGATTAAAAATACCAGGATAATCCCAGCACTTTATCTAATGTATAACTTTTAAGTAGAAACTCTGAAATTTTCAGACATCCGTATATCTTCCAATCCAACTATCTTACTTAAATAGCTATACAGGACTATCAAATATATTTATTATAGTTCCTAAGAATTGAACAAAACTTATTTTTTGTGTTTTCCTTTCATTAGACAATTCAAACACTGATTCAAAAAAAATGTACATGGGAATTTTTCCATGTAATAATTTATCTAAATTTTCAGCTATGATGTAACTAGGCAACAATTAATTAAAATTAGCAATGCAAACTGAACCAGCTTGTGGTTAAGACCTGTAGGGTCCCAACATTCACATTTTCATGTGCATATTCTTGAGGTTTACAGCCTTAATAAATATTACTTATATAATAGCAGTAGTATTTGTCTCTTCTTATGTTAAGCCAAAAGTAGAAATTATTTTAGTTTAAAAATATTTATAAGATATCTACATTTGACATAGAACTCTTATTTCAGCTAGATTATAACTTATAAATGGCAAGAATATTAATGTTAATCCTCTTGTCATAGACATGACTAGTAGATTTACTGCCTTTACAATATGAAACACTTCAAGTTTATTTATATAAATTTGTAACTAGCTTTATAGCATCCAAGACAAGCCAAAATTTTGGCTCTCCTATTCCTCAAAAATTTTTCTATTACCAGCAGGCAAAAGCGATTGTATTTTAACTATAATAAATAAGTAAATCATGGGTGCCCATTGTATAATATAATTTAAAATAAGATTGAAGTACTGGAAATAAATTCTTATCAGTATTTTATGGCAATAGTGAACCTTCCCCCTCCCCAAGAGACTAGACATTTCTTTGCTTGCTTATTTTATCATATACTTTTTTTTATATATATATATGAAACTTTTTTGTGATACAATATTAGTCTATATTGTATACTAGCTGTATCTGCGTTTCACTTGCACTAATAGAATAAAATGATATAACAAAATATGTAGCTGTTTTCATAGCTTCTATATTTATGGATTATTTAAATGAAATAATAATACATCAGTTAGTTATAGCAATATTGCAAAAAAAAAAAATAACTTTTTCAATCAGTTATACTACTGAATAATCAACTTTTAGTATTTTATTTTTAATATATTTTTCATGTGATAGACTAATTAGAATTATTAATTATTAAATATACACTCTGATATATACAATACATCTAAGACATGTCAAAACACAAAAATATAGAACAATGCTGCTTAATTACAAATAATAATCATTTGTAAATAATAACTAATTGCATGGATTTTTTTCCTAGCATGCTGATTAGAATCATGCATTTCTAAAATGCTAATTAAGTTTTGAGAGATGCACTATCTATATATATATTTATCTATCTATCTCTTGAATAGAGTAATGCATTTTTAATTTAACTAATAAATATTATCATGTTGATGTATAGAAAAAGAAGATAAGACCAATTTAATCTACAGGATCTCTGTTCCTTGCTAAAATACTGTAAATTTATGAGATAGTTGTTCTTTATGCATTGACATAAATGCCTAACTATTTATTCATTTTTATGCTTGTATATGGGTTGACAAATAGGCTTTATTAACAAATATTATTGTTGACAATAACTATTATTGTAATTTATGTGTTCAAATAAAAAAGTAGCTTGTACTTTCTCCAACTATCTGAATTTCCATCTATGAATCAATGCGTATATTGTGTAATAACGTACTTTAGCTACTCACCACAAAAATTGCAAGATATTAGCATAAAATATATTTTAATGATTCTTTATAATATGGTATTGAATAATTTTTAATATTTTTTAAAGTATAATAAAATTTATACAGAACTTGATAAAAGATTATTAATTTATTATGCACACAGTTATTATTTTTAAAAGTAAATAATTTATTCTATTTGATAATTTTTAATATTATTTCAATTAAGTGAGATTGCGCTTTACGCAAAAAAAGTGAAGCTTGTCTAAATCTTATTACAAAGTTATATGGCTTAGCGCTTTCAGAGACCTTGAGTCTCCATAATCATAGCCTACTTTTAACTGCAGTTTAGCTGTGGTTTATGTAAAAATTTTATGCAAATTTTATAACAACCATTTTCTGGAGATTGCAAAGCACGATTCTTTCCGGTTTATTGCACAATTGTCATTTGCAATAAAACACGCCTCTTTAATTTTTCGTTTCACATCATTGCGTTCAGTGCACAGTGCCCTTGCTATAGTGGGTTCAAACAGCTAAACTTCAGTTAAAAGTAGGCTATGATTATGGAGACTCAAGGTCCCTGAAAGTGCTAAGCCATATAACTTTGTAATAAGATTTAGACAAGCTTCATTTTTTTGCGTAAAGCACAATCTCACTTAATTACTAATCAAAGATGAAGTAAAAACTATTATTTTATTTCAATATTATTTCAAGTAATTTATAACATACTGTAGAAAAGTCAGCCTTTTTAATTATTGTAAGTCAAAAAAATTTCAAATATAAATAATGCAAAGCTACTGTACAAATCACTAATTATAATTATAATTATTTAATTATCAAATTGGCTTTCATCCCTTATTGAGACATTTTCAAGATATAAATTTCTATACAACACATGACCAATTAATTACACTCACTCCACTCCACCTATTAAACATTATTCATCTAAATAAATAAACAAAACAAAGTAAAATATATAACAAACGTTAAAACCATACAAATACATATACATATATATTTATATACCTATATAAAAAATAAATATTTTTTTAAAATATTTTTTAAAATATTTTTAATTCCCTCTCTTACCTCTTTTTTATTCAACTTTATAAATTTTCATTTATAATTTTACATAATTTTTAAAACTTTCAATTATCTAATAATGCCATTTTCTACCTAATTTTTCTGGGCCTTTAACTATATTTATATATTTTTTTTTTTTTTTTTCTGAATATATATCGTTTCATAACATATTCTTTTACAATAATCTTTAGCATATTTTATAACTTGAATATTCTCACATTCCATTTTATGACAACTCAAACTCTGAGAGCTTATTTACACTATATAACTCATTGAAAGCTTTAGCTTTTGTTCAGTTACATGTAATCTGATTTATTTATTATTAACATATGTATATAAAGGATAAGTAGATAGTAGATAAATAATTGATAAAGAAAAAAAATTTCATACATAAAAAGTTATCTTTTTAAAATTTATTGTAGGTGGACATTTTTAGAAGATAAATAATGGGAGACTACCTCCCATACTTACTTATTTTTTTCTTCCTTATATTTAATGTATCTTTTATTATCATATCTATATTAGTACTTTAGTTAATTAATGGATGTTAATATTTTTAAAAGCATGCAAATATCCATGCCATTTTAAAGTTTTCTTTCACACATGTTAATTAAATCTTTTTAAAATTTACTTTATCACATGAAAATATACATAAAAACAAATGATAAAAGTTTGGCAAATTCAATACTAATTCTTTTGCTGTATCCATGGCAACTTAAATTTTATTTTTTCATGTGTTAAATATATTTAACTGACATTCCTACAAGTTTATCAATTTACAGAAAAAAATTATCAAGTTCAGTAGTATTTCTTTTGCTGTACTATACCATTTTAAATTCAATTTAACATGTGTTAAATATATATTTAAACTAAAATCCTATAACTTTATTAAATTTATTATTGTGAAAATGTAAAAATATAACACTTTTAATGCTTTATCTCCAAAACTGTAATATAAGTAAATGATACAAACAACATGTTGAGACAGAGTCTTATTAATGCAGACAATTATGAAATGCTAAGCATGCTTTTGGCTGGATGCAGAACTTCATAGCTTTGCTCTCAATAAGTTGTTTATAAGTAAAATTATTATTATCACTGATATAAATTATCATTATTCAAATGAAAAATTAAATACATGGTACAAATGCAATTTAATTAATATAAAATATATTTATCTTGCTTGACCAAAAACTGTGCTTTTTATATAAAAACATGTTCAACTCTGTAATTTTTTTTATTAGAGCTGCCATCTTTTTGGTTTTTTATGACATTATTCAAAAACAATTATATAGATTTTTCACATATTTTATATGGAAAATTATAATTTTTATTTAAAATAATTAAAGCAAAATTTTATATGCTAGTAAAATTCTATACTAAAAAGAAAGAAAATCATGCAAGATTCTTCAAGATTGGTGCTATATTTGTTGACTTATAAAGTCACAAACATTTAAATTTATATAGTAATATAGATAGATATAACTGCTATCTGGTTCAAACTAGGATCAAGTAAAAATTTCATTTTTATAACACAATTTGGCATAAGCTTTTTTTTTTCAGATATATGATTTATAACAAAGCTAAATAACAATAAAGTACAAGTCATTAAACGAATACAATTTAACTTTGCTAGAGATGGAACAAAGGTAGAAACTCTCTCAAACCTTTATCTTTTTGACAAGCATTGTAAATAATGGCTTTTTATTCACTGTCTTTATATAAGAGACTATTGGAGTTACAATGGTATGCTTATGTGCATATGCCTGTGCTTGTCTATATAAAGTTCTCTTTGTTTCTTCAGAGACTTTATGAGAAAATTAATATAACACACTCATAGTGAAAGGTAAAATCATAATCTTAACTGATTACATTATTTTTATTATTATAAAATTGAATATGTTATTGAACTCCAACTACTATTAAAATAAAATCATAATAATCTTATACCAATAAATATAAAATGTTGCTATCCATAATAATCAAAATTAGGTATTCATAATCTGATAGTATAATTATTAAATGCGATCAAATTGATTCTTTAAAAGAATTGTTATATTAGAACTCCTAGAAAAAGTCTTAAAATAAAAATTTAAATACACTGCTTGGAAGTTTTTGCCTATTTTGGATTACCTCTTTCAGCATCCAAACAATCAATCTGATAAATGCTCCAGAAAAAATGAAAATACAGAATCAGTTTGTTTGGTTGCTATGTTAAAAAAAGTTTTAAAAAAGATTTCTACTATAGTTCATTGCAGAAATGAATCCAAAGTTTTTAGGCCTTCAGAAGTTGATATCTTATATTTATATCTATGCAAATAATTAAAAGGTTAAAATGCATCTATATAATCTATTGTATTGCAAATGACTCTCCAAATGTTTCACAAAGAGAAATAGTGAAGGTAAAGACATTAGCTGTCATATGCACCAATTATTAAGTGACTAGGAGTTTCAGCTAATTTTATTATTCTAAATAAAAATAGTTAGATACTCATAATTAGACACTGATTATTAATTTAAGGACTTAGCTAGATTGGCTGTGATCTGGCTACCTAAAAGAAAAATCCTAAACCTTTTTACAATAAGCTCAATTCAGATTTAAACCTAGATTTTGGCATGTGTGGTAGATATATGAAACACTATATTGTAATGGTCTTCAGAATTTGTGCGTGTGTGTGTGTGAAGTGCGTGTGTAATGTTTAGCCTCAAAGAAAGAATTTTGTGGTAAAACAAGTTTTGTATACGGTAAATGTCTTAAGTTATAAATATTCTTAAATGCCACGGTCTAGTTTATTTAAATATGGAGCTACCTAAGACAAATTTTATGTTGAACACTTAAAAGCTAACTATTGAATTATAATATAATATTAAATTATTTAAAGGTAGGTACATAAAATTTATTATTAAATAAATAAATAATTGCATGGTGTATTCCTCAGAAGTTCATATAACGTTCGAATACCGGATATCACAATTTGAACCGTGCGATCCGTAGAGCTTGAGCTCCAGAAATGCTACTTTACTATTGCCTCAAACCACACAGATCAAATTCATTATTTATTAGATGAGATATTGTACAAAATCATATACAAAAAAAATAAATTGAATTAGTAACCATTTTAATTTAGATGTAAATTTGAAAAAAAGAAAAAATATACAAATACTTCAATTCTTTTTTTTTCCATAGACATTTATATTTACGAAAATCAATGACATACACAAGACTTATAAAAAAAAATCTGCAAAAAATATTTTCTCAGGAGTATAGGGTGTTTTTGTGTATGCGTGGTCTGTTTGTGTGAGTGAACAGTAAGTGATTTTTTTTTTTTTAGTAATGTTCAAGAGTAAAGGATAAACGACAAAACAATTAATATTAGATCTATGGTGGCAATTTGCGTTGTTATTCTTATATATATATGAGTATTGCGTAGATGTTTGAATAATTTTGATAAAAAATCAATCAGGCGCGAAAATTTATCCATGCGTTTTTAACTGCGTGTAACAAAAAAAAAAAAAATAAGGGGGGGGGGCATAAATTAATGTGATTTTTTAATTATATTTTTCGTTAGAATGCTTAGAATATTAATATAATATTTTCTACTATATTTCTAAATTTTACGTTATTACTTATTTATTACCTTAATTTTTTCACCGATTTGCATCTTAGGTAAATATTAGATAATATTTTAAATTATCAATAGATCGAACCAATAAAAAAAATAATTTCAATTTTACTAGAAAAACTTGTTATGGTCATTTAATAATACTTTAATATAAAAAAAAAAAGCCTAATATATATCTATCCGATGTGGATCAATTTCTATATGTGTGGGCGTGTGTGAACACGTGTGCAAAAAATTTGTTAGGTTTACCACAATACTAACTAGTTTCAGTATATAAAAGTATGCAAAAGGTTTAATTTTTTTTCTCTCTCTATTTATCCAACTCTCCAGGATGATACAGTATTGGAATCGCAATAATAGCTTAATTTTAGTTATAAAATACATTTTTGTTATAACATATAGAAAAGTACATCAGTAATAGATATAAATTACACTTTAGATATATATATTGCATACCTTAAAATTCAAATGAAGACGAGGAAGTCTAAATCTATAAAGATGCAGGTATTAAAAAAATAATTCTTTTTTTTTTAACTTGACAAAAATTAATAATTTAAACTTGCTTGATGAAGGCTTATAACAAAAGTAGCTTTGAAAAAAGCAAGTAATGAAGAGAATAAAAGTAATACTAATGTTGGAAAGAAATTTCTGTAATTAAGTTGGTCAATTAAAGAAGTGTGAAACAAATTATAAGCAGAAATATTGCATCTATGCATGTGTAAAGAAAATCATCCATAAATATAAATAATCTAAGGTTTTATCTTCTTTCTTATATAAAGATCAATATTAGCAATAAAAAAAAACTATTTCATAAATAAAAACTACTTATAGTTGAGATTGATTTTTAAAATCAATATATAGTGGAGCCCGAACTAAACTGTATTTTGTTCCAAGCTTCTCTCACATACAATCATATATAGTGTAAATTAATTCATATTTTATTGATAAACATCAATTAAAATTGAATATGTATTGTTTATTAAACTGTAAATGTATAATAATTTTCAATACATTCATATATATATCTATATTAACCGAAAAGCCCTTACTCCAGATTGTAACACCCTGAATTTATGACACAATCCACAGCTATTACCATAAAATCCAGTCACAGCCAGAATATACTGTGAAGGCTAATCCCAGCATTATTTGAAGGTATGTCAAGTTACCTAAATAAATTGTATCATTCTTTTAATTATCTATAATTCTCTTTAATTACTGGATTTTAAAATAGGATTCCCATATTTTAATTTATGATTTTTAATTACTCTTTCAAGGGCTGTCTCTCAAAGCCACCCTATGACCTTATTTTACATTTTTTATTTATCTCAGATCCAAGGGCAGACCACAGACCAAATCACATAATCTATAAAACTGCTAATAATTATATGGTGAATAAGAACCATTAAACCATATAATAATAATTACAGCAGCTCCATAACATCATAAATGGTAGCTCATCATGTATTCAGGTTTAAAATAAAGAAATGCTATATAGGGAAAATGCTTTGCAATGGAAGATAAGTGATATGAATTTTAAATTGTTTCTTCATTAATCCAAATATCAAATCAAATCAATAGCAATGAAACTCTTAGGGATAAATAAGGCATTTGTTATAGTTTTGGAAAATAGGTTCAATTGTTATACTAGATAGCAAGTTTATTATTAATTTAGGTATTAATGTCACAAATGTCAATAGAGGTAACCGATTTTAGATTATACTCCAGAATTGACAAAGCAAAGTAGCAGTGATGCAGAAGGTAAATGGGATTTTATTATATCTTATGCATCACAAAATAACCAAAAATAAACATTAAAATACTCTCTGGATATTCCAATAAACCTGGTATACATCATCATCAGGAACAATATGTGCTTTAATATTTATGGTCTGTTTGCCATGTTAGACTTCTAACTCTATATGTGACTAATAGCAACAGCACAGATAAGTTAGGTTATCAAATTAACATTTATTTATGACTCCATAAATATGAAAATAGTAACTGGATAACAATATTCATAATTTACTCAAGCAATAAATAACATAAAATACCATCATATATAATTGTTCTACATGGACAATGTACATTAATTAGGTAAACGAATAAACAAAATAAAATTGAATAAAATACTACCACATGTATTTATTTTTGTGCATGGATATGTGCACAAGTTTTCGATAATATAATCTAAAATTTTATTAGAAATGTACTGATTTTTTTATTTTATTCTTATCAGGATGAGGGTAAATTCAAATACAGTCAATGGCACATCCAATGTATCAAAACCAGAACCAGTGCACTTATACCCCAAATTATAATAACAATAACAACAATTGGAATGATAGACTTATGAAATTTGACTATAATGAGATATGAAATCAAAAATATTTAAACTCCAACTTATCTGAGTTGTTATATGATATAATTTACCCATAGTAAATTATGTCCATATTTCACTCAAGTGCCCTTTTATGACTGATAGCAGAATATGTGCAACAAACATTAAGAGGGGTGAAACAATGTATCATAATGCATAGAAACTCTACTCAAGCATACATTTGTATAATGAGGATCAGTGATATACCTATGGGTGCATTAATCAGCACAAGGGTTTGAGCAGTAAGTACCCTGTGGGTTTTATAACCATCATCAGAGCAACTAGGGTAATTACAGCTTGTTCAGGAGATTAACCACCAGCACTGAAACAAACTTAAAGGATATGTAAACCAATAGTAATAATCATTTTGTGTATTAACTACCAACACATATTGATATCAAGAATATGATATGAATATTTACTTTCCAGATAAAATAGAAATAAATCACCCTAATTAATCTACTAAATTGGAAAGCACATGCTGTTTTACAAGCATTACTCAAGACCAAAAGATATAATAAAAACCCTGTTACAGGAAACTACAATTGAGATAATGGATAACCATAGACCAGATGGTATGAAAGAATATTACTTAATATTAGAACATGAGTATAAGCACAGAACCCTAGAAAGATACACAGGATTAGGCCACATGGTAATAAAATGTTATAGATTCATTGAACTAATTATGCAACCCTTCCACAAGTGCTGCTCCCTAAATTGATCCTTGTCAGTTCCTAAGCCCAAAGTAACAAATAATAAATCATATATACACTATGAACTTTTCATATTTATAAGATAATATAAACTACAATAAAACATAAAATGCATGTTTATTAAATTACTATACTAGAATCAAATACATGTTACTTACATCCATTGGCTATTAGACAATCAATTAATAGCACATTTCTTAAACTGAATGACAAATATAATTTAAATATATACTTTTATAACAATATACAATCTTAAAAGTTGATTACATGCTTATTCATCTCCATTTATAAGGACTACTCATAAATTAGTTGATTTTTACATAGGTTCTCTGAGAATCCATGATATTTGAGAAGTAATGAATATGTGTTTTAATCAAATTATTTTTGAAAGTTAATAGAATTGAATGGCTTTGCTTTAAAGGTTATCCTGAAATTGAAGTATCTTTCTACCTTTAATTTATTATTATCGAGAACAAGGCATGATTGTTCAGGCAAATAATTATCTCAGAAGTGCTATAACAGCTAAAATAGTTCCCTGGTCAGTTGTTATTTTTTGAACACACTATTGTAATTTTAAGAAGATAACTCACAATGTTATTGCTAATATAAATTCAAAGGGAAACTATAATTAATTCTTCATCATCCAGACAATAGCACACAAAAGGGTTAAAACAGCATTACATTACATACAGATATAATGCTAGAAATGTTAAAGTCATGAAAATAAAACACTATATATCAAGACAAACACTGTGTTACATTCTGTATAAATATAACACTCCCATATGTGTAAAAGTTCATGAGAGCAAAATTTATCCAAAGTTAAATACAGTACTTTGTTTTGCACTTTCACAACACGACCATGGTTGTTAAATTTATGAAGATAAAACTTTATTTAAGGCTAAGCATAGTCTGCAAACAATAAGATATCTCAAATAGACTGACCTTTTATAGCTGCTATTCCTGTTGATGCAGTTAACAATACTTCCTGTGCATTTCAGTTGTAGACCTTGTGGAAGGCTATCAGCAGCTAGACTCACAGTTGTTAGGATTTAGCTATACATTCTGTTATTCACACTTGATAATATTGCAACTTAAATTATTTAAAAAAAGTTTTAATTTAACTTCCTTATCTTTATGTTCTCTCTTTTTTTTCAAAGAGAAATTTTCATTTTCATTATATGTTTAACCTTTTAACCACTAATTATATTATTGGCCGAGTGAGTTAAAAATCAAAACTTTTAATTGGCCAATTCACAAATTGAAAATTGACAAAGTCAATTGTCAAAATATATTCACCTTTTAATATCACATTCACTTTAGATTTTTTTGTAAAAAGTATATTAATAATTTGTCAGGTTATGAAAGTGAATGAAAGTTCTTTCAAAAATAAATTTCTATTTGTTTATTGTAGAAATATTCGATAGCAGCAAATTAAAAGCTAAACTTAGTAACGAATTAAAAAGAGTTGCTGCCGTAAATTTTTTTTTTCAGTTTTACATTACAGAAAAGTAAATATTTTTTTTGCTAAAATCTTAAATATTTTTACTAAAATCTTAAATATTTTTTTTTAAATAATTTTATTTTTAGCATTATTTTACCAAAATAATTTATAATTTCTCAAAAAATACTTTTATAATGGTCTAAAACATTTGTTTATCATATTCGAAATGAAAATCTTAGCATTTTTTTTTGATTAGGTGGTTTCTTTGTCCTTGACAGCCAATCAGAATGTCTTTGAAGGCTAAGAGCCAATCACCATCAAGATTTCTTCTTTGTTTAGCTTTACTGGCAGTTTTATTGATTTTTTACTTGTAAAATAATTCAAGAGAGAGCAGCATCTTACAGAACTTTTAAAAACCTATCTAATAAGTATATAATATCTACCATAGCATTAAAAATGACGGAATTAGAGAGATATCAATCGTACACAAGACCTCTCATAAGAATCAGGCTAAAGATTTTAACAGTGAAAGAAAAAATATTTTATTTTATTATACATTTGCTGTCATTACAGTAGTTTTCTCCAAAAAAAAAATTTTTTTTGGCAATTCTATATTTTTTTAGCCAATTGGATTTCTTCTCATTTACATATCTATTTTAAAAAATGAAAATGAAAAGAAAAAAATATATATGTTTATTTTATTGTATCTTATAAATTAATTTAAAAGAAATTAAATAAATCCTTCAATTAAATCAAAATAATATTTAAGATTATTTAAAGAGAAAAACAAATAATAATCATTTGATTTTTAAATATCTTACTATACTTGGTGTAATATGCTATTGGTTTTCACTTTTAGATTAAGCACAATTTATCTAACTTAATGTTTGGAAATAGAACAAAACTAATATATGAAAAAAAGAGAAGAAAAGGAAAATATATATATACAATAATAAGAATGGAATTATAATCTCATTGTTCAATAAATTTAAACACAAGGGTCAAGCATAGTAAATGCCAGCCATGCTAATCAAGTCATCTGGAAGAAGATATAGATATTTTAACTAGTTCTACCAAGCTATATACTTTGCACTAAAATATAAGGTTATTATATATATATATATAATCAAAATTACCTCAAATTCACAACTCAAGCAGACTAGTCAAAGAAAATAAATTTTAGAACACAACCAATGGTTTCATTGCTACAAGCAGATTTTGTCAAATGTAAAGGACTACAAGATAACAACATATTTACACTAAACATTGCCCACAGTTCCATTTACATCTCATACACCCTTAATATTAAAAGAGCTTTTAAATAAATTAATTGCTTCAGTATCATAAATTTTTAATAATAAAGATTATTTAATTCTTCTTTTTATTCCATTTCTTTCAAAGAAGATAACCTTAAGGCTGATTAAAATTAGTATTATGGCCTGTATATAAAGCAGAACTGAGATATTTATTTCTAATTCAACTTTTATGAATCTTTATTCTTTCATTTAAACTCAAATTACTCTGAATACTCTTTTACAAAAACAAGGTAGAATATAAAGTAATGCAGGAATAGTCTTTCTATCAAAATTTTCCTTAGTATTATTTAAATTTACTTTTCTAAGAAATTTTCTTATTTCCAAGCAAATTACTATTTTTATACATACAATTCTATAAGAAGACAATTTAAATGGCAAAGAAATAAAATCATATTTTTCTTTTACAAATAGTATTACTGAATACTCAATTTTTCCAGACACGAGATATAGTATTTTAGAAAAAATGGAATGAATCCACCCATTTTTTCCGACCCAAACATTTATGTATTCATTTATATAATCTCTTTAAAGCGCATGTGCATTGGCTTAATCGCTAATATTACTATTACATAAAAAACTTAGTGCTATATAAAATAATATCTCATTAAATAATATTACTATTATGTAAAATACTTTTAACAAATTTATCAGAGTATCCAACACTCAAATATTTATAAAATTGACATTTTTGAAGCAAAGCTACCTTTTTGAAGCAAAGCTACCTCATTAGAATTATTTAATCTCTTATTTCTATAACAATAATTTTTTAAAGCAGCTACTCTAAGAGCTATCAGATTTAATTATAATCTTAACTCTTTACTTTTAATATAATATCTATATACCAAACAATTATTCTTTACATAGTCAAAATAAGAGTCATATATCACATGACCCTATCTCTTAAGCTTGTAAGTTATAAACAATGAGGATTGCCAATTCCTCTACAAGCTTTATGATAAATGCTTAGCCAGAGCCAGCATTTAAAATATCTCTGTCAGGAACCTCTCTTCAAACCTCTGACCATGTTTTTGTGCTTTGGCACTCCTCAGAGAAGTGTCAGGGTAGGTTCAGACACTAGATCTAAAAATACCAACCCAAAGCCAAGCACTTATCTAAAAGTTATCTATTGAGTGGAAAATCTGAAATTTTCAGACATCTACATTTCTAATCACCAATATATCTAAAAATTTTACTTTAATAAAATCTACCCCCTCCCCTCTCCTTCTGCAACATATTTTATAGAAAGATCAAAATTAAACTCATTTACCAACTCTTTCAATTTATCATTCTCAACTACAAACAATCACCAACATATCTAACAAACAATTCTAAATATAACAATCCTTAATAATTTTATCTTCCAAATAATTAATATAAACTGAACAAATTGAAGGAAAAATAATATAACCTATTATTCATGCTTCTTTAATCTAAAAAAATTACCATTATAAGTAAAATACATAGAATCCTCCAATAATAAAAACAAATCTATAATAACAATCTAATTTTTTGACAAAGATCATGTTTAATCAACATAGACATACGAACCGTCAATATTTCTTAATCTATTGACAGATTGATATATATTCTCAATATCCACAGTTAACAACAATATTAAAAAATAATATATATATATTGTAACAATATATAATATGCCGTTACATTATTTTAAAAATAAAATAAAAAGATCGTAAATAAAAATTGATTTATTAAAAAGAAAAAAAAATTAACTTAAAAACTGAAAAGTGAAAGTTATATTTAACGTATATATTGTCGCACAGATGGAAAACTTAAACTACTTAAGAGGAAAGTATTTGAAAGTATTTTTTTTTTTTTGTAAAAATATAAAGATTGATATTTCAAAAATAGAAATAATGTTGATTTCTATAATCTTAGAAAATGGAAATGATTGTTTTATTAATTAAATGATTGTTCTAAAGCACACTAGCCCTTGGGGTACTCAAATAATTAAATGGTCAGATAAGAGAATAAAAAGAAATTAAATGACCAATGCAAACACGAAATGACAGCATGGACCATAAATGAAACATGAGAGGATTAGTGACATCTTGCTCGTTGAATCCGAAGATTTGATGATAAGAGGCTAATAAAAATATAAAAGCCAAAATATTAGAATTGTTATCAGAGAGAGCTGACTATTAATATACCATTATAACTAGCTGTATTGCAGATTTCACAATGTCGAAATCTGAAATAAATTTAATTTCTGACAACCAGCTGAGGCCTCTGGATGACAGTTCTTGATCAAATGCATGGCAAGTAGCAGTTTCATTTCAAAGAAGGACAAACAATCTATGAAAGTGATCACAAAGATAGACCTCTAAATCTGCTCAATCCATAAAGTATGAACTCTTGTGTCTATCTAATAAGAACTTTTCTAAAATTGCAATTAATAGCTGAAAATAAAAACAATTATCTGACCTAAAAATTTCAAAATCAATTATTAATATTTTTATGCATATGTTTAAGCAATTCTTTCCATTTCTCTCTTTCTTTTGTTGTGTTAAGTGTTAATTAAAATGTATCAAATTAAAGTTAGGTGCAGATAGCTGCATGGATAAAAATTAACAACTATGTTTAAATTCGTTTATGTTTATTTTAAAGGATTAATTTCAGGCTATTTGTTTCATAGTTAGGACGATGTTTGTGGAGGGATATATGGGTGTTTATATCAATGGAATGTGAAGCATGTTTAGCATACAGGGCAATGTGCCCAACTGAATGCATGACCCCAAAGAGGCAGTCATATCATTGCAATGGTCGCAGACATATTTCCTGCACCATTGACCCCTTCTAGCTCTGTGGAGAGATTATATGTTGGCAGAAAGACCACTCTCCCTCATATGTAGCACTCTTTAATTAATTTATATACATGATTCCTTCATCAGACAGATGCACATTCCTGTTCTGGTCAAGGAACATGTCCTTCAAATAATATCATGCTGTCAGATGCACATTCCTGTCAGTGTGATTTTATGCTAGCATCTTTATATTGTATTGGTTGTGACTATATATCTGGAAGCAGGCTTTGGTTTGGCTGCGAATGTTTAGTCTGAGATGGAATGAGTGTCTTGATAAGTTTTTTTTAAGTGAGAAGTCTATGTAGCCTATCTATAATCCACATGCTAAAGTAAAATATTATTAACATGTCCATCTGTGCGGACTTTATTAAACAATAATTTAAATTTAAAAATAATAATAATAACCAATTTAAAACTAATTGTAAAGTCTAAATTTATTCCTCAATTTTAAATATAAATATTATATATGTTTGTTAATAAATGTTTGTGTGTTAATTACTGGCAGTGGTTTGTTTTATTAAATATTAATATATTTTAAGTTATATTAAGTTGCTGCATCTCCTTGAGCTAGTGGCAAGGGCAAATGGTCAATAAAATAAAAGTTGGATTTTTTAACTTGTGTACCTTCCTACTCTATAAATTTTCTAGGTTCAAGTAACCTAGTGGTGCCCTGTACAGCAGATACAGTAAGACTCTTTGACCCAGACCTTTATAATTGGTTCCCAACATGGAGCCAATGTATAATAAACCATGAGTACCTAGAGTAAATTTTTTTAAAGGGAAATATTTTCTATCTATATTGTATAAAGTTATAAAGTTGAATTTTGTGTAAAAAATACTGCCAGTAAGAAAATTGTGCATATGTAGAAATAAATGCGAGGAATAAAATGTAATAATATAAATCATAATTTAAAAAAAAAAAAGTCTAAAATCATGTAACTTCTTTGACTTGCCTAAGTTAATAATGAAATGTAGGAAAAAGAGAACTCTTGGGGGAGGTATAATCTCAGCTGGGGTGGAAAGGAAAGAATAATCACCATTTTTTTCTTGTAATTACTAACCAAAGTTTTGTCTTTTTAATTACTAATCAAAGTTTTGTCTTTTAAAAAAAAAGTCTAGTATAATCAATTTGTGAAATGTCATTACTAACACTAAGTAAATCTTTTTTTTAATGTTTTAGTTTTTTGAGGAAGTTTACTGATATGTAACAGTATATAATATGCCGTTACATTATTTTAAAAGTAAAATAAAAAGATCGTAAATAAAAATTGATTTATTAAAAAGAAAAAAAACTTAACTTAAAAACTGAAAAGTGAAAGTTATATTTAATGTATATATTGTTGCACAGATGGAAAACTTAAACTACTTTAAGAGAAAAGTATTTGAAAGTATTTTTTTTGTAAAAATATAAAGATTGATATTTCAAAAATAGAAATAATGTTGATTTCTATAATCTTAGAAAATGGAAATGATTGTTTTATTAATTAAATGATTGTTCTAAAACACACTAGCCCTTGGGGCACTCGAGTAATTAAATGGTCAGATAAGGGAATAAAAAGAAATTAAATGACCAATGCAAGCATGAAATGACAGCACGGACCATAAATGAAACATGAGAGGATTAGTGACATCTTGCTCATTGAATCTGAAGATTTGATAAGAGGCTAATAAAAATATAAAATCCAAAATATTATAATTGTTATCAGAAAGAGCTGACTATTAATATACCATTATAACTAGCTGTATTGCAGATTTCATGATGTAGAAATCTGAAATAAATTTAATTTCCGGACAACCAGCTGAGGCCTCTGGATGACAGTTCCTGACAAAATGCATGGCAAGTAGTGGTTTTGTTTCAAAGAAGGACAAACAATCTATGAAAGTAATCATGAAGATGGACCTCTAAATCTGCTCAATCCGTAAAGTATGACCTCTTGTGTCTATCTAATAAGAACTTTTCTAAAATTGCAATTAATAGTTGAAAATATGAACAATTATCTGACCTAAAAATTTCAAAATCAATTACTAATATTTTTTATGCATTTGTTTAAGCAATCATTTCCATTTCTCCCTTTTTTTTGTTGTGTTAAGTGTTAATTAAAATGTATCAAATTAAAGTTGGGTGCAGATAGCTGCATGGATAAAAATTAACAACTATGTTTAAATTCGTTTATGTTTATTTTAAAGGATTAATTTCAGGCTATTTGTTTCATAGTTAGGACGATGTTTGTGGAGGGATATATGGGTGTTTATATCAATGTAATGTGAAGCGTGTTTAGCATACAGGGCAATGTGCCCAACTGAATGCATGACCCCAAAGAGGCAGTCATATCATTGCAATGGTCGCAGACATATTTCCTGCACCATTGACCCCTTCTAGCTCTGTGGAGAGATTATATGTTGGCAGAAAGACCACTCTCCCCCATATGTAGCACTCTTTAATTAATTTATATATATGATTCCTTCATCAGACAGATGCACATTCCTGTACTGATCAAGGATCATGTCCTTCAAATAATATCATGCTGTCAGATGCACATTCCTGTCAGTGTGATTTTATGCTAGCATCTTCATATTGCATTGATTGTGACTATATATCTGGAGCAGGCGTTGGTTTGGCTATGAACATTTAGTCTGAGATTGAATGAGTGTCTTGATAAGTTTTTTTTAAGTGAGAAATCTATGTAGCCTATCTATACTCCACATGCTAAAGTAAAATATTATTAACATGTCCATCTGTGCGGACTTTATTAAACAATAATTTAAATTTAAAAATAATAATAATAACCAATTTAAAACTAATTGTAAAGTCTAAATTTATTCCTCAATTTTAAATATAAATATTATATATGTGTGTTAATAAATGTTTGTGTGTTAATTACTGGCAGTGGTTTGTTTTATTAAATATTAATATATTTTAAGTTATATTAAGTTGCTGCATCTTCTTGAGCTAGTGGAAAGGGAAAACTGTCAATAAAATAAAAGTTGGATTTTTTAACTTGAGTATCTGCCTACTCTATAAATTTTCTAGGTTCAAGTAACCTAGTAGCACCCTGTACGGCAGATATGGTAAGACTCTTTGACCCAGACCATTATAATATATATATTATATGTACATCTAAAAACTATATTATGTACATTTTACAAAGAATTTGAGCAATTTTTTTTAAACAACTACTTTGTAGCTTAGAATTTAACAGTATCTTCAAACAGAATGAAACTATCATTTCATTAAAGTTCTTAATGGTATTAAAATATACAAAATAACAGTTAAAATATTGATAACATAACCATTCATTTTACATAACTAAAAAAACCAAAATAACAATTATGTGTACATAATTAAAAATAATTTTTATGATAAAAAGAGAAACAGTAGTAATTCAAACGTATGTTTATATATATACACATAGTTCACTTACATAAAAAATAAAATATTTGTACAAATATAAATAGACGTAGGGATATTTTACAATAAAACCAAGAGAGGTCACTGGGAGGCAATGTGCAGTAAAGCAACTTTTGTGCACTGCTGAACTTATATCTTTTATATTATTATTTTCTTCTCCATATGATTATCTAAAATAAAGAATAAAATTAAATAACCAAAATGTTTCAGAATCTTCAACAAGACAATAATTGTCAATGTAACTAACTATTGTGGGTTAAAAACATTTCATAAATCCCAACTGCTGAGAACTTTTTTTTAATGTTCACTATATATTACAGTTTTTGGACTTGCCATGATTCATAATTATTTATACATTTGTACAATACATAAATATCAAAAAAACTTGTCTAGCTTTTAAATAAGATGGATTTTCTAGTGTTGCTAATTTATCTTTTAGTGCTTGATTTTCTTTACTCAAAATTTCCAATTTCAATTTTAAAATATTATGTTCTTTTTCAAAAATGAAGCTTTGATAGCTATCTGATTTTCTTTCACATGCCAAGCATCTCTAAATCATTTTGCTGTCATATTATTTTCCCTATACTGGGATCAATAGTTTTCATTTTTAACTTCTCCTGGAACAAACTGTTTCTTACCTTTATTGATTATTGGTTGCAGTTTTAATTCTTCTTCTGAAAAATATGGGTCAAAATTATTCTGGCCTGGAATAGTAGCCAATGCTAAATACTGAATTCCACTTTGACAATGTCTGGTAGTATTGAACAGTTTTTGGGAGATGTACGGGTGAAATTGCAACTCGTTACTTTATTCTCTTTTTTAAAAGTATGCCTGCTTTCACTATCATGTTTTTCATATTTAGATTCTGTTATACTGCTAATTTTTTTTTGCATTGATTGGAATGCCATTTTCAGATAAAACCCATTTAAATCCATATACTCCAACTTGAAGTTATACCTATTTTATGACAGAGTTTTGATCCATAGTGTGGCAACAAGAAAAGCTAATGTCTAGCATCCATTTTACCTGGCCATTCTTTCTTCTTCTATTTATCTTTGTATTGAGGGGGATTTATTAAATTAGGATTCTCCAAAAAAGTCTTTAATGTTACTCCTGTATAGTTGTACTATCCATGGTCATCTTCCCCCAAAAATACCTTGTCTAGAAATCTCATAGTGAACTAAAGACCATGCACATACATGTGAAACACATGTAAATCTTTGATGTCAACTCAAGGTCAATATATTTTCTTATACTTCCACATTTTCCAATTGATTTGATAAGATTTATTTCTTTTATTTTCAACTTAAAATTACTGAAATAAAAAATTTGAGTATAATTGACTTTATCTTTCCTCTAGATTTCCCTTCTTTGTCATTTAAATTGTCTTAAGAATTGTGTGTAAAAATAGTAATTTGATTGGAAATTAAGAAATTTTTTTTGAAAAAGGGGTATTACTTTGGAATAATTATTAAATAATACAAATGAAATTTTTTATACAAAAACTATTTCTGGAGTACTCCATATTATCACTTGTTTTTGTAAAAATAATTTGAGCTTAAATGAAAGAATAAAGGTTCATAAAAGTAGGGTTAGAAATAAATATCTCAGTTCTGCTTTATATATCCACAAAAAATATATAGATCACACTATTAATTTTGATGAAGCTAAGGTTGTCTTCTTTGAAAGAAATGAAATAAAAAAGAATTAAAGCATCTTTATTATTAAAAATTTATGATTCTGAATCAATTAACTTATTTAAAAGTTCTTTTAATACTAAGAGTATATGCGACATAAGTGGAATTGTGGGTAACATTTAATATCTATTATGAAATAAAAAACAGCTGCCATCAGTCTTAGAAAACTCCAAAATCCCTCAAAGCTCAATGGCCTGTCCCTCCATTCCATTCCTATCTTTTTTCCCAGAAATCCTTCAATATGATTTATAAAATCCTTCTAACTTATCCAATTACTGCCAGTCTTATTCAAGTCTCACCAATAGACTGACCACCCCCCAAGAAAAATAATTGGCCAACATCTCTTATTACCCTCATTCGAAAACATATCCAAATAACTGACCAAATCTTCTTAAATAAAATCACCTTCTGGGATCCTTACAATCTTACACACACAGCAAGCCTTCCTAAATTGGGCCTACTACACTTCAACAACAAAAAAATCATTAGAAAGTACAGATATTGGTTCTTAGAGCCCAAGTTCCTGGATTTTCTACTGAAACCAATCTCAAAGCTCTCCCCACAAACTTCTTTTGATCCTACAAAAGAGGTATTTCAAAAATAGATCCTGACAACTATGTCAGAAAGCTGATGAAACCATAAAACATGCCATATTTCACTGTCAGACTTTACAGAGCCACCAGAACATTCCTTTCAAGCAATATCAAAAGTGAGTTGTTCCCTACGATTAGAATTGGAACATTTCTACTCTTTAGAATCTTGTCAATCAGTGCAAAGTTAGCTTTAACAATGAAACAATTAACAAACAAGAACGTTTCCTTAACTTAATGAAGAAAATTAAAAACGGAGGCAGTACTCTTGTGCCTCCTGATGTCTTTGCAGCAACCTGGAGCCTCATAACCATTTCAACCAAACCATAAGTTTGAAGCAAATAGATTACCATTGTAAATAACATAGTCTTACAAAACTTTTACATCACCCAAGACATCTTATGAATTAAACATCTGCAAACAATTAAAATAGTTACTAAATGACATAATAGTGTATCTCGTATATATTTAAATTCCAATATGTATACCCTGTGTCATACCAAATCAGATTACAAATAAAGATTTTATTTAATAATAATGCATTTTAGCTATAAGAATGAAGCAAATATTGATACCCTAAGCCAAGATAATTTTTTCCTAGTTAATATTTTTGGGTGATTAATTTTCCAAATGATAAAAAAAAAAAATTACAAATGTTGGCATCAATTTGTAACCGCTTCAATTTCAATAATTTTTTTTAAATATTAATTAGACCTTTTTAAAATAATATATTAGTAATATTAATTATACCTTTTTATTCAAGTATTTATTGATTATGGTATAATAATAATATTTAGTAGTGGTTTATCAAATATTTCTGGGTGGTTTTTTTTTTTTAAGGTTTAAATCGGAATAACGAAAAGTTATAAATTAACAGAGCATAGTCGATTTTGTAGTGGTGACAAATAACTAATGGGTATTTGGTACACCTAAGCCTAAAATATATCTGTGTGTTTCTATATATATATATAATGTATTTTCTACTTGTACTGATTTTTTTGTCTTTGTAGAATATATAATCCTTGAATTTTACTGTGATTTTAACTTAAAAGTTTATCATTTTTTTTAGATTAGTTCAGTAAAGATTTCTATGCCTAACAAGAAAAACCATTCATGACATAAATAGTTAAAGATTCCTATGCCTAAGATTTAAAAAAAAAAAAAAACAGAAATTAATCACTAAATGTTGTTAATAAAATTGACTTTTATTATAAAGAAGCGATTAATCATATTGTTTTCACATTAATCAAGTAGTAATTTATTACTATTTCTCAAAGGCTTAGGGGAAAAAATGATATTTCAGCTAGTCATTTTTCTGGAGTAATGGGGTTTCTTAGCAATGGGGCTTACTTCTCTTCTATTAATTGTAATCAAAATGTATATCTTTCAAGTTCCAATTTATATTGTTGAATTTGGAAATAATGTTTTAATTTATTATGATATACAGCTAAATCTGCTGGTATCTCTATATTAAAATTGGTGATATTTGAAATTAGAATTAAATCATGTGCCAGTCTTTGTCCTGTTAACAGTATTTTATCATTAATTATGATCAGCTACAATATCGATTATTCTTCTGTCAATTATAATTTTTTTCCTATCTAGACAATTCAATGTGTTGCAAGATTTTAAATGCAACCACAGCAAAATACTAAAAAAATTGATAGAATAAGTTTTGAAAAAAATGACTGATCCCTGGAAATAAATATTAAAATGGCGCGACGTTTTATTCACATAGATTCCTATTAGTATTTTTAAACGAATATAAAAATATTTTAAGCAATAACGAGCATATTATGTTGCAGTTAGGAACGACAAAAGTTTATAAATGATTACATTAAATTTTTGTCATATTATTAATATAATATTTGAAAAAAGTGTTCTGAGTTTTCAAAGTAGCATCCTCTATTTTAGACCAGAGAAGTTTTTTTTTGTTTTTAGTGCAGTGCTCATTCATAATCTAAAAGATAAAAATACCTGGATTGAAACCGTGGTATTCAATGAAAACTTATTCCTAGAATCACTTTTTATTATGTCACTAGTAATGTCCTTAAAATAATTTAAATAGTTTTATTTCAGGTGAACGATATTGTATTTTAGAATTGGCTTTTTCTAATGAATTTGAAAAATTTTTATTAACCAATTGTGTTTATAAATGTTGTTTCTATTTCTGTGAGGCAAAAATATTTTTAATAACTACAAACAAAAGCCCTTTTTATACTATCTATTATTTTAATAATTTCTTTTACTTAGATTACATACTTCTTTGATTTCAATCTAATCTCTAATTAATCAACCCAACAACTTCAAGAGATGGATTTTGTAAGATTTTCATTGTGCGGGTGATTACTTGATCAACGAGTGCAAAATAAAAAAAATAATCATAGAGGTATCGATTATCTGTAAAGAATACTATTAAAATATATAAATCAATGGATGAAAAGAATTTATTCATATTTATAAGGATAGAACTATCTCATAATAATTTATTAGAGTGAAGAATTATTTTAAATTAATTATTCAATATCTTGATATCAGTTACGCTTTAAACATTACTTTTGCTATTGTTTTATTAAACTAATATTTAAGAAATATTAAATATTTCTCTAACGATATCATAAAAACACTTTGCTTATATATTGGGTACATACGTACGTGTGTGTGTGTGTGTGTGTGTTTAAGTGCATACAAAGCTGCAAACTGTAAAGTTAAAAAAAAAGACCACTGTTAAAAAAAAAATTTAAAAAAAATTAATATAACTTAACAGATTATAATTTAAACATTACTTAAATTGTAAAACTATATACGATATAACGTTTCTTTCATTAATTAGATATACCTGCTACGTATATCTTATTTTTTAAATTGCGTTTTGTTGCTTTCTTTTCTTTGTAAAAAAGACTGATTATGTATTATTTATAGTTATCATAAAATTATTTTTTTAGTATAAAATTGTTTTGTTTTGTTTTTTTTTTCCCGAAGTTTCAAGGATAAAATTTACATCTATAATAATTAAATTTCCATGTTTTACTTGAGTTAGCCATTTCTGATTGCGTCAGAGTCATAGATACTTTATAGTTTGATAATACATTTATCATTATTTTCCAAAATCATGAGGTCTGAATTCCGAAAAAATGAAATAAATGGAAAAGTAGCTTTCCAGAAACAAAAATTATAATCGCATATGAATAAATCACTTTCTAATAATTTTAATAATAGCGTTTATTTTTAATTTTAAAAATAATAATAATATTTACAGGTATTTACAAAATGTGAAAAAGCAGTTTTTAATATTGCCAAAATAAAATAGAGGTGTTAAACATATAATTTAATAAATCATGCAATTCGTGAAGATGCCACTTTTTAAGTGTAAATTATTTAAAAGTTAAACTAGGCAAGATATTTTTCTTTTAGCATATTATACTTTTAAAGCAAAAAAAAAAGAAACAGTATGCTATCCATATTATTTGAAGAACATGAAAAATTAAGAGAATCAGTGTGCAAATAAAGTTTTACATACTTGCTTAGCAGAATTTAAGTTAATTGGCAGTGGTGGACGAGTTATATAAAATATGTACAGCTAGAATAAGAGAAGCATATTTTTGAGCATTTACATATAAAGCACATAAATCAGCGAAATTAAATTTAAATCTATATATGAGAATTGTTTAGTGGGGATAGTACTTTAAAGAAGATAGAAGAATTTTATCAGGATTGTGGAGCTCTGAATATATAAAATCTAGTTAAAGTTTTGACAATATGATGTCCAAAGATTTAACTGTAGGTAGATTTCTCGCTTTGAATTACTACTATAGAGATACTGTTTAGCAAATTGATATTTATCTGATTAATTAGATTAAGGTCTTGGGCAAAATCATGTAAAAAAAAAAGTTTTTCCTAAGTAGACATTCCTTTTTCACAGAATTCTTTTTAATGAAGCAATATAGTAAGAAGTGAGTAAAAAGGATATCTGGGACTTATTCTAAGTGTTTATTCAACAGATTTTTTAGATATTGATGAAAGTGATGTAGAGATTTTTTTCTTTCAATTTAATAACATTTTAAAATCAAGATATAAAGTTAATTTCAACATAACTTGTTGAAATTTTGTATATATTTTTTAAATTTTCTACGAAAATGATAGTACACATTAATATTTTAAACAGTTGACTTAGTTTCTTAGATATGGAAGAGTTGGAGGGGGGGGCTTCAATGTTTTAAGTAAAGTGCATGATTTTCTTGGTTGCAATTGTAAATTTTATTTAAGTAATAAGAAGTTTTGTTTATAATATACTTTCATTAACATTTTTTTTAAATTTCTTTTAAATAAAAAAAAAATATATCAAACAATTTTAAGCAGAAAAATTACACATTGATTTCTTATACATATTTAATTATGTACACATATTAAATATAATATGTGCATGAAGATTATACATTTAACTTACTGCAGAAATGTCTAGTGATTTATGCATACTATATATATGAAATTGATTTAAAGTAAAATTACATATATATATATATATGTCATATTATTATTACTATTTGCGGGATATTCCGTGTAGTGAAAAAGCTAAATGCTGACGTTTCAGAAATGCTGATGTTTCAGTACAATATCAAGTACCTTCCTCAGAGTGTCTCTTTCTCAAATCATAAGAGGATGCTCTGAGGAAGGTACTTGGTATTGTACTGAAATGTCAGCATTTAGCTTTTTCACTACACGGAATATCCCGCAAATAGTAATAATAATATGACATTTTTTATCCGTAAAAATATTAGAATTAATACATATATATAAAACTAACCAAAGGAAATACATATAAAAACAAAAAAGACTTATAAATCCAAGAAATAATATTATATTTCAACCAGAGGACTGGTTTTCATCAGAAAGAAAAAAAAATACACAGTAAAATGGTGATAATCAAAAATTACAGATTTGATAAAAGATTATAAAAGATTATAAATTTAACAAACCCTCCCTGATTGGTCACAAAATCTAACACAGAATATCTACCCAATCAATGACAGAATTCAAACAAACAAAAAAACTACATTTCCTCCTGATCAAGCTTAAATTCTATTTAAATTGAAATAAAAATAAATAAATAAATAAATAATCCAAAATTAAAATATACATATGTTGCATACATACAAAAATTAGACTATGCTCACATACAAAAAATAGCTTTGCTCACATTAATATTCATTAAAAACTAAAATACTTATACATTTTAATCAAAAATTATAGTTAGTGCAAAGTACAATAATTTATAATAATTAATTATTTATCTATATACCAATTAAACACAGATATTAAACATCCATATAACCAATCTTTACATAAAAAATCTCATATAAAAAAATTTTCACATAAAAAACTCACATATAAAAATCATTTAGGAGACTAGGTAACCAGAGATGTAATAGTTCCAATGTTTAAATTCAATCCATGTGGTTCTAAAGTCTTGAATTTAAAAATAAAAAAATTCTCCTTTTGTTTTTTCTCCCTTGTAGAAGAAAAACCTTCCTGAAGAATTACTACTCTTAAATCATCAATTGAATGATTCGGTAAATTAAAATGTTTTGAAACCGGTCTATCTTCATTCTTATGCAAAATGTCAAATCTATGATTAGTCATTCTGACATGCAAACTATTTGCTGGCTCACTTGTATACTGGCTTAAACATCTACTACACTCTATCAAATATATCAAATTAACACTTTTACATGTAACATAATTAGGAATATACCATTTGAAATTACAATTCTTAGTACTAAAGACTACTTTTGTCACAACAATATGTTTACATGGAAAACATCTTTTATCTTCACATGGAATACATCCTTTTTCCTGTACAGAACTACTAATAAAATTTGTTTTGACAAGTATATCTCTAAGTGATCTATGTTTTCGATATACAACCTTAGGTGGATCAGAAAAAATAGATTTTAAATTTCTTCAACAAAATAATAGTATTTTATATAATAGATTGGTTAATATGAGCTATCCTAAGACATTGTTGGATAATGCAGTAAGAAGATCTTCTTTAATTGATAGAAAGATACTTCTTTTATCTAAAAAGAGTAAAAAACAATTAGATCTACCACCATTGGTTCTTACTTTTAATAGATATTTACCTAATATTAACCGGATATTGGTAAAACATTTTAACATATTACACTCCACAGATTATTTAAAATCTTTTTTTTTTATCCACCTAAGGTTGTATATCAAAAACATAGATCACTTAGAGATATACTTGTCAAAACAAATTTTATTAGTAGTTCTGTACAGGAAAGAGGATGTTCTCCATGTGAAGATAAAAGATGTTTTCCATGTAAACATATTGTTGTGACAAAAATGGTCTTTAGTATTAAGAATCGTAATTTCAAATGGTATATTCCTAATTATGTTACATGTAAAAGTGTTAATTTGATATATTTGATAGAGTGTAGTAGATGTTTAAGCCAGTATATAGGTGAGTCAGCAAATAGTTTGCATGTCAGAATGACTAATCATAGATTTGACATTTTGCATAAGAATGAAGATAGACCGGTTTCAAAACATTTTAATTTACTGAATCATTCAATTGATGATTTAAGAGTAGTAATTCTTCAGGAAGGTTTTTCTTTTACAAGGGAGAGGAAACAAAAGGATAATTTTTTTATTTTTAAATTCAAGACTTTAGAACCACATGGATTGAATTTAAACATTGGAACTATTACATCTCTGGGTTACCTGGCCTCCTAAATGATTTTTATATGTGAGATTTTTATGTGAAAGTTTTTTTATATGAAATTTTTTATGTAAAGATTGGTTATATGGATGTTTAATATCTGTGTTTAATTGGTATATAAATAAATAATTAATTATTATAAATTATTGTACTTTGCACTAACTATAATTTTTGATTAAAATGTATAAGTATTTTAGTTTTTAATGAATATTAATGTGAGCACAGCTATTTTTTGTATGTGAGCATAGTCTAATTTTTGTATGTATGCACATATATATATTTTAATTTTGGATTTTTTATTTATTTATTTATTTTTATTTCAATTTAAATAGAATTTAAGCTTGATTAGGAGGAAATGTAGTTTTTTTTTGTTTGAATTCTGTCATTGATTGGGTAGATATTCTGTGTTAGATTTTGTGACCAATCAAGGAGGGTTTGTTAAATTTATAATCTTTTATAATCTTTTATCAAATCTGTAATTTTTGATTATCGCCATTTTACTGTGTATTTTTTTTTCTTTCTGATGAAAACCAGTCCTCTGGTTGAAATATAATATTATTTTTTAGATTTATAAGTCTTTTTTGTTTATATATATATATATATATATATATATATATATATATATATATATATATATATATATATATATATATATATATATATATATATATATATATATATATATATATAAGCACTACATGGTATTTGAATATCACACCACACCCCGGGCAGCCATTTTAACATTCTACCCTCAATCTTGGTCAAAGAATTTAGTGTGTATAAGTAGCTATTACCCTAAGCTTCGAGTATGTATATTTATGAGCAAAGGCAGAAGCCCCTCTCAAGCACCAATCTTATCCATTAATAAGAATTATACATCTCAAAAGCACAAACAAAAGTTCCAATGGATACTCTTTGGGTATTTTATCCTAACTAGCTCAATCTCGAGGGTCTGGGAAAACAATGTTTATTGGGAGAACAAAGCTATGGATGATCTCATTAAGAGATGCCTTATATCTCTAAATATAATTTCTATCTAAATCCAATCCTATTACAATAGCCCATCAGTCAACAGAAACCCAGAATATAAATAATATATATAAGTGGTAATTAATTTTAAGATTTATTAGCATGCGCACACATATATTAATATCTTAAACATATAATTCATCTATTCCGTTACATATACATATATAATTCATACACATATTAACGAAAGCGTGTGATTACACATCAGAGTTGCATTTTTTTAAACATTTTAATAAATTATTAATTTACTTTATTTAAATTGAAATAACACATGTTTCTTTAGCCATTATTAAATGTTCATTTAAGGCAGATTAAGAAAAGATCAAAGTTACCTCTTAAGAGCGAATGTTCACATGGCTGAGGCTAATAATCTGTAAGCTTACAGCATAGAGAATATGTTGATTTTAATGAAAGTCGCTGGTCCGAATGATGGTGATAAGCTCTGAAATATTCTGGCCAAAAACAATCCCTATTAGAATTTAAGTAGATGAGTTTGGCTTGATTGTGAGAGGCTCTGGTTGTTAGAGTTCCGTGGCCATTATGCTTGGTTGACTAAATAGCAAATCCATAAATAACGTTCAGGCGGGTTCCACAATAGCTGTCCATTGAGCGGTCTGACGAACCTAGATGATTATTCTACCCCCGCATGTATACGGAGTACATTATGAATAAAATTCGTAATTAATACTTAGGTTGATCAGTTTATACATCTTTCTCTGCTTCTCTCTATCACTTCACTGCTTTTTTTTTAAATTTAATCACTAAGAACAAATATAGTTCTATTCTTTAGTGCTCTTTAACTTCACTTTTCCTTTCTATTCTTAAGCCGATGGTCCGATCTCAAGAATGCTTTTTTCTTTCATTGTTCTAAAAATAAGCTCGACCAGTTCTAAGAACTCCAGTGGACATTCATTAACTGGAACTGCCCATAGCACAACTTTCCATTCTATTGATTATTTTCCAGCCTTATATGTTTAATGGGTTTTGCTTAAGAAACATGTGTTATCAATGGCATTTAAAATCTATCTTACGATATTCATAATGAAATATCTATTTAAAACACAAATGAATAAAAAAAATAACGCAACTCTACATATAATCCCTTCTCTACATTCTCACATATAAATATATTAGTAATTTTCACCCATTATATTAACACATACAGTGAATATATATACATTCATACCTTTAATTGATTAACGTACTCATTCATACTCTTGTGTAACAGGGTTCAAATGACTATTGTAAATTTTATCACTTCGACCTATTTACTTCACAACAACACTGGCAATTAAACCCGTATTCGAACCCAGCTACTGTTACATTATATATTGTAACGGGCACATACGTACGTTACATTATTTTTTATTAGTAAACATAAAAAAAAAAAAGTTCGCCAATAAAAATTTCTTTTTTAAGAATTAAAAACTGAAAATTAAAAAATCATCTTAAACTCGCATATATATAAAATCGCACAGATAAATAATTATTAAAATAAAACTTTATTAAAAAAAAGAGTAGTTTAAAACTAAATTTTCAGAAAAGATTTAGAGATAAAAATATATGTTTAAGTTTGAAAACAAATTAATTAATCTTTTGTAAAATGGAAATGATTATTTTAATTAGTAAACTAGCCTTTGGGCATTTAAATGTATAAGCATTGGTCAGATAGGAAAACAATAGAAACTTTTAGCAAATGAAAGAAATCCATCGGGAAATCGGATCTCAATGAAACGTTTATCACCATCATGATGTAATGTTGAGTTAATCCACAAAATTATTATAAAAGGAAAGGTTTGAAAATAAAAAAAGGTTAATTAGTTATTACGATGTGACTATATGTGTTAGTGTGGAGTTGAAAGAGAAGGGATTGAAAAGACGCACTCTTCAATCCCTTCAGTTTTGTTAAAATAAAAAAAAAGAGAAATGACACCGTTTTTTTTTTCTACATTAAGGACCAACTAAACTAAAAGACCTCCAGATAAATAAATAAAAAACAACGGCTAACTCAACCAATCTTTTTAGGACTAGCATGGGAATTCATGTTCAAATGGCAAGCAACAGATAAAGATGAACTGTTTTAAACCGTAAGAACTTTATAATTAATGAACATTAAATTAAAAACTTTCCGTATTTAAAATAATTAAGAAATAGAATCCTATCTGACCAACGTTATTTATTAATTAGTTATAATTTTATTTAATGTATTTCTTTTATAAAATCATTTCCATTTATTTATTTATATGTTCTTTAAGTTTTATTATGATTTCTGTTTTTCATTAAACTAGTTATATAAATATTAAACTTAAGTCGGGCGTGAAAGGCTATATAGATTTGTAAAGTTATATTAGGGGAGGATAATCTTAGGTTATTCATTTCGTAGTTGAATTAGGTCAATGGATTGGATATATTGGTGTAATTAGTAGATGTAGTACGAGATTCGCTATGGGCAGAATTGCTGTTATATGCCGCACACTTTCATTTTGCCTATGGAAGGGATTATAAGACATAGAATGCTGTTCCTTTCAATGGAGTTTTTTTTTATTGCTCTTCTTGTCTGATAGATGTAATATTCCTATCTGATGAAAAGCAGTTTCTTCTCTTAACCTAATTGTGCTGCCGTATTCATATTACATTGAACACATCGATATATCAGATGGATTGAAGTTTGGTTTGACTACGAACCTTTGGCCTAAGGTTAAAAAAGGATTGAATATTTTCTTTTCAAATGCAAATCTGTGTAGTCTATTCATATTCGACACTCTAAATAAAGATGCATTAAATTTAAGTTGGGTATAGACACTTGCATGGGTTCGTTACCAGGTGATTATGTTTTTGGTTTTCATATTCGATCAAAATATATATAGACATTCGGTAAATACTGATACCTTACAGTGAGTATCTAAAATGTATTTATTCGGATGTCTTTTAAGTTATTGGTGTTAATGCAAGCATCTTATGGTGAATGCTACTGGATTACTTATAAATTTCCTTCTGCAATTGACGGTATCAATGATTTTGCATTTTGATCGTTTATGTTTATTTTGAAATGTTTTTGAGCGTGGAATCTATGTAACCAATCTATACTCAACATTTTTAAACAAATCTGTGCAAATTAATAATAGTATAAAATTTAAAATGTAAATTAAAAATCTAAAATAAAAGTAAAAATAATGTTAAATGTTAAAGTAAACATATTAAAATAATAATGTTAAATCTTATATATATATGTGCGTAAATAAATTTTGTATGTTAATTACTGGCAGTGGCTTATTTTATTTATTTTTTAATATTGAAATATAATTAGATAAGATATTATATTATTAAATCTCTGCTACTCCCTGAGCTAGTGACATGGGCTAATGACTGGATATCAAAATATATAAATAAAAAAAAAATTTTTTTTGACTTACATATCTGCCTACTTTATAAATTTATCTAGGTTCAAATGCCTAGATGGTGCTCTGTAGTGCAGATCATGTTAAGAGCTAAATCTGGATCATTATAACTGGCCCCCAATTTAAATAACTTGCTTGTCATGCCATGTGTAAAAATAAAATGTATATAAAAAAAAAATAATAGAACTCTTGTGGGGAGGAGGTGTAGACGTGGATGGTCCTTAGGAAAATGATAGTCAACATTTTTTTTTGTATATAGTCTTTATACTAACCGAATGTTTTGTAAATTTTGTTAATCGTATACCGTAATTACTAACCCTAAGTAAAATTTTTTTTTTTGTTCATTTTTTTTTTAAGCAAGTTTACTGATATGTAACGGGCACATACATACGTTACATTATTTTTTATTAGTAAACATAAAAAAAAAAAAGTTCGCCAATAAAAATTTCTTTTTTAAGAATTAAAAACTGAAAATTAAAAAATCATCTTAAACTCGCATATATATAAAATCGCACAGATAAATAATTATTAAAATAAAACTTTATTAAAAAAAGAGTAGTTTAAAACTAAATTTTCAGCAAAGATTTAGAGATTAAAAATATATGTTTAAGTTTGAAAACAAATTAATTAATCTTTTGTAAAATGGAAATGATTATTTTAATTAGTAAACTAGCCTTTGGACATTTAAACATATAAGCATTGGTCAGATAGGAAAACAATGGAAACTTTTAGCAAATGAAAGAAATCCATCGGGAAATCGGATCTCAACAAAAAGTTTTTCACCATCATGATGTAATGTTGAGTTAATCCACAAAATTATTATAAAAGGAAAAGTTTGAAAATAAAAAAAAGTTAATTAGTTATTACTATGTGACTATATGTGCTAGTGTGGAGTTGAAGGAGAAGGGATTGAAAAGACGCACTCTTCAATCCCTTCAGTTTTGTTAAAAAAAAAGAGAAATGACATCATTTTTTTTTCTACATTAAGGACCAACTAAACTAAAAGACCTCTGGATAAATAAATAAAAAACAACGGCTAACTCAACCAATCTTTTTAGGATGGCATGGGAATTCATGTTCAAATGGCAAGCAACAGATAAAGATGAACTGTTTTAAACCGTAAGAACTTTATAATTAATGAACATTAAATTAAAAACTTTTCGTATTTAAAATAATTAAGAAATAGAATCCTATCTGACCAACGTTATTTATTAATTAGTTATAATTTTATTTAATGTATTTCTTTTGTAAAATCATTTCCATTTATTTATTTATTTGTTCTTTAAGTTTTATTATGATTTCTGTTTTTCATTAAACTAGTTATATAAATATTAAACTTAAGTCGAGCGTGAATGGCTATATAGATTTGTAAAGTTATATTAGGGGAGGGTAATCTTAGGTTATTCATTTTGTAGTTGAATTAGGTCAATGGATTGGATATATTGGTGTAATTAGTAGATGTAGTACAAGATTCGCTATGGGCAGAATCGCTGTTATATGCCGCACACTTCCGTTTTGCCTATGGAAGGGATTATAAGACGTAGAACACTGTTCCTTTCAATAGAGTTTTTTTTTATTGCTCTTCTTGTCTGATAGATGTAATATTCCTATCTGATGAGAAGCAGTTTCTTCTCTTAACCTAATTGTGCTGCCGTATTCGTATTACATTGAACACATCGATATATCAGATGGATTGAAGTTTGGTTTGACTGTGAACCTTTGGCCTAAGGTTAAACAAGGATTGAATATTTTCTTTTCAAATGCAATCTGTGTAGTCTATTCATACTCGACACTCTAAATAAAGATGCATTAAACTTAAGTTGGGTATAAATGCTTGCATGGGTTCGTTACCGGTTGATTATGTTTTTGGTTTTCATATTTGATCAAAATATATATAGACATTCGATAAATACTGATACCTTACGGTGAGTATCTAAAATGTATTTATTCGGATGTCTTTTAAGTTATTGGTGTTAATGCAAGCATCTTATGGTGAATGCTATTGGGTTACTTATAAATTTCCCTCTGCAATTGACGGTATCAATGATTTTGTATTTTGATCATTTATGTTTATTTCGAAATGTTTTTGACCGTGGAATCTATGTAACCGATCTGTACTCAACATTTTTAAACAAATCTGTGCGAACTAATAATAGTATAAAATTTAAAATGTAAATTAAAAATCTAAAATAAAAGTAAAAATAATGTTAAATGTTAAAGTAAACATATTAAAATAATAATGTTAAATCTTATATATATATGTGCGTAAATAAATTTTGTATGTTAATTACTGGCAGTGGCTTATTTTATTTATTTTTTAATATTGAAATATAATTAGATAAGATATTATATTATTAAATCTCTGCTACTCCCTGAGCTAGTGACATGGGCTAACGACCGGATATCAAAATATATAAATAAAATAAAAAAAATTTTTTCACTTACGTATCTGCCTACTTTATAAATTTTTCTAGGTTCAAATGCCTAGATGGCACTCTGTAGTGCAGATTACGTTAAGAATTATTCTTCGGATCATTATAATATACATATTAAGTGAAAGTCATTTACAATTTTGGTAAGCTTTTTTTAAGAAAAAATATAAAACTTTCCTATCAAAAGCACTTAAAAGAATATTTTATATTTTAATCACTTATATACTCATATATTATTATGTACACACATTAAACATGATATACACATAAATGTTATATATATTAACTTATATCAAAAATATCTAGTGATAATATATCAACTATAAGTGGTCTGTCAATTTAAGGTACAATATAGTTTTACATTTTTATTTTTGTGCATAAATATAATAAAGATTTTAAAAAAATTATATTGAATGCTTTTATTTATTTTACAATAAAAAGAAAAATAATAATTGTTTCTTCAGTTACAGTTGGGATTTTTAGATTTAAGTTGAGATAAAAGCATGGGGGGGGGAATTAATTAAGTCAATCTCTATATTTTCTAACAATAGATTGACTTAATTAATTTCTAGACCTCTCCCCATTCTTTTATTTCTAGTTAAATCTAAAAATCCCAATTGTGGTTGAAGAAACATTTGTTTTTTCTTTTAGTGCACAGTAAATAAAAGCATCTCTATTATTACTAATTGGTATTTCATATTTCTTTTAAGTTACATGAATTCTATGAAAAAAAAAATTTTTTTTCTAAATAGATAACATGATTAATATGTTTTGCGAAAGTACATACAGTAATTTTTTATTAAAACTCAGGTAACAAACATCTGTCAAGATATTTTTGCAGTGAAGATGGAGTTCTCATCCTAGTTGAATTACTCTGCCTAGATGAATAAATAGTTTGATGCTTTTTTTAATTTATATATATATATATATATCATAAATGTGTATCCTAAATGTGGGTCAATTAATAATTATTATACTAGCATTAATATTTCAAATTGCTTAATTTGAATATTTTATGCAGAGTATTTTTTTAGTGGAAATATATATACACTCAAATTTTGGGTTTTTTACTAATGTCTTACTCATTTCAAGACCATCCTCTATGATTATGTATGTATTTCATAAATAATTTTCCCTCTTCAGATGAATTAGAGATAACAAACAATTAAATCCCCCTGTCCATGTTGACAGCATAATAAGATTAATTGCAATACTCTCAAACAAGATAATAAATGATTTTTATCCATTTTTAACATCTTGAGTAAAAATAACCAAGCATTGTACTTCAAATATATATTTCCAATTTATTTAGTTTTTATTTAGGACCTCTTTTATCTCGATTAGACAATATCATATTCATTCACCAATATATATAAATAAACTATAAATGTCAACAGCTAATTTATTATCATCTGTAAGTCACAGCCTCATAGCTCAAATATACCAATATAGTATTAGCATTGTGGTATTGTCATAACAACAGATATCTGATATATATATATATATATATAATGGATAATACTATTTAATACTTATACATAAATATCACACACGATTAATGTATAATGTATACAATATTTAGAAGTTAGTAGCTGATAGAAAGAAGCATTCTGGGTTTTTTTTCTAAATAATATATATATGTATGTGTGTGTAATAAATTTTGAGTAAAGTTTAAGTGTTTTAAAAACCATTAAATAATAAATTGATTGCAAAAGACTTTCATTTACTTCCACATTACGTTAACGATTACCGAAAATAAGTGAAAGAATTTCTGCAATTAATTTATTATTTATTGTGATTTATTTATATATATATTTGTTGCAGTTTATATTGTTTTTAGATATACCTAAGCTATAGAAACTACAATCTGTTATTTAAGGCGATTATTATAATTGAAATATATATATATATATGTGTATGATTTAATGTAATAGTGAAAATGCCAATTTCAAAAGCTAAAGATTACTTGATCGATTACCAGCTGAAAAATGTAAAACAAAATTCAGTTTAGACAATTGAACGAAATTGCTGAACTCAATCTTCCATTTTGGTGTTCAAAAAATTATATAAATATAAGATATATACTGGATTTGAACTCAGACTTTCAACCTCCCTTCTACTATTCAGTCTATCTTTTACAACCGATACCCATGACCACACACATGCGTAGAAGATAAATGATCTATAATATACGTATATCGTGATGAACCAGACTCATCAGTTGGTCTAGCTCATCATCTCCCACACATATACGTATATTGGAGATAATTTATTTTTTACACATTGTGTCATCAGGTGTATCGCTTGTATGAGATAGATTGCATAGTCAAAAGGAGTTTGAAAGTTTGTGTCAAATCTCGTCTATATAATTATATAACTCCAAGTATATAAATTATACTTGTATTTAATCAAATATTATATATATAATAAAATATAATATAACTATAGTAGCAAATTTATAGTTAAGACGAAAATTTAAATGAAACTATATTATCTTTAAGTGAAACAATTATAAAGATACTTTACTAAATTAAGATTTTATCTCCTAAGTCACCAATGAACAAAGGGCTCCTCCATCAAAGAAATGTAATACATTATAAGTATAGTGCAATCCCGATGATTATTTTCATATTAAGAAAATATATATATATACGTTTTTAAAAAAGAAAGAGATGGGTGGGGAAGGTAATAAAGAATAATAAAGAATCAATAATAATAATAATAATAAAGAATCATAATTATTAAGGACAAACGGGTATGTGCAAAAACAAAATGTAATAATTATTGGTCAGTACTTATGGCGATATATATTTGAATTTAAATGTCATGGACTACAGATAAACATCATATTGACTATGTCAATAACTACGAATTTTTTCAACTATATTATTTAGTTGTTTCTTTGAGATAAAATTTAAAAACTCTTTATATGATATATAATTTGATATATGTGATAAGTATATAAAACTACAAATTCTTTTGACCATATTAAATTATTTGTTACCATTCAGAATCAAGCAAGAACTTTTTGTTTTACATCAAAACGTTTTTAACCTTAGAAGCAGCAGCAAATACTTGTAATAGAATTCCAAAGTTGAATTACCGTCTTCTACAACTCATTGTATTATTTTTTTTTAAATGTATGGAATACCTTACTTTTAGAATGTCTATTATATTGTAATTCAAAATTTTTAAAAAGTTGTCTGAAATATAATAAAGTGAATGGTAAAATAAATATTTTGTGTTGATTTATTGTTTAAATAATAAACTTTTGAGACATTTTTTAATGAACTTTAAAAAAAATTCCAAATATATTAACAAGTGTAGTTTTTTAAAATAAATAAATAAAAAATCTGTAGGTTATAGTTTTCATAATAAACTGTAGCTATTGTAGTTTTTGATACAAATAGGTTTTATATAATTACTGGATTTTTATTATTATTTTATAACAATTTACATCGTCAGATGCATTTGTGGAATTAAAAATTTTTCATTCCTACAGACATACATAAGTAGTAATAATATAGATCAATTCTTCTCAATCAAATTTCAAAAAGTCTAAAAAGAATGCTTACTGTAATTGTTAAGCATAAAGAGACATTATTGTGATACATATATAAGTTAGGCAAGTATAGTAATATTGATAATTTATCACCAGACATTAATCTATTGTCAAAGTAACATTGAATAGATTAGAAATGGAAATTCGTCTTTTACTTTTGTCTAAAGTTCTTTAAATATGCATACAATATCAAATAAAAAATGAAATTAAATTTGTGCTGTTATGTTTAAAAAAGATTTTCAAATAAAACGCTCAATATAAACCGGTTACAGAAAGGCAAATGTGTCCAAGATAAATTAACATTACTAGTTGGCTCAGTCATTATACTCTTTTAAATAACTTCATCATTTGATATTTATTCTTCTTAATTTATAAGATAAACCTGCCCAATGTTATTGACAATGATTACCAACTTTGTATAACAAATTAAGTTTTTTTTTTCTCAGAGATGAAAGCTTATTCATAAAAAAAAAAAACATATACAAATACAGTTAGAAAAAGGTTTACAAGGGAGTGATTATATGATAAATTGAAATTTCAAGAGGAACATGGTAAGAGGGGAAGGATACATGTGAAAAGGGAATGGGAAGTGGAAAGAGAAAACAGTGTGTAGCTCAGGCCAATCTGAGATGCATGTCTTCATTGAGCAAGCACCACATGGGGCACAAATATTTGAATGATTGAGTCCCATAACAGAGGCTGAGGGGATGGAAGTTGGAGGATTGCCCAAGTGTCTGTGAATTGAATGGAGGTGGGGCTAATTTGGTATCTCTGGTTTTGAGAGAGCAAATTAGGTCCAATAGCTTTTGATTCACTGAGTGTACTCTCTGGTCAAAAATAATGGCACATCAGAACAACCAGAGTACATAGATGAGGAAAACTGATAGTCTAATAGTTGCAAAGATTCCTGTTTCTATGCATTCTTGGAGGCTGAAGATGGTATTCTTGTGTGAGGAAAGGCAGGAGTTGATGACATGTCTCACTCCAAGCAGAAAGGAACATTTAAGTAGGAAGTGATTGGGGGGGGGGGTTCATTGTCAATTTTAGAGAGCTGTTGTACAGGAGAGTTCTTGGTGAAACATCTACAGTTGACCAAAAATTGATTTGTGGAAAAGAAGTGAAGATTGATTTTGAGGGGGAAATTGAGGACTTATTGGCTGGTTAAAGCAGTTTTCAAATATATATATATATATATATCAAGGGTGCTAGAAACATTGCTCTTAAACTAAGTTTAAAGTCGATATCTAGACTAATAATCTTTAACCTAATAAATAATTATTAATTATATTAATGAATCTTTCAGCAAAAATAATAACAGTCATTACGATTGTGCAACTGATTTACAATTATAAATTAAATGGCAATACATATGCGTGCTGGCATGCATGTGTGTGCATTTTTTAAATTAAAAGATAAATTTCAAGAGATCACTTACGCGTTTAATTTAAAATTTGTTTATATACATACATAATGTATTCAATAAAATATAAAGAAATTAACAACAGGTTTACAGTCAAATGTTCTAAAATTCGGTAGCTATAAAGTGGTGACCAAAAAAGGAGTCGGTATTGATTTTAAAATATCGTAATCATAAAGATTAAAGAAACAATGGAAACACTTCTTGTAAATTAATAATTAAAATCAAACGATAATGCCATTGATTGTGTCAACGATTTTCCAAAAAATATCACATATTAAAAGTCATTGAAAGCTAGGTCCAATGATAATAATCCAAGTATATAACAATAAATGAAGCAAAAATTTATCAAGTATATGAGAAAATCAAATTATTTAAAATAGATAGAGGAAAGTAAGTATTTACGTTTTCATAAACAGCATTTGAACTTGGTTTGTTGAAATATACTAGTTTTTCAGAAAATTAACAGCATTTTCAAAATACAAGCACCAACAGAAAGTATAAAAGTTCATTGGGATTTTATACTGAAGCAACCATAATCCTTTCTAGAGTTTCTAATAGATGTAAAGAGAATTACATAAAATATAAAGATTTTCTAAATGGTTGAAAGTTAATGATCATAAAATAAAATGATTTGCTTTTATTCTGAAAAAGTATAGACTAGCTTCACTACCAACGAAATAACATTTTACAAATCAAGTCGTTTTGAATTCTTTTTTATTGCCTGCTATAAAGACTGAAGACAATTTATTAGCAAATATGAAGTAAACTTGAAAGATATTATTCTTAAATACGTATTTTATAAATTGTGGGATCAGAGGAAAAAATTTCAGATGCTATGGAGAGAGTATTCTATATAAATTCATAAATAAAGAGGATAAAAAATACTTTATACAAAAATTTCAGTTCAGTGGTTAAGATATGCAAAAAATTGTTCCTAAAATTTCGATAATAGATTTTGGTTTTATAGAACACTCTAATTGAAAGAACTCATATTCAAAAATTAGTTTTATCAAGATAATTTTTATTTCTGTTAGTGTATTAAGATGATGGAAAAAATCTAAGTGCAATGAGTAGAATAAAAAAAATATAAAAATATGTTATTCTGAAGACATCATTGTACACAATGGTGAAAATATTGTTTTGGTTTAAGAACAAAAAATAGTTTTATAAGTAGCAGTCTTATCACCAGTGATAAATTATTAACAAAACATTAAAAAAAATGTAAATATATAATGATGAATGAATAAAAATTATGTGGATAAAAAAATTGAAAAATAGTACATAAACTAGAGTGATTAAAGGAAGATTGAAACGCTGTAGTACAACAAAGTGGAGATAATAGGAAAAATAAGGATTAGATATAAAAATATTTATGAAAAATTAATTAATTTTTGTTTTAAAAATGTCTAACAATAATGAAACAATGATTGAGAAATTGTAAGGAAAGGATAGATTCATGGACTTCCATGCGGTAACAATAAAATTTAATTATTTGTTATCACAAAGTAATTTTGGAAACAGTATTAAGAGAACATGTTCATTCTGAAGTTGATTTAGATTAAGACCATAATTTAAAGATGAAGGAATTAAGATTATATTTTAAGAGAGTGAAAAAAACTGTGGCAAAAAAGAAATGAGTCGTAGATAAATTGAAAAATAATATTGGGATTGTTTTTCAGAATTGTTGATTAAGAAAAATGAAAAGTAGTCACAAGATTGATAAAGTAAATATAAATAATAAATATAATAGAGAAAATTTAAAAGTCGTTTTACTAAATAATGAAAGATGTAAAAAAAAATAATCTCAGGTTGCAACGAGATGATACATAAAATACTAAGGGGAAAGGGGGAAATATGTTATTATTTAAATATTTTAAAACAGATAAGTTAGAAAAAATGATTAAAAAGAAAGTTTAAAGAGATAAAAAAAAAGTAGAGAGAACAAAAAACTTTGATTTAATATATTGCATAGCATAGTAATTTGCATTACAAAAAAAATAGGAACACACCATGAATAAAAAAACAGAAATAGTAAACAATTAGTAAAAAGAATGAATACATTTTAAAAAATGGGGAGAATATATGGGATTTTTATAATAAAAATAGTGTTTTAATTTATGTTAATTAAAAAATAAAGCCCTGCATATGAAGATGAAATAGATTTTGCAATTAAAGAATAATAATATTGAAAATGATAACCGTCGATGTAACGCTATAAATAAGACTTCGTTATATTTACCATGATATGTATTTATGTGTCAAATACTAATTTAGATTATCCATAAAATTTACAAGTGGCAAAATAATAGTTAATACAAAAATAATCAATAGGCAGTATCAAAAATCTTTCTTATTTTTTGAATAATAAAAATTAGTTACAATTTCAAAAGAAGCAGTTTTTCTCTATTCTCTCTATTTTTCTTGCGATATTTTCACTTCATTTGCTTTTTTTTTCTTTTTCATTTTACTGTCTCCTATAATTAAGATCGATAAGAGATCCAATCATTATGAACCTCTTGGTTATGATTATTTCGTTGCACTGAACGTGACAATGAACTTTTGTGATTATGCAACTACATTTACTTTCTTTAATTACATGCACTGAAATTCTGACTCCAATATTTTTTTGCCTGCTAATGTGTAGAAATAAGTAAACACTAAAGTCTTGCCATCGAAATTCAATGATGTATCAAATTCTGCAATCTAAAACTATATTTAGAGCTTTTCCTCTCTTCTGCAAAATGAAAGACCATAAAAAAGGTACCTAAAATGGTTTGATTCTTCAAATTTGGCTCTAATTATATATATATAAGATTCTCTTGAACCAAGGCAAGTGTGTGAACCAGTCTCTTCTAGATTTACAATCGTGTCAGCATTTGTTTGCAACTGAAATCAGAAAAAAAAATTAAGATTTATCAGATTATAGCTAAAGACTGACATTCAATGATGATTTTTATTTTATTTAGCTACCCATAATTATAGATCATTTTCAAAAGTATGGGATTGAATGTCTAAAATTGAAATGAATATTTTTAGGCTTTGTTTTGTGTGTTAACTCAGAAGAAAAGATATAATAATGATTGATTTTGAAGAGATGACTTACATTTTTTTGTAAAATCACAGATACTGGAAACATGAGTGTTTGAAATTTATTATAACTAAAAAACAAAAATAAAATATTTCCGAAATTAATGTTTTATCAGATAGAAAGGCAAATTAGTAACTCAGTTAATACATTAAATGCAATAATGCAAGTTTATGTTCATAGTAAGTTCAAATTCTGATAAAGTAAAGGAATTTTATAAAAACGGGAAGAAGACTTTTGGTCAAACCAAATAACACTTTAAAATAATCGTAGGAGATAAACGACCTCATGATTTATCACATGACTTCTACTTACATATTGTTGTATTAAAAAATTAAGGTCAAGGACACCATAGAAACTGAACTGATTCATATCTATATAATTATAAAAATAAGATGGCTTAGATTGAAAACATTTATAAGTATTTCAGTTTGGGCTGATATCTTGATAGTATAAAATAGATATAAATGATAATAGCTGGAAGGAAAGTGCATTAGATTCTAAATGTTTCTGTTCCAACATCCAAAGCTTCTCACTGAAGAAAGCCATAAACTTAAAACTAATCTGAGGATTTCTGATAGGACGGCAGAGAATAGGAATTTATTAAGCATTATCTTTTAGCATTTATAATTACTTACTAAAACTTACAGTTAAGTGGCATAGAGAAAGTGAAAAAGTAGGCTGCTAAAACGTGGATATATTAAAGCTAAAATTGAGAGAAAATTAAAGTTGAAAATAATGCAGATAACTTTGGATATGGTGACAGAAATGAGAGTTGGATTTGAGAAATTACTAGAAAAAAAGTTCTATTTTTTTTATATAATGTTAATGGATGTAAAAGTAAACAGAGCAGCATCTTTACTCTCTCAAACTAAGACGCTTCAGATTGGCCTATATAAATCAGAATTTAGATTAAAGATAAGATGGTTGCTCTTATCTTATAAAGTCTCTATCATGGGTTTGGATTTGAAATTTTCTCTGTACTCAACACAGCATCGTTGAATTATTATAAAAATCAGTAAAGCACATATGTTAACAAGGTGAAATCCTTTCTCATTAATTAATTTTTAAAAAAAAAAAAAATCCACAGCAGAAATGAATATAAAATCATCCAAATAAAAGTACAGCAAAATTTAATTATGCATTTACTAACTAAAATATATATATTTATATCAAGAGGTATTTAATAGATTCAACACAGAAAATGATAATAAGATATATCTTAATCTAAGGTTACAGCAATATTAATAGTATATATTTCTAATCTTCAGAAATACTTCAATGAATTTAAGCTACAACTTGCAAATCATTTTAAAATATTAGCAGACTTCAATGGCTATTAAGACTTGAATTAATTCACCGAGTTAACTGAAACTCTATTAAGAAATGTTACACAGATAGAGTGACAAAAACATAATGATTCACCAATAATTTTTTAACTGAGACAAAACTATGTATAAATAAAAGAAAAACTTTAAACACATTTCAAGATAAACCATTTAAAACAATAGAATATTATATAATATGATATAAAAAACAATTAACGATCTTATAAAGAAATATAACTGGGAATTGGCAAGGAAATCTATAGAAGAATTCAAATATCTCAAAAAACTGAAACAACCTCTTTATGTTTGAATAAAAGTTATTCTAACAATAAACAAAAACGGATGGGATTATTGCTTAAAAAAGATACAACATAAAGTGTATGGAATAGCTTTACAAAAATTATAATAATAAATAACAAGAAAAGGTTACATTTTCATTTACCGTTGTCAAACTCCCTTCACTCACAACTTTGACGCCATCCATTTCAGATAAATACACTAATGATTATTACTAATCATTTTCGAAACTAGAGATAACATTTTTTTGAAATTTCATTTAAATGTAAAGGTGAACTAGCCAAATTAAATGTATGAAAAATGAATAAGCTTCAGAAAATTATGGAAATATTAAAAATGTCTTAAAAGGAGCAGATTAAGAAATAGAGTAAATGTTAGCAAAACTGTATACAAAGATGTGTGAGAGAGAGGAGGAATCAATTGCCCACATTCTTCTTAGATGTTCCAGTATGTCCAAATACAGATCGATAACTCACGAATGATATAGCAATACGAATGGAAACTATAAATCAATTAAAGATTATATAGGTCAGGGTCTATTTGCGAAGATAACTCTGGCGATTTTCGTGAATAATGCCCTGTGGTGTGTGGATGTAAAATAACGATTGAAGAAATGAGAGACCTGCACGCTACTAAATTTAAGACCGTCATGGAAAAAATTATGAAGAGGAACTGACTAATTGCTCCAAGCTATATTACAAGAGCAACATGGGAGAAGGTTGGATCTACTTTGCTTCAAATAGATATGTAATTGATGTCATTTTAGTATTCAATTCAATATAGCAATAAAATAAAATTTCTTTAAAAAAAAAAAAAGATAAAATTGTACATGTGATTAGGGGAATGCAGATTGCAATAATGATGTTGACATTTAAGAAAGATGAAAAAGAAAATCTTAAAAAATATAGACCTCTTTAAGATTGTTATAACTGGCTTACCGAGAACTTTGGTTTCAAATAAACAAAAAAAAACAAGCAGAGTTAAAAATCGATACAACGCATATAACACATCCAAGAATTTAAAAAAGTTATGGAAAGTACTAATGAGCATGAATAGATAAGTAGCATTGGATTACAGATTACTAAAAGGCATGCTCCATGATTAAACTTTAGAACATTGAGATATAGATTCAGGATATTGTCAAATTCTGAAGAACATTTGGCAAAATACAACTATGGATGTAAAGTTTAAGGCAATGTGGTTCTACTCCTCCAAACTTTTATGTTCCACTTTTGTAGGAAATGTGTATTGAATTAAAGTGAGATGCTAAAAAAATAGAAATGAATAAAGATCAATAACTTTTTTATAACTTTTTAGGAATTATTTGCAAAAATTATTATAAGAGCTATCAGATGAAAGCAGGAAAATGAAATTTTAAAAATCGCTTTTCGAAAAAGGAGAAAATAAAGATTTATGATAATTGCAAGAAAAACTTAACAACTATAAACATCTTGGTCAGCTTGTCAATACAGATACAATAATGAATGATATCAATTATAAAACTAAATTTGAATGAAGTGTTTTTATAGAAATAATGAATAAATAATCGTTTTATTGTTTTCCTGAAAGTTTTTTATGATGAGTATATGCACCACAATGCCTAAAGTTTGATATAGTATCTGTCCATACCGAATACTTAGTCCAATATATAAATACAATTAAAATCCCATCATCAAAAACCTTCAGGAAAATACTAAGTATTCGGTATGGACCCGATATTATATCATACTCTAGAAATTATGTTGTATATACTAACCTGTGTGCTATTACTAACAATTTGATGCAGTTGGAAGATTTAAATAACGTTAAATTTTTCTAAAAACATTCAATACTTAATGTTAGTTGATGGAAAAAGTTTAATATATTAATACAAACTAAAATACTATCATCAAAAGCCTACAGGAAAACACTAAATATTGGGTATAGACCCAGGACCCGATATTATAACAAACTTTAGACATTATGGTGCACATACTAACCTGTGTGCTATTACTAATAGTTGAATGTAATTAGAAGATTTAAATAAAGTTAAATTTTTTTAAAGATATTCAATACTTAATATTAGATAATAGAAATATTTCAATAAATAAATACAACGAATGGTTTTATTGTTTGGCGGATCGTAAGAAATTCAAGCGCATGAAATGCCAGAACTGGAATCTAACCAAAGAACTTCCGCTTCAGAGGCAAATATTCTATCATTGCATTACACTAATATTCAATATTGGATATGCCTTAGTAGTGTAGGCAAGGAAAGATTTTTAATAAATATACTTTACCAATGTTTGCTAGGAGTCTAAATCTTGAATGTTTTTATAAAATCTTCAGATCAAACTATAAATACATGTATGGCAGAAATAATGAGTTAGGCTGGACATAATATTAAAAGATGTGCAGTAAAGAAGAGAAATTGTGGAAGAGAGAAACTAGATTAACAGCAATGGATTGAAAATGACCGACAAAGAATTGTCTCTAGTGAAAATATATATATAAATTCTTCAGTCTTCTTTTATTTATTTATTTTTGCTATTACAATTTGTGAAATTATTTTTACAGAATCATGCGTATACGCATGTATACATATATATATATATTTATAGAGAAGCTATAAAAATGTTCTTTAAAAAATTTTACAAAAATAATTTAAAGCAAACTTCCTCTTATTATTTTTTTTTTGGCGTTCAATAAATAAAAACATCAACATTAAAATATATATACATAGGTTTTAAAAAAAAAATAGTAAAAAATATTTTTATAAAATAAATTTTATAAAAAAACTCTTTTTTAGTTATTATTATTTATTCACAGATATATGTTCATGATGTGATTACAAAAAAAAAAAACGTTATATATATGTGTGTGAAAGACTATAACTTAGTTGGGATTTAATTCGGATTTTGGATCTAATAATTACATTTTTTTAAATATAAATATTACTTTTGAAAAAGAATTATATTATGGATTAGATGAAATAATACTGTTAGAATATCTGATGTATATATATATATATCTAATTATTATTTACTGTTTGCAATCATTTTTACCAAAAAAATATTTTAGACCAATAGAATGTCACTTAACTGCAACTTACACATTGCTAAGTTTAGTTGCATATTTTTTACTATAGTTATGCCATCTTCTGAGAGCCTTAGTAACTAGAAGATGCCAAATGATAATACTTAATAAAACCTTATTCTGTTGCTGCCCTACCCTATAGTCCAGATCACTGGTGAAAACCATAAGTTTGCAATTATTCTTGGGATATTGGATAGTACAGCACAGGATAGGGATTGGATAAGTACAGATCACCTAGCATCTATTAGTTACTAAAGCTTATAATACTAAGTGGTATAATTATGATGAAAGAGAAAAATATAATTTTGGCTGTTTTTCAGCTGATCACATAACACATACACACACACATAAATGTATAGTTTGTTGTTGATGTTTAATTTTTAAAAAAGAAGAAATTATTGTTAATAAAAAATAGGAAATGAAATCATCTTAATTGCATTGTAAATATTGCTGTAACTGAAGTAACAAAGATGTTTGAGATTTATGTAGTTAAAAAAAACTGGAGTGGTGGCGGTATTAAAGAAGGCATTATTAAGAACACAAAAATTCCTTAAGCAAAGACCACGGAGTTGAGTCATACAGCTGTCTAGTTAATATTTGAATTTAAATATATAATTTTAAGAAGACATAAGTGGAGTCATTTCCAATGCCTACAAAACAAAAAGAATTTGTGTCTGATGAAAGTCACAATAAATTTTGTGCTCATAAAAATCAAGATACAAAATGAATGATAAAAAAAGAAATCTATAACTCTTTTAGAATTACTATTGAAATGAGAATAATAAAAACTAGCATCTTAGATTACATTACAAATAATATATTTTTAAATAAATATTAAATCAGATTTCATATCTATCATATATATATAAGGATTATACAATAAATATATATTCGTACATCTATGACAGTTAATTAAATCATATGATAATTATGGAGGAAATAAAAAAATGAGGCTAAATAGAAACTTTTTAAATAAAGGAACAAACAAAATTCTAAAAAAAAAAATATTAGAATGGTCAGTTATTTGAAACGTTAATTGGCATTGAGCACCAATACTGACACGTTCAGCTTCAATCTTAAATCTTTTGTTCTGAATTCTGAGTCATTTTACCACTACACTTAAATAAAATAAAAACTTTAACAACCAAGATGCAAATATTTTTAGAAAATCAAAAACAATTGTAGATTTTTATTAAGGTTTCTCCATAGGTTCATAATGGTGAGTTTTGTAATGTGGAAATTAGTAGTAGCCTAGTAGTAGCGCAGTGAATGATGCTTCAAAATGAAAAAGATATAGTATTAAAAAAGGTAATGTGCTTGAAACTTTATTAAATTTTTATGAACTTAGATGAGCCTCAACTTGCAGATTTAATAATGCTATAAAAAATTAACGTAAGTGTAATTTATTTTTAAAATAAAAATGATTTATTAGTAATAATATCTTTTTTGTCTAAAATATAATATAAAACTAGTATTATTGTTTTGTTTGTTTTAATTTAGAAATAATTTTATGAGCACTGAAGTATTGTGAAGATAAGTAAAAATCTAGAGGCCTTCAAATGATTGTTGCAATGAATAAGATTTAATTTGAAACACTCTAAACTATGAGTTGGAAATGTGGTAATTTACTGCTGTTGTTAAAAAAAAAACATCTGGCTATTACCTTTTAAAAAAGTCCACTTGATTTTACTCCTATTGCTTATAAATAACAAAAACTTCTTGTTAAGGCTGTGTTGTTATTACGATATGATTGTTTATTAGTTAATGAACATAACATATGTATCAACTATTGTGCTGAAATTTTGAGATTTATCTCTGAGTTTACTATTATGAAAACTGCTATATCTTAAAGGTTTTCTTTAAATTTAATCGGTAAAATAGCATCAAAATGAACAACACATAATTTACATTTTAATATCTAATTATATATGAATATGAAAATAATATTTACATATGGATTTTTACACAAGATTTCACTAATTTTATTTACATGGTAATATAATAAAGTTTGCTATTTACCAGTCCTCATTCAGCCTGAACCTTTCTACAGCAGCCATTTAATCTACGGCTTTCTCGGCTATGGATTAATTACATTTGCCTTACTGGTTCTGTACTAGTAAAATTCCAGGAGCTGAGAGTGATAAATCTACACCATCCCTTTTATACCAAGCCCAATTTATTGAGCATAAATCCTGAAACGATAATTGATAGCAGTGCTCTCTCTTTTCATTTTTCATAGAGCAGCATTAACATTACAAAATAAGTGTAATGTCAGAATATATCACAAACCTATCACCCAAATGTATGTAACAGTCCTTCCCCCATTCTGGTAATATGCATTATTTTAGTTGACTACATAGTCCTTAAATTTAACCAGTGGTCTACTTACCCTGGAAATTTTAGGGCTGTCATTTCTATTTTCCTTTACACTCTTGATGAGTCCAGTTGTTTCTGCTCTATTACTTCATTTTTAGTCATTTCCTGCTTGTCTTTTTGCTTCCTGTTTCCTTCAACTGTTGGCTCCCTTCATCATGTGGTTCATATCTGGCCATACAGTTTCATCTTCCTTTGATGCAAAAGTTTTCACATAGTGCCAAAAATGGTTTATATGTTTTTTTAACACTTTGCCATTTTTTAACTCAATCAGATGAATTTGTCTATACAATGACTGTTTTATAACTCCTGGGATCCATTTGTGTTTTAGAACATCCAACACCCATATGCACTTGCTTGGTAAAAACTTCATCACTTTGGTATTATTATTATTCCTAATGTTTCCAGGTAGCAACTTTGACAAATGGGTTCTGAACATCCAATACATCAATAATTCCACTGGGGGGGGGGGGTTTCCTGTTACAGTATTTGGAGTGTAGTGTTGTGCATACATAGCCTGTATTAAGTCTTCTGCTATTTTGGTTCTGAAGTTTTCTTAAACATGTTTTTAAGTGCTGCACTCCTTGCTCTGCTATCCCATTGCTTTCAGGATGGTATGGGGGTGTAAGAATGTGTTTAATTCTTTCATTATTTAGAAAGTCCATAAACTTTCCTGAAGCAAATCTGAACCATTGTCTGTCATAATGGTTTCTGGATAACCATGTGTGGCAAATAGTTCATTCAAGACTCAGGTGGTACAGTCTGCACTAGTGTCTTTAACAATTTTATGCTCTGTCCATTGAGAAAATGCATCGATCACTAATAGTATCGGATGTCTATCCCATGGGCCAATGTGGTCAAGATGAACATGTTTCCATGGTGACAGGCATTTTCCATGTTTTATAATGTTTTGGTGATAATCTGGCCACTTTTTGGCAGTTCCCAAATTTTTTACAAGGGTCTCTATTTCATTTGATAAGTTTGTCCACCATACATATGACCATGTGAGATTTATACCACTCCTGGGTATCCTTGATGAAGTAGGTTTAGAACTTGAGGTCTACCTTCCATAGTACTAACACTTGGTCATTATTCAATATGTATCCCTTGCACACAGAAAGTTTATCCTTAGTTATCCAGATAGCTTTGTTCAATTTTCTAGGGCACTTCTTTGACCACCCATCTCTTATCCACTTTATGAGTTGTCTATAACATCAGTCTTTTCTTGTCCATTCCTTTATAGTCATGCCAATTGTCTCTTTGATTGCAATGTGTCAATGCATTTTGCCTCTTTAGTTTTTAATACCTTTTCTGTAGGGTCCAGCAGCTTAGATAAAGTATCCTTATGTGCAATTATTTTTCCAAGTTTGTATATTAGTTTGTAGTCATATTATGACATCAAGTTTGTCCTTCACACCATTTTCACCACTGAAAATCCTTGTTAAGGGGTGATGATCTGTGTAGATGGTGAAATTATGACTATATACATATTGGTGGAATTTCTTTATGTGAAAACCACTGCCAACAATTCCTTGTCAATCTGGCTATAATTTTTTTCTGTGGCCATCAATACATTTTTTCTGTGGCCATCAATACTCTTGACATGAACACAATTGGACTCTCCCCTTCATAGCATGGGTGCCAAATGGCGACTGCAGTCACTGCATTATTGTACCAGTAGCATTTCTGACATTAATAAGTCTTTTGCTGTTCTAAAAGCATCCTCCTGTGCATTAGTCCAGATCTATTGCTGTTTCTTTTTTAACAATGCATGTGTGGCTTTCCTGCTAAAAAACTTTTGTAAAAATTTAAAAGTCCCAAAAATACCTGCAGTTTCTTGATGCTTCTGGGTTTCTTTGCATTTTTTTATAGCCTTCATTTTTACAGAATTGGGTTTTCAGCCATTTTCATTTATTATATGTCCCAGGTATTTAACTTCTAAAGCTGACCATATGCATTTATTTACATTCAGCTTTGCTTTGATCCAAGACAGCCTTGAGCAGACCTGACTTACCTGTTTTTTGAGTTCTGCCCCCATCATGCCAATGATTAAAATGTCATCTAAATAGGGAATTGCTCCTTCCACAGTCCTGAATAGCATGTCCTTTTTAGCCTGGAACACATTCAGAGCAATGGTTATCCCATATGGCAATTTATTACATTTATATAATCCTTTGTGCATGGTCAGTGTAAGTAACTCAGATGTACCTTTTGTTACCGGGATATGGTGAAAAGCTGCCCTTAGATTGATTTTTGTGAAATACTTGGTCTTCTGTAATGATGCAAGTATTTCTTTTATGCTCAGGACTGGGTATGCACTTTTGTTTATATATTTGTTGACCGTAACTCGATAATCCCCATATAATTTTATACTCCCATATGGTTTTCAATGGTTACAATAGGTGTCACCCAAGATTATTCTTTCATGGGTGTTAAGTCTCACTTCAATATCAGGTCCATTTTTATACCCTCTCTCTCATCACAAATGGTACCTTCCTGGGCTTACAGACAATGTCTTTTGCTTCTTGTACTAGTTTTATGTCTACTGGTCTTGTTCTGAGATTCTTCTGGTCCTGTTCTGAAATTCTGCTAGGCCTGGTGTAAACAGTTCTGGATAATTTTTTTTTATTCCTCTTTTGATACAGTCTTCAATACATTTATGGGTATTCCCAATGGGGCAAGACAATTTCTGCCCAGTAATGGTCTAATGTCTTTATTGACTATATATAGTACTAGAAATTTATGTCTTGAGTTTAGTGTCACAGGCACAGTTAATTTTCCAGAGATGTCAACTTTGTTTCCATTTATGTCTCTTACTATTACATCCAGACTACATAGCTTTAGCCTACATTTACTTCCTCAAGTGATCTCTATCCAATCCTTATGTGAAATCAATGACAATCCAGCTCCACTTTCAATTCCATCATGATCGCTTTTCCACATACCTGCAAATCTAGAAGAATATGATCTGTTTTATTGTCACCTTTTAATACCATCTTAATGGTTGATTTTTTATATTCTACCTCTGCCTAGGGTTTGGAGTCTACATTTTTTCTCTATGTCTCACCATTTTTATAATAACACATGGTGACTAAATGTCCTCTTTTGTTACATTTTCTACATAATTTATCCTCTTGTGTCTACATCTCATTTTAATATGACTGGGTTTTCCACAGCAAGTACAATTTTATTGTTTGGTGTGTCTACTAAAAGTTGTTGAGTCAAATATTTTCTTTTCTCTACTCAAAGTGATTTTTGCAATGATTTTGATCTAGTGTATTCTGATGACATGTTAAGGATGGCTTCTTGTGTGATACATTTATCAATCACTGTTTTGTATGTCAGTTCTGGATCATTCAATAAGGCCTTCCTGAAGTTTCCTCTGTCTTTCCATACAAAAAACTGTTCCAACAGTGCATCAATTATCTCCAGACCATATTCACATTCCTTGGCTAGTTTTTGCAATGCCAGATCATAACCCATGTATTTATCTTGTGGTGACTGCATTCTGTTTCTCAACCTAAGGCATGCTATCCATTTTGATTGTTTTGGCATGAAATATTCATTTAATTTTTGTATAAATTCCTGGTATGACAAATCTTTGGGATGCTTTGAATTGGTAATCCTGTATTGTATCTTTTCCCACTAAATATAATAGTGTGGAAATCTTGTATCTATCATCCTCAATTTTATTTACAAACATACAGTATTCTGCTTGTTCACTCTAACTCTTCCATAAGTCTACATCATTTATGTTGAACTCATGCATTATAGTGTTTTATAGCCGCAATGTTGTTTTTTGTATGTGATGTATTTAAGTGACTCACTTTAATCTTAGCTTCTAATTCTGTCTGACTGCACCACTCTGCTATGTATTAAAGGTTTTCTTCAAGTTTAACTGGTAAGATAGCTCAAAACTCGAACAACACATAATTATAAATTTTATATTTTAATATTTAATTAGATACAAACATAAAAATAATATTTACATATGGATTTGCACACAAGATTTCACTAATTTTATTTACATGGTAATGTAATAAAGTTTATTATTTATCAGTCCTTATTCGACCTGAACCTTGCTACAGCACCCATTTAATCTATGGCTTTCTCTGTTATCGATTAATTACATTTGCCTTACTGGTTCCATACTGGCAAAATCCTAGGAACTGAAAGTGATAAATATATGCCATCTCTTTTATACCAAACCCAATTTATTCAGCATAAATCCTAAAACCTTAATTGACAGCAGTGCTCTCTCTTTTCATTTTCATAGAGCAGCATCAACATTATGAAGTAAGTGTAATGTTAAGACATATCATAAACTTATCACAGAAATGTATATAGCAAAACATTGTGATTAGTCTTTTTACAAGCCTGAATATTAAACAGATAACTGAATAAATTATTGCTTGGGATGTCATAAAAACGTTGAACATCCAAGTGACAAAACTGAAGCAACAATTTATAGGCTATGAGTTTCAGATTTTATCATGTTACAACTGCATTAAATGATGCAGGGCTTAACATGTCTAATAATAATTCTATGATACATCAGAGATTGTTCACTTTTTATGATTATAACAGAAAAAATAAAATCATCATTTTCAATCAATTTTTATTTATTGCAAGGTGAAAGTCTCTCCAAGTTTTATCTTGTTTCTCCTTATCTCTAGCCTCTCTTCTCCACATTACTTCTGCAAACTTCCTTATTTCATCCATCCAACTCACATGTGGTCACTTTCTATATCTTTTACATTCTCTTAAAATTCAATTTAAGATTTTAACAGTTCATCTACTATCGTCTCACTATAGCAATATTTCCAGTTCAGTTCCACTTCAGTCTCTTAATTATTTCAATGATATCAATAAAATCTATTTCTTCTCTCACCCATGTATTTCATTTGTAATCCCTTCTTGTTATTCCTAACATACATCTCACCAATATTTTGTTGAGTAGTCTGAAGTCTCTTTATTGTCCTTCTTTTAAGTGTCCAAAAGTCGCAGATCTATAAATAAGAATAAAGCATTTCCATTAAAAACCTTTTTTTTTTAAAAAAACACATACATATTTCCTTTTGATGATATTTTTAAAACATATTTCATTTTGATAATATTTTTACTAAAAGCATTTCATACAAGTTGAATTCTATTATAAATTTCATCTATTGTGTATGTTTTAATAATCCAACCCAGCTATTTATAATTGTTAACTTTATCAATTTTATTTTATTTTTCTCAGTTGAATATTACTTCAGTGTTTTTGAATATTACTTCAGTGTTTTTAATCTTTAGCATTAGTCGTACTTTCTAACTCTCACTGATAAATCTTGCAATATTTCCTGATGTTATGAAACATTATTTGCAAAAACAACTATATCATCTTCCTGCAAAATCTAAATGATTCAAATAATCTCTATTTACTTTTATTCCCTTAGCTATCCATTTTAAACCACAAAACTTCTTGTAAAACTGTTGTAATAAGTTTTGAAGATAGAGAGCAACCTGCTAAACCTCTCTCAATGTTAGTCTTCTTAGAGTCACCTGTAATCTAATCATTGATGTCGCATTTTGATAAATATTCTTCAGAATATGGCTATCCTCGATTTATATATAGAAAATAGGGCTTTAATCTATGTAGAAATGCTTAAATAATCAAATGTATTTTTATAATCAATAAATTCACTGCACATTGGCAACTTATATTCATTAGTTTTTTCCTATAACTTCTCTCAATATTTTGGATGTGATCTACTGTGCTGAAACCACTGTTAAATTCAGCTTGTTCTTTTGGATGATTAAAATCCAAAGTCTGCTGTAGACGAATTGTAATTATCTTGATAAAATTTATAAAACTGATAAAAGATTGATGTCTATAAATTCTAATATTTTCTTTCTCACCTTTTTAAATATTTTGGTATATAGCTTTGCCAACATTCTTTTTTATTTCTTCACTTTCTTCTTTTAAGATAGCGATTATAATTTTATTATTACCTGGAGCTTTTCCCTATTCATAAATTTAATTTTATGTCTCGTTTCTTCATTAAAGGGCTGAGCAATTCAGATGAAGGAATTACAGGGGTCACTTTAATTTCTTGTTCTTTATTGCTACATAATTCTTCATACTCTTCCAAGCATTTATGATGCCATTCCTCTATTTGGAATAAATCTATTTTTTCCTTCTTAATACAAAAATAAGTTTTCTACCGTTACCAAGTTGATACTTCTATTTATTCTCTACTGCAACTTTGTTAATTCACAATTATATTTTTTACATCAAGCCATTTTATAAAATTCGAGATATTCGATTCTTCTTAATGCATCTTTTCTTTATAAATATCTTGTCTGTATAGAAATTGTATTGGTTTGAGAAATAAGACTATCTTCGAAAGTGGAGAAGAATATGACATGATGAAAATGTCTTTACACTTACTAAAAGAAATTAAAGAATTAAACCAAAAATTTTATCAGAATTGGACGTTCAACCAGACCTGGGCCCTAATAAAGCTAAAACAAAGTGTAGTACCGATAATGAAAAGAATATAAAGTTGTAAATCCACAGATACTGAGAAAACTTAATGAACCATTTACCTAAAACATTCTAAGTAAACTTTATATGGAAGAGATCCAAGAACTAGAAAATGCCATTATAAAGTTACTCACCTACTTGATGAATAATAGGAAAGGGCTTTCATTTGATTAATGGATCCGTTTTAATCAATGACCCGATAAATATATTAAGACTGCTTTAACAATGCTTAATGTAACCCATTCGCTTACTGTAAAGAATCTATGATATATTTCATGTAATTTTTAGTCTTACGTATTCTATGAAAACTTGCTTTTAAGAAATTTTATTAATGCAATCCCTATATTGGATTGGCTAATCTCATGATCTGTAAGTAAAATGTATGGCTTTCATATATGATTCATAATGATTAATCTCTCGATATTTAAAATATTAATTAATACACGCAGAAACATTGGAAATGCTCTTCGCTTGATACGATAAAACTCTATAGACTAAATGGCCAAATATGGTTTTAATCATTGTCCACATGTTCATAAATTAAACAAACTTATATGTGTTTGAATTGACTAACACCATCATATATGTGATATACATGATCAGATTAATGTAAATGGGCCATTACTATGATTTCTGGAATGGGAAGTTATATGTTTTCAATTTCTGGTGATAACTAATGTCTTAATGTAATTGATATGAAATTAATTGTTTTTTGTTTATATATACAAGCGTAACCTCTGATTTTGTTGACAGGTCTCCTTTGAGATTGATATGTAAATGTCCTTCCTTTTGTAAATGATTCTTATAGTTTGGGAATAAAATTTTCTTTTGAACGATACAAATTGTATTATTTAATTGCTGCTTTTTTGTACCAGCTATCTTTGATGCAATTCTTAATAGTGTATCACTTATCGTCAGATTGATTTCATTCAAATCTGAATCATCTTCAAAATCTATTAATATTTTAAAATGATTAAGAACATTACAATCTTGAAATACATATTTTCTGCTAGTTAAAATGTAATCTAGTTCTGCTGTATATTCATTTGGATATTTACATGTCCATTTCCGTTTAACAGTTTTCTCAAAGAAAGAATTCATAATATATAATTTTCTTTTTTTGCAAACTTTACAAATGTGTGGCCTTTCTCATTGTTATCATCATAATCAAATTTGCCCCCAGGACTTACATTTTTCAATCGACTAATGCTAGAATTGGATTCCATGATAATTTTAAAATGTTTCTTGGTTTGATCAAAAGCCTTTTCTACCTCAATATAAAAATCTACGTTTTTATCATAATAACAAAGAATTATCTATATTTAGTATCTTCTATTAAGATGAATAATTAATCTTGTCACTCTGCCTGATATATTATCAATCCCCACAATGTTTTTTTCCACTTTTTATTTATAATGAAACCTATTCTACTTGTTCTTTCAATATTTGTGCCTTTGTAATATAATACATGTCAACTTTTTACAAAGTCCAACAGTATCGCATTTAATATTAGACAATTTTTCCAATTTTTGCAATCTTTCTTCCCTTGAAAGTGGTCCATAGTTATAAATATCTAAATAAAAGAGATCTAAATAAAAAATACTTATCAGATTGTTATCTGGGTTCACAATTAGAGGATTCTTGGCACTCTCTCTTATCAGCTGCCGAGTACTGCATTGGCTCATGATTTTATAGTCTCTTGGAAATAAGAGTCATATTTAGTTTTGTCTATCATGATTGTGAATATCTATGTTTAAAAAAAGTTGATTTACACACACATTCTTTTTGCCTTTAAGAAAAGTAACAAGTATTTAAGTTAAAATCCATCAGGCAACTGAGAATAAAGACTATAGTGTTTTTGATCTTAAACTCAAAGATGAAAAAAACAATAAACTCATTACATTGACTGGTTTGTGGTAGTGAGCCGCCCAAGTATGTTTGTATGCAAGATGAGTAATTATAAAGTAATAACAACTGCAATTACAAGAACTATGGAATTTGCCGTGCTATTTTCCTTTAATGTCTCTAAGAGGAATCAAAAGATTTCCTTTCAGTTAACAGCTAAGCATTTTCTTTTTTAAAAATAAAATACGGCCTTAAAATTTCAATCATGAAATTGTTTGCCAAAATAACTGCTAGTAAACAAAAATGGATTTGCCAAAGGTAGTTAAGTTATAGATCTAGAATGAAAGTCTGTTGTGCTGTCAGTGACTATAATAAAATGTAGGGGTTTTTTTTTCCAAGTGAAGGAACCTTTAAATTAAACATTACTAGAATTTGTGGAGTTATAACGATAAATAAAAAGATAAGTTGAAAAGGGGAAAGACAAATTTATTATAAACTTCCAAATATTGGAAGTCAAGAAAAGTGGATTTATAATAATAATAATAAAGATAGTGATCATGTGATGAATAATAATAATAATAATAATAATAATAATAATAATAATAATAATAATAATAATAATAATAATAATAATAATAATAATAACAATAATAATAATAATAATAATAATAATAATAATAATAATAATAATAATAATTAAATAGTCTGTCTCTAATGAACTCATATAACTTCTGAATATCAGAAATAGTTGAAGTGAGTTTCAAACCTATGGACTTTTAACTCTCTTGGTGGGATCCCGTGAAGTGTAGTTATTGAGTTTGTACTCTATTAACCCAATAAACGTGGGCTAAAAATATTATAAACTTTATTATATAAGGTATTGTTTTTAATATGTATAATACTCACTTTGAAAACAATATTGGTTTTAAAAGTAGTTATCATAAATTGAAAATGTCAATTTTAAAATATTCATATGATTTTCACTTTATAAAATAGCAACATTATTAAGAAATGCCACTTTTTTCTTTCAAATAAATAAATGATTATTTATATCTTAGCTTTAACAACTACAACATCAATACTTGATCATCAAAAGCCAAGTTACAAAATAAATATATATTGATTTAAATTTTGCATTTTGCAAGTGGAGCCTTAATGTATTTTTCATTTATATTTTTATTAAGATGTTGAATCATAAAAGCTTGTAAAATTTAACTATCTCTATTGAATGTTCATAATATTAAAAGTAAGAACTCCAATGAGTACTGTATGGTGTATGTGTATAAAAAAAAATTCAATCTAAAAAGCTCAACAATTCCTGATATATCAAACTTTCAACTTAGTTTTTATGACCCAACAAGTTCTTATTTTAAATAGTAAATGAAAAAATAGAAGAATTTTACAGAGCATATTATAATATTTTTGATCAGACAAAATTTTATTGACAAAATTGTTCTTTGTGGTTTGGTGCTAATGTTCTTAGATCAAAAAATAAAAATTAAATTTTACAACTTAATAAAAACAATGTGTTTAACCTGTTTCTTAATACCCTTTTGAGCAACCAAATCTACGATTTTTTATTTAATGGATGAATTGAAAACAATTGATAGGTGAAAGTGTTATGGGAAAATTTAGATATGGATTAATGATAAATTTAAAAAAAAACAATTAAATGATGAAAGTGCGAAGAAACAACTTAGATAGGAAATCGAAATTAGAAAAGAAATAGATTTAAAGAAATTTCCACATGTATATTACAAATTCTTATCCCCCTCCCCCCATAGAGGTAATTTTTAAAAATAACTATGGAAGCATTCAAAAAAGACATAGTAAAGAATTTGAACTAATAAAAAATAAATATTTCAAAGCTCTAATGTCCTTAATATATTTATTACAGAAACTAATCTTTATTTATTGTGATTTAAGATATGTGTTAAAAGAAGCTTTAATAGAAGACAAAAACTGTTTTAAAAAAACAACAACATCATCAACAATTGATATTTTGGACAATCTTTAAACATTGCATAGAATAAATTAGATCAATACAAAGATAAAGATACTTGGTTTAAGAAAGATGTGCATTTAGCAGATACATATGGAATATTAAAATTCAATCCAATCTTAGGGTTAGATTTAGGGTTAGGGTTAAATAGTTATAGCACAGTAAACCACATTTATTTATTAAAAGAAGTTATAAAAATGATCTTTAAGTATAATTTGTCATTTTGCACTATATCTCTAATGTGATAAATATTTTGGAGAATCGGAGCATAAATCTAAAATAGTATCAAATTCTGAAGAATATTTATCAAAATATAACAGAGTAATTAGGCCAATTTAAGGTTAATACTAGTAAAGATGGATGACAGAGTTGTTCTACATCTATAAAAATAATTGTATATTATGGATTGAAATTAGATCAGATAAAGATAATTTAAGTCATCGATATGTTTAAAATGATGCAGATGTATTTGAAAAGAATTCTTCAGAGCTTCAGGAAATGTTACAAGAGCAAACAAATGAAAGAAAGAAAGAAAGAAAGAGAACTAAAAAAATACTAAAAATACTATAGTTTAAGAAAAAATAAAGATTGATGAAGTAGAAAAACTTAACATCTGTCAAAGTTATAACGCACATTATTAAAACAGACAAAAGTATAATAGTTGAAATAATCACAGAATTAAACTTGAATGGAGTTTAAAAATAACTGTTTTAAAGTATATAAATATACCTATATGTTTTTTAAAAAAATATTGTAATAAATGTGTTATATCAGTGGTTACTTTGGATCTGATGTTTCAAACTTAATGATTGCATGCCATGGCAAAATAAGACAAAACTGTATTCTGAAATTAAAAAGGAGAGATCAAATGCAAAATACGTAGATGAGAACTTAAATAGATACCTCTGACATCATTTAAAAAATAAATAGTTGAAATAAAAATGGGGCTGGATATGTTTATAAAAAGATAACAAAGTGAATCTGAGAGAGTGAAAAAATTTGAAATACATATGTAAGATGGAAAAAAAAAATAAAGAAATTTTCGTAGACAAAACCGGTTAAACTAGAAAACAACTTCATTCTTAAATATATTGGGAATTTTTACAAATAATGTTGGTTGTATATATTCCAGTTCTTTTGTTAAACATGTTGACGGAAAAAGGTGAAATGAGTGCTAAATTGGAGGCAGATTCATTCTAATATGTATAAGTCACACGTAATTATGATGAGTCACATATAATTATAGCTTTAAGATAATATTTAGCTTGTATAAAAATACATTATATTTTTTTTAATCTACAAAACTTCCAAATACTAAATCAAACTGCATTTTATATTGCAAGTTTATAATAGTTTATAATCTTCGTAAAATAAACTTGTGTTAATTAGGTTTTTTCATTTCAAAGTAAACTTTTATTTGCAGAAGTTTTTTTTAAATTATTAAATAATTCAGAAGTTTTTTTATAAACAGTTTTTAACATTAATACAGAACTCTTTTTAATTGTATGATATGTATATAATGAAAACCAGTACTCTAGTTGAAATATTAAAAGTAGTAGTGTAGACAAGTAGCGCTGCTTTGGATGTATATATATGATAAAACTAGATAACTCTCCATCTCTAGTCCCATCTATACTAGGGCTGAGTAATCAGTGATTGTCAAATAATAGTGCATTTAAATCCTCATCCCATAATGGGTTTTGGTTTTGCAATGAAGCTTGAGATTCAAAAATCCGAAGTAATTTAGTTATGTGTCTAAAAACTATATTTTTACAAATCAAGGTAGTCTTGAAACATACATTACTCTTAAGCTTAAAAACTAAGCCAATCTGATTAGATAGTTATGAAGATATGATAACAGCTCAATAAACATATATTTTAGTATTTTCAGTTTTTTAAATTAATTGTAGGTAGTTATATCCCTGATTAGAAATGTTAATAATAACAAATCAATTCTTTATAGAATATAAGATTGCCTACAGTTAATAAAGAATTGATGGTGCTAAAATATATAGTTACTAACCTCAGTCAGATTTATATATTTGTTCAAGAATGTTGGCATAGAATCTTAAGTATCGCGATTTTTCGAGATGTTTTAGCTTGAATAATAAAAAGGAAGTAAAAACGCTTGTTTAAATGCATAACTGCATTATTTCCAACTTTAAATCCCAAAGAACATTGTTAGAGATAAAAACCAGAAATTGGTGTAAGAATGGAAACTTAAATGCAACATTATCAGATTAGCATTTAAACTTACTACTATGGTTGGCAGTAAAATGAAGAGCTGCTCTTACTTTATTATAAACTGTATATATATATATAAAAAAATTAAATTATTTATTATATATAATAAACTTGAACGCAAACTTTCAAATTTCCCACAGCTATCCAATCCATCTTATACACCTGATAAATGACCACATATGTATAAAAAAGATAAATGACCTCCAATATAAATATTTTGTGCTGAAACAGCACTCATCACCTGGTCCAGATCCCAATCTACAACACATATATACAATCACTGCACACTTTATATTAAGATAGCAAATCTTCAAACTTTAATGAACAAGCTTGAATCTTCTCCCCTCTTCAGCTGCTCAGTCATCCATATAATTGAAAATCTGAGAATGAAATGCTCAAAGCCCTTGGTGATGCCAATATTATTGTCATACCCATGCTGACTTTAAGTCAATTTGACCATCATACATAGGACTTTAGCATGTCAATTTAATTACACAAAAGAGTGATTGGTAGAATACAGGCTGAATAAATCATATTTAAATACATGTATATTGACTATGCTAAATTTAATGAATTCAAGTCCCTTATAATTACATTAAGTTTAGTATACACAATGTAGATGTATTTAAATATTACCTATTCAACCTGTATTCTACCCATCCCTCTTCAGTATAATTAAATGAGCATATTGGGATTCTATATGTGAGGGGTTAGATTGACTTAAGGTCAATGTGGGTATGACAATAATATGGGCATCATCCCAGTTTTAAGTATTTCATCCTCGAATTTTCAATGATATAGATGGCAGAAAAGTTGAAGAGTGGAGAAGATTGAAACTTGCCCATTAAAGTTTGAAGATTTGATATCTTAATATAAGCTGAGCAGTGATTGTATATATGTGTTGTAGATGGTGATCTAGACCAACTGATAAGTGCTGGTTCAGCACAAAATTCATATACTGGAAATCATTTATTTTTTACACATTTATGTGGTCATGTGTATTACTTGTATAAGATGGATTCGATAACTGTGGGGAGTTTGAAAGTCTGAGTTTGAAAGTCTGAGTTTAAGTCCCTTATAATTACATTAAATTTAGTATAGACAATATATATGTATTTAAATATTATATATATAATAATTTAATATCACCTAATGCTATACTAGTAATAATAAATAAAATAGAAAATCAGGTAACATGCTAGTAAAATAACAAACTTATACTATAATTCACTCAAGATTATGGTATTGTTTATTACAAATAGATTTTCTATTTGTAATAAATAGAACCATAATCATGAGAGAATTATGGTATACTTTACTAGTATGTTACATGATTCTCTCTCTCTCTCTATATATATATATATATATATATATATATATATATATATATATATATATATATATAAAAAAAATATATATATATATACACAATAAACCTCCAAACACTGAAATCAAAATAATCCATGTTATAGATTTAAAAAAATGAAATCACTTTATTCTTTGTTTAAAATATTATGGATAGAAAATTAAAACTATGATAATTATTTGGTAGAATATTAAATCATCCAGATATTTTTCACGTTTCATTTAAATAATCTAATATTTAATATATATATGTGTGTGTGTATAATGTAAAGTAAAACAATATTTTTAGAATAGCCCAATGCAAGACAAAGATCTCTCCAGCAATTCTTTAGAGAGGAGCTATAAAGAAAAATCCAATACTTATCAAGTTTTTCAATTTCCTGGTGATTAAGGTTTGAATAGTTTTTTATTTTTGTTTTATCTTTCAGCTATAAGTAAATACCCTTTTACTGACCAATATAAAGTAGTTAGTTGTTTGATTTGGGCTGTATCATAAAAAGCATTCCTAAACTTCGAATCATATCAAGTATAAATATTCTAAACACCAGAAAATAAAACTAAAATTGACTTTTGTTTTGACTATATATGAATCAATCCATAAAGCAATAAAGTGCCTACATATTAGTTAATTTTTCCTTTTGTGATGCTACTTCTATCACAAATTTTTTTTGACAGTTTTCAAACATTTCTTTTATATTAGCAGCTATATTCTGCCATTAAAAAGGTTGATTTTTTTTGTTGTTAAATTAATATCGTTTGTTTTTACTGCGAAAACTATGCTCATATTTCTCATAACAAAATATGTTATTGTTTGTTTGCTTAAAAAATACAATAAATAATCAAAAGATACATCATCTCATTTAATTCAGCATTAGGAGTGACATAATTGAACTGCAAGATCCAGGAATCTTTAGCTGTTCATTCTGCCACTCCACTAATGTAAAAAAAAAACCACGTGTGTGTGTGGGGGGGGGGGGGATTCTATGAAGATGTATTTTTATATCTTGCTATGCCTTCTATTTTTAGACTTAAAGAATCTCCTTAAATGATTCTTTTTCTTAAGTGTTAAGTTTGCTACAGTAAAAGGTATATATATATTTTATGCAATAAAATTGGTGGAATTATAGTCTTAAATAATTTAGTTGAAATATTTATACCAATATGATGAAATACTCTATCTCCAATTTATTGATTATCGGGAACATACTAGAAATTGGATTGCATTTCGACATCTATATCTGACTTCCTACTAAAAATTTATTACAATATTGAAATTGATTTACATTCTGAAAATTAACATTTTCAAGCTGATAATAATCTAAATGCTGTTGAATACTTTTTCAATTATTATTGTTTGCTAAAACACTTGTTTTTCAAATAATGCTCAACAAAAAAATTAATTATTAAATCAATGTCTTTATAAGTTTCATTTAAAACATTTAAAAATATTCTGTTGGTCATTTTTTTAAAATGGAATAGAATAATCAACATCATATTTTATTCAGAAGCCAAATTTTAAAAAACAACTTGCCATAAAATTTACATTCCTGCCTTAAGAAATTACCAGTATTTTTTTAACGATCACTCTTATGAAAATGGGATAAACGAAATTAATAAAACGTCTTTGGCTAATATCAGTTTCTATATAGTTCAGATTTTCTTCGAGCAGCAATAAAAATTTCTTTTCAACTATTTCAAACATTGTCAAAAATCTTTGTCATTAACAAGTCAAAAAATCTTAACCAATATAATAAAGTAATATATAAACTCCATGTTTTGTTCATGATGATATTATTATTATTATTATTATTATTATTATTATTATTATTATTATTATTATTATTATTATTATTATTATTATTATTATTATTATTATTATTATTATTATTATTATTATTATTATTATTATTATCATCATCATCATCATCATCATTGCTGACGAGAAAAGTCGTGTCTATAATGCTTAATTCTCTAAAATCCCATTGCATTTCTTATACATTCATCTAAAAAGGAAGTAACCTATTTTAGTAAAATCCTTGGAAATTATTTTGTTACAATGGATAATAATGATATTTTAAGATAGTTAAGGTTCTCTTCTATTCTTTTAATTTTTCGAATTGAAACAATAAAAGCTTTATGAAATTTAGGTGATTCAACATTATTGGTCAAAAAAAAAAATCCAGACATTTTGCAGCTTAAATATCAAACACATATTTCAAAACTTCTCTAAATATCTTATCATGCCTAACAAGTTTTCTGTTTTTAAGATTAAAAAAAAGCTGTTTTATTAAATTAAAGATTTTTGGCCAAATTTGAATTAATTTATAGGTACAATTTTAACTTTTTTTAAATTCAGGTTTAGTCTCTAAAGTTTTTGATACGCTTTTATTTAACATTGGATGTGATTTTTCCTTTTAACAAAATGGCTTTTATCTTTTTATAAATTTACGAATGAGTAGGGAGAGTCTTTACAGTTAACAGCGGTCATAATGTTGAACAGAAATTATAGCAGAAAAGTCTTTTACCTTGAATACCCTTTTCATTGTATTGAATAGCCACCAAACTTGTAGTTTTTGAAATCTTTTTTTTTTGCTATTTATCTTGATTATTTATTTTTCAATATCTCTAATTAAGATATTTTGAATGAGAGATAATCAATTTTTCTGAAAAAATAAATTGTTGTGATTTCAAATTCAGTAACACCATTTCTAATTCCTTCTTCAACTTAACTCAATTTATGTCTCAGATTACTTTATGTGTTAATCTTTGTTCTAAGAAATATTTATTCTAATTAAGAATAAATAAAAAATGATGGTAAAAAGACTACAGATATTAATTATATTTTATTTGGTGTTCTGATTCACATAACACTGAATTTTAAATTGGAGTTTAAGAAAAAATCAGCAATATGCATAGAATATTTTATTTGTGTTTTTTTTTATTTTCTTTGAATACATAATTTAAAATTTAAAAAACTAATTTATTTTTTAATAGTTATAAATTCAGCCAGCTATTTATATATAATTTTAAACGCAATGTATAAAGTAATATGACCTACCAAAACATTCTCGTATTTGTATCAAATTGTCCGTATTTAGTCATTATATAAAATCATCAATTTTCATTAAAGTATTATAAAATTTATGATATTTCCTAATCGCAAAATTGACAAAGATCATTCCTTTACTTTCTAAAAAAAAATATGTCATGGAAATTTGTACAATAAGTATTTCTGCATCTATAATTTGACCAAAAACCACAAAGATAAATTCCAAAAAAATTTCAAGCAAAATGATGTTTGTCATAATATTCTTTAAAAAATAGTAACTTTTTTTTGACTAAACATAGATCTATCCGAAAAAGTTAAGCCACGTTCTTCTTTCTAATTAAAGTTTTACAAAAAGGGAATAGATGGATGGATGGATGGATGGATGGATGGATGGATGGATGGATAGATAGATAGATAGATAGATAGATAGATAGATAGATAGATAGATAGATAGATAGATAGATAGATAGATAGATAGATAGATAGATAGATAGATAGATAGATAGATAGATAGATAGATAGATAGATAGATAGATAGATAGATAGATAGATAGATAGATAGATAGATAGATAGATAGATAGATAGATAGATAGATAGATAGATAGATAGATAGATAGATAGATAGATAGAGCTGAAAAGAAATATACACTAATAAAGAATAAAAAACTTGAAAATATAAATATAATTCAAATTATATAGTGTTAATTAATATTCAATAATTGGGATGTTTGAATATAAGTATCACAGACTCTCAAGCTCCCTTCAGCTATCTATCCCAGTAATGTTACACAATTACTTTTTTACATACTTTTTACATAATCATACCTGCTTAATATTATGCTTGTCAGACACTGTGTATATCCAACTAGCTACCAAAACTCTAAGATTAGATTTTAATTGAAACTCCAACGATCTACAATTTTTATGTTGACTATTTATAAAATTTTATTTTGAGATTGTATCTATAACAATTTTTACTTTATTATGATTGTTTTTATTATTTTCCTTATAACTCAAACATCTTGGGGCCTTGGAAAAATATAACATTTTACCCTTTTCTTCACATTTCATATATTATAGTTGTTTAACAAATATTTTCTTATTCTCTTATTCTATTCATATTAATTAACATGATATTGTATTTTTTTAAAAAAAGAAAACCAATTTTATACACTTTTATTTCTATTCTAATATTTTTATTAACTGGAATTTTTTTTCAAGATTATATACAACAAAGTAAACTTTTTAGGATCATTATATATATATAGTAATGGTACAGAATGAAGGCGTTAACATAGGATGATGGTATAACATTATCACCCCATAGAATAAATCATCATCAGCAATTAACATCGAAATAACAAATATAAAAAGAAGCAAATATAAATGAATATAATAGAAGCATCTAATTGATCATCACTGGAATAACAATAAACAATTATACTCATATTTTACATCACTGATATTACACAACAATAATTAACTCATCATCATCAACAATCAACAGTCATCCCTCATGACTGGATTTTAAAAGAGAATCAGTAGTTAATGCCAAATGTAGGGCATAATTTACAAAAATTATCTGCAAGCACATCCTTAAATTCTAATCATAAAAGTAATACTGGTATTCTGACATGTTGATCAACATCAATGCTCAGGCTATAGAGTACATGAATGTGTACAGGTCCACTATAAATTAATTCCTAATCTAAAAAAATAAAATGGAGTAAATGAACTTTAAAGTAATACCTTGTAGGACTATCTGGATGCTCAAACACAGACATGAACATAAATAGATTAACTATTATTGCTCTCTAGAACTAGCTCCAAATCACAAGCCCCTAACAATGGTGACTGAAAACAAAAAAAAGTATAAGCATATAAGCTTACTCTAGTTTAATTTGAATTGTTTTACTGGGATAATTTACAAGTCCCTAAAACACTTCTATAATGAAATTCTGTCACACATACTGTATATTCATAAAACAGTTAACTGGAGACATAAGACCTTAATACTATTAATTTAACAATTATTTAATAAATTAACTAATAAATTAAGAAAATTGAGAAAATATATATGATAATATGACAATTCAAACTTTAATACATTTTCATCAACAAAATATAATTTTATATAGTAATTAATATTAATTTATTGTTGGCTCTTACTACTTCAATTAACTAACATTATCATTAACACTTTCATTGATCATTTTTATTATTGGCAAGTGAAGTAAAACTCTGAAACTTTTAATTGGTTTTAATTGGTCAAGTGACAAACTCTTTGATAGAAATATTTTCATCTTTTAATATATATTAATTTTAGTTTCATTTTCAAAAAGTATATTAATTATTTGTAATGTTAGGAAAATAAACGAATGTTTTTTCAAAAATATATTTTTATTTGTATTTTATAGAAATATTCAAAAGCAAAAAATCAAAGAAAACATTACAAGCAAATTACAAGCAATATAAACATCATTTATACCCCTCACAGATTTGCCGTTACGAATTTTTTAAGAATTTTTTAGGAAAAATCTTAATGTTTTTCTCAAAATAATTATATTTTCAGTATATTATTAAAAAAATACACCAAAAATACATTATAATATTTAAATAAATGCCAGAAAAATATTCTAAAACATTAATCTTTGTTTGAAAATCAAATAAACAGCTTGTAGCAATCTAAACTCTTGACAAGATGTCAAAATTGTTGCTATGGCTGGTTCCTTTTTCAATTTACAATCATGTAAAGTATACAATTTTTTAATAAAACCTTACTACTTTTGGAAAATAACTATATTTTCAGCAGATTTTATGAAATAATTTGTAATGTGTACAAAAAATAATAAAAAAACACTCTAAAACCTATATTTTCATTTTCAGCGGTGAAAAAATATTTATCGGAATCATCAGCCAATACGAATTGAGAATAGATTGAGAATAGATTATCCAACCAATCAGAACTGGCCTTCTTCTTTTGTAAACTTGAAACACTCCTAGTATTGATTTTTTACTTGTAAAATAATTCAAGAGAGGGCAGCATCTTTTAGGCCTTGCTCTAAGCTTTAAATCGAGCATAAATTGATCACCGTAACTCATAAAATGGCCGAGTTAGAGCAATCTAAAGGTGACAATGCAAAATTGTATTAAATCCTATTTAAATGTTAAACAGAATTGTTTTCCCCTTCAATGATTAAACTTGCAAAACAACATTTCAAAGATAAAAATGTTTAATTAGCTTATCAATTCTCTTTCTTTGTTCTTATAAAAAAGAAAAGATCTTATACAATAATATTTTGGAGGGAAATTAAGATAAAGAAGAAACATGTTTCAACTAAAAAATACTAACAATTATTCATTAGCATTAATTATAACTTATTTTAAAAATTATCTATAAAAGTAAATATAATGTACACATTAAAATATTTTTTCACCATGGATTTATTTTTTTGGGGGGTCCTTCTTTGGTAGTTATAATTTTCAGTTTTTTCCATATCAATATTTCTTCTTATAAGCTTCAACATTAATGTGTACAGGAAGTCCCCTAGTTGTGAATATTCGAGTTACAAACATTTTGCTATTACATAATCACTTTTGGACTTTAGATTTTTATCTATGCACATAATAAAACACTCTTTACTTCCATCCATAACTGATTTTTTTCTAAAGAAAGATAAACTTTGGAATTTAGAAAATAATTAAAAGTATATTTTAGAGAACAATAAAAACCTATATAAAATACAGTAAATCTTTCCATCTCCCTGACATTAATTACTTTTATTTTTAGCATCATCACAGACTGTCTTGATTAGTGCTTATTTTTAAAAGTAGTATATATTTCTGTTTTGGTGAATTTTTTTCATTCTTATTAATTAAAAACATGAGTGAGAAATGAAAAAATAGCACTACTGATACAACTAAAAGGAAACCAAGGTCTCATAAATCCCAAACAATTGAGACAAAAATGGATAAAATTAGACATTCTGAAAATTGTGAATATTTTGTTTCAATCATACATTCATGTAATTTAAATTGATCAACAATATATACAATTACAAAAAACAAGAACAAAATTAAGGAATATGTTAAAAAATTGTGGAAATATTTCTTCAAAGATTGTTTCAAAAAGACATGGCAGAGTAATGAATGAAATGGAGATATCTTTGGTTTTATGGATTGAAGATCTACATTAAAAAGGCATCCCAGTGAGTTTATCAATTATTCAAGCTAAGACTTTTAGTTTGCATGAAGATTGGAAGAAAGAATTAAAAGAAAACTCTGCTGTTGAATTTTTAGCAAGCAATGGCTGGTTTCACAAATTTAAAATGAGATATTCTTTACATAATATTAAATGTACCAAGGAAGGTGCAAGTGCAAATAAGAAAGCTACCAGTGAATTTATTTCCACTTTCCCTGATATCATTAAAGATGTAGCTTAGTTTCCATGCCTAGTCTTTAATATAGATGAGACAGGATTATTTTATGCACAAAATAATGATAAACGTAAAGTTCAAAAAGTTCTTAGAAATTTTATTAAAAACTCATGACCATAGATATGCTAAATAAGCATTGTGGTTAAATTCAAGTATAATCCCAGTTTATAACATTCAAAAAGTTTTATCCATTAAATGAAGTTACAAGTTTTAATGCAAAGCATTCTGTAATAAAATATTAAGACATTAATATTTTCTTTCTTTATAATGATAACAATATTGGTTAATTTTCTTGTATTTTTAAAACACATTGTAGCATTTTAATTATATTTTCATAATGAATTATGTGTTATAGCACTTAAAATATATTTCCATAATAAATTATGCATTAGAGCACTTAAATTATATTTTCATGAGAAGATTTTTATTATCTGATATTATGCAGATCTCTCAAAAGACCAAAATCTTTTGAGCAAATGTTTTATTTGCTTACCACACTTCTCTGTAATAAAACTTTAAAACATTATTAAAATATATAAAGTATGAACTTTGTATAGTTTGATTATTGAGACACAGATTGACAGAGTGTGACCAAACTAAGATCAAGGGCTTAAATACTTTTTCCTGATGGTATCACATTTAAATCACTATATTAAATAATGTTTCTATGGCCTAAATCAAATTTATCTCATTGCTTTGGTCTCTGTTATGAATAGTTAAATTTCACTCAATAAGTTCTTGTGAATACATCAGTATTTGTGATATTAAAAATATTTTCTTAACTTTGTAATAAATAAACATTTTAAAGGATAATTAAAAAAATAAATTTATAAATTAAAATACATTTTTAAACCCATATTTTAAATAAAATATAAATATTTTTTTAAATACCTATTTAAATAATTATATATAAAAATAATATTTTAAATATGTGTAATTTAAAAACTATCTAATATAAATATAAAAATAAATACACATTAACAGACACTCACTCTAAATAATAATTGACTATTTTGTTTGTCTATGTTCTTATATTATTTGTGAAATGTTATTCATTAAATAAAAGTGTCAACAAATGAATCTATCAATATGTAATTCTCTTTATCAGATCTTTTTAAGAATAAAATATTAAATTTTATATTTTACTGCTATATGAAATAGACTAACAATTTAATATACTATTTATAAAAAATAAAAAAAAATTACATGTGTCATTTTACATTAGGATGTATTGTCATTCACTATCAACAAGGTAAACTATTTGATCTTTTGAAAAAAAACAATTGAAAATTACAATAAAATAAGCCAATAATGCTTTTTAAAAATATAGTACTTCTAGCTTTAAATTTAGACTAATATATATATATATGTGCACAATTAAAAATAATTATATTTATAGTATTGAAACAATAGCTGTTTTACAGGTTATTGATTAATAAAATATTAACTAACTAAGACAGGATTAATAATGGAGAAATTGCATACAGATTAAAAAATGTGAAATCATATAATTAAAAAAATTGCAATAACAAACATCATAAATAATCTTACACAATACAGAAGCTTTGTTAATAAATTTTAATAATAATTATATAGTAAATTGAAAACATAAAAATACAATTATTAGGCCAAGAGACAATTCTTTTAATAAGACAGAATAATTAATCTTTTATAATAACTTCAAAATCAGATTTTATATAAAATATCTGATAATGGATGCATTAAACTTTTAAATACTGTTAAGAAAGTTAATTATTCCATTTTAAAAGACCTTCGGAATAGCTATGTTTAGAAATAAATAAAAAATATTTTAAACAAACTAAATAATATTTATGAATTAAATAATGTAAACAAAATATTATATATTTTACTAGTTGTACCCATGATTTCACTCACATTAGTACAATAAAAAAACAATATAACACAATATGTAACTGTTGCCACATCATCTATACTACATATTATTTAAATAAAATGATAATACATTAGTTATCAAGAGCAATAGCTCAAAATTTTTAACGTTTTACAATCGATTATACTACTTAATAATCAACTATTAATATTTTATTTTAAATATATTTCTCATGTGATAAACTAATTAGTATTATTGAATTAATTATTAAGCATACACTCTGATATATATATATAAAACAATTCACTAGAATAAAACTACAAAATTTAAAAAAATGCCTATATAAAATTAAAGATTAAAATTCTTTGCTATAGCCAGCTTCGGCATATTCCGCCATCTTAAGTAGTAATATGTTAATATTTAAATATTATCAAACTCTCATACCAGTAATGTTCCTATGTGAATTACCTACTTTTCATAAATTGTGAATATTAACACAATGACACTATTTATTCAATACATTATCCATATTATTTATAAAATAGGACTCCTTAATTTTTCTTTTCCTCAAATCATTTTCTATATGCAAAATAAAAACTCTATCAAAGCAGAAATCTCCATTACAAATCACTGCATGTTCTGCAAAAACAGATTTATACCTATCTGCAGAACAACGCAACTTATATAATAATTCATGCTCCCTAATCCTATTTTTCAATGCACATTTGGTCTCCCTGATGTAACTATATCCACAATGACATATCACTTTATATATAATATTACATTGGTTGCTTTTATCAATAGAATCTTTACCATTAATAACCAATCTTCCAGTATTTGCACCCACTTTAAATGCAACATTAAAATCAGCAGATACCAATAATGTAATCTTATTACAAACAATATCCTTTACATAAGATAATGCTATCCACCTTTTCTTTTCTTTATCATCTCTTCTCCATCTAATTCTATACCTATATAGTGCATATAAAATATTTGTCCTACTATATCCCACATCCACTAAATCATTCACATATCTTTCAATATTAATCATTTTATCGCCCTGAAATTTACATAAAACATCATTTCTAAAAAGAAATGTTCTAAAACCAGCCAATTTATAGGTAAGTAGAACATTTGAATTTGGAAGAACAACTCCTCTAATTGATAATGGTTTCAACACCATTTTATTATTAATTTTATTACCTTCTTTCCATAAAATCAAATCAAGATATTTTACACTCCTCTCATTATCTTCAGAAGTAATTGTCCACATTAACCCAGCAATATCATTTAATTTAATAAACAGTTTTTGCACTATCATATTTGATCCTACAATAAGCACATCATCTACATACCTAAAATAACTTTTAACACCGGTCATAAAATATTCTTTTAAAATCATCCCTTCATAATATGACAACACATAACTACAAATAATTGCTAAAACAGGCAAACCCATAGGCCAACCTTCATCCATCATATGCAACCGATCTTCAAATGTAACCATCAAATTCTGATCAATAAATAATAACAAATCCTTTACAAACATAAGATAACACTTGCACACTCCTTTTTCATATAAAACTTGATCAATAATGTTAATAGACTCCTTTTTTTTAATTGAACCATATTAATTCTGCAACATCCAATGTAAATAATTTATCATCATTATCCAAAACAATATTATCACTCTTTTTAACTAAATCAAATGAAGATCCAATTGTATAATCACCAAAACCCAATTCATCTTGCAAAAACTTTCCCACAAAAACTGCTGCATGACAATACATACATCCTCCAAAATCCAATATCAGTCTACTAGGTAATCCTTTTTTATGCACTTTTAAATTTCCAAAAATCCTTGGCATAATTGCAGCGATGGATAAAGAGATAGATATAACTTTCTATCAAACACTTTCTTTAAATATGGCTTAAGTATAGTATTAATAAATTTCAATCTCACTGTATCAATAGAATAAGCATTTATCAATTTTAATTTTAATTTTTGAATTTGCTGATGAACCTTTTTTCTATATAAACTTTTAAACATCAAACATAATCTTCCACCTTTATCTTCTTTAATACATGTAACATTATTATCTGATAAATATCTTCTTATTAAATTAATTTGTTTATACCACGAATCATCACATTTTACATTAGAAATATTCAACGAAGATATTTTAGAAATCACCTCGTCTCGAGCAGGATGCATCTCATAAGCCCTTTCTATTACTGCAATAACCTCCATTTTATAGTTTTTAATTGGACCTCCAACAAACTTTATTCCTTTCTCCAAAACTGAAACGTCAAGCTAATCCAAAGGTTTTTCAATTAAACTCACTATATTCGATTCTTTTTTCTTAAAGCCATTCCTCTGCTGAGCTTGTTTATTAAACAAAAAATTAAACTTTTTATTATATTTCTGTAATAATCTCCGCTGTAAAAATTCTTTATAAATATCAAAATTATTCTTGAAATCCAGCCAATCTTCAAATTCATTATCACAAATAATTTGTTCTAAAACCGTCTTATATTTTTCAATTGATTTAAATTTATCACAACATGAATTTATTACCTCAGCAATAATCAATTGTTTAACTTTACCAATTAACATTTTACGTCCATCAATTAACATTTCTTTATATCATCCATCCATCTCATATGTGATCTACTTTAGGATCTTTTACAATCCCTTGGAATCCTGTTTTAAAATTAGTCTTTTAATTATTTCAACAATATCAATAACACTTGTTTGTTCTCTTACCCATGTATTTCGTTTTTCATTTCTTCTTGTTATTCCTAACATTCATTTCTCCATACATACTTCTTTAAATGGTCTGCAGTCTCTGTATCACTCTTTCACTAAGTATTCAAGTCTCAGGTACGTAAGTAAGAACTGATAAAACACATCTATTAAAAACTTTTTCTTTTCAAACACATAGGCATATTTCTTTTAATATTAAGATATTTCTACAAAAAGTACTCCAACCACGTTTAATTCTATAATTAATTTCATCCATTATGTTTTCATCTGTAGTAATAATCAAACTTAAGGTATTTGTGTTATTAATTTTTTCTAACTCAACATCTTTATTTTCATCTTATGAGAAAATCCATTGAACATTACTTTAGTCTTTTTAACGTTTACTTTTAGACCTACTTTCTTACTTTCATCTGATAACTCTTGCAACATTTCCTGAAACTCTGAAGCATTATTTGCAAAAATAACTACATCATCTGCAAAATCTAAATGATTTATTTCTTTAACTTCCCATTTTAAACCGCAAAATACTTGTTGCAACACTGCTATAAAATGTTTTAGAGATATACAGTTGCCCTGTTTTACAGCCTTCTCAGTGTTAACATTACTAGTATCATTATGTAATCTAATTGTTGCTATTTCATTTTTATAAATATTCTTTGAAATATGACAATATTATGAATCTAAATCTTGATGACTGCAATGCTTTAATCCTTGAAGAAATGCTTATAGAATCAAATGCTTTTTCATAATCTACAAATCTAAAGCATAATGGCAACTCATATTCATTGACCCATTTATAACTTCTCTCAATACTTGAATAAGACCCACTGTACTAAAACCACTTTTAATTCCAGTTTGTTTGTTTTTTGGTTGGTTGAAATCCAAAGTTCTCTGTAGATGAGTTGTAATTATCTTGGTAATTTTTTACAAAACTGATAAAACACTGATAAATATGTAATTTCTAATATCTTCTTTATCACTTTTTTAAATATTAATATTACTACTACAGTCTTCCAATCATCTAGTACATCTTTATTATTTAGACATTTGGTATATAACTTTCCTAACAAAATTTCTATTTTTTCACCTGCTTCTTTTAAGATATCAATTATAATTTCATCATTAACTGGAGATTTTCCCTACTTCATAAATTTAGTAGCATGTCTCACTTCTTTATTTAAATTCTGAGTAATTTAGAAGATATAGTAACTGTAGCAGGTACTTGTCCTTTGTAACTACATAAAACTTCACAGAACTCTTTTAGACAATTTATGATGTCATCTGTCTTTTTAGTAATAGTCCCAGATTTTTTATTGCAGTTATAAGTTTCCTACCAATACCAAAATGTTGTTTTGCACTCTTGAGACTTTCATTCTCTTCTGTAGCTTTTCTTGCAAGTTCACAATTCTATTTTCTTATATCAATATCAACTCTTTTTTCGCAACATTTTACAAAATTTGAGATATTCAATCCTTTTTAATGTGTCATTTTTATATATCTTCATATTCCTTATTTTCTTCATAAATTCTCTAGTCTCAGTAAAAATTTTATTGGTCAATTGCTGCTTTTTCCTATCAACTATCTTTCTTGCAGCTTTTTAAAGAGTATTTCATTCAAATCTGAATGTGTTGAAAATCTGCTAATATTTGAAAACGATGTACAAGTTCTAATTTAAATTCATTAGAATATTTCTGAAGATTAGAAATATCATCTGTAAATATAGTTTTTCTTCATAATTTTTGTATCTACAGTTTGAATTAACATTTATCTTACATCTCACTAACTGATGCTTACTTTCTGTGTAGAATTTTATTAAGAATATTACAATCTTGAAATATGTATTTTCTGTTAGTCAAAATATAATCCAATTCTGCCTACCTTCATTTAGATTCTTCCTTGTCTATTTCTTTTAAACATTTTTCTCAAAAAAAGAATTCATAATATAAAGTTTTTCATTTTCTGCAAACTCCATAACCTCTCTCATTTCTATTACCATAACCAAATTTACTTACAGCACATTCATCTTTTAATTGTTTACCAATTCTAACATTAAAGTCTCTCAGAACAATTTTAAAATATTGTTTGGTCTGATCAAAAGCCTTTAGTAAATCCATATAAAAATCCTCCACTATTTCATCACTAAGAGATTTTGTCAGGGCATAAACTTGAATTATCGGCATTTGGTATCTGCTATTTATTACTCTGTCTGATATACTATCAAACTCCACAATGTTGTTTTTTCAGTTTTTATTTATAATAAATCCTATTTTCCAATATTTGTGTCTTTGCACTAGATGACATGTCCACTTTTTAAATCAAGTCTATGAATCTTTTTTTTCTAATTTCACAAAGTCTAATAATGTTCCATTCAATATGAGACAATTGTTCTTTCAATTCTTGCAATCTCTCTTGTCTTGAAAGCGATCTGCAATTATAGGTAATAAATAAAAGATATTTAGCAAATGGCAGCCTGAGTCCACAATATAAAGAATTTTTACTTAGCATGCTCCACCTTTAGCCACCTACTGATGCCTTTTGTTGGTGGCTTTCAAGCCTCCTGGGAATAAGAGCTATAATTTATTTTTATCATGGTTGTAAATATCTATTCAAAAAAAGTTCCATTCACACACACATTCATTTTGCCTTCAAGAAAACTCGATATTTAAGTTAAGAGCTATCAGGCAACTGAGAAGAAATCCATGGTGTTTCTTAATATTAAACTTGGAGGTAAAAAGCCAATAAACTCACCATGCTAGTTAATGCATTTTGGTAAGCAGCCCATCAAAGTTTGTATACTATATAAATAATCATATAGGATCGTATGGAATGGACATTAGAAATTTGTACTGCTCAGTTCCTTTAAGGCCTCGAAGAGGAATCAGAGGATCTCCTTTCAGTTAACAGCAAACTCGTTTCTGCAATCTTGTTTTTATTATATATATATATATATTAAATAGAAACAATGCGTAATGCTAGTTGAAATCTATGTAAAATATTTTAAATGTCCCATAGCTACATTTTTTAGCCACACTCCCCTTTTTAAAAAAAAGCTCGAATTTTGCTTTTCTTTATTTAAAAGGGAAGTATGGCTAAAAAAATATACTATGGCGCGTTGAAATATTATACGTATAAATACTATTTTTATATACCGTAGATAATATGTAATAAAATATATTCTATGAGAGTATATAGAAAATTATCAACTATTACGGTAATAAATTTTTGGTACTAAACAATATTTGTTTGCTGGGTCAGGTTTTTTAATACATGCACTGTTTAGGTCTGGCTCAGCAAAGTAACAAATATTGTTTTGTACCAAAGATTTATTACGGTTATAGTTGATAATTGTATACATATTCTGTTAGAATATATTTTACTATGTAGCACCCTTTTAAATATCTCAGGCTGAGTATAGATATTGCATTTACTATTCCTCATACAAGAACAGGGGGGAAAAAACAATATTCACCAAAATTGCCAATTTTTGCCAATGATAAGAATTTCGCGATTGTACATTTTTATTTTTTTTCTTTAATTAAGAGACTGATTGTTTTATTTGTGTGCTGAATATATATGTGAGTGTTTTAATTATTAATCTTGTAAATTAATTATTATTTTAATAGATTATAATTTGATTTCATTATGTACACGTATATGCGATGGGTGCATATAATATATGATAAAACAATTTTAATAAATGGGAATTCAACTTTTAAAATCTAATTAAAATCTCAGCCATTTTAAAAACGGAATTGCCATTTATTAAAAATATTTCACCATCTATTAGTCCATTAAAAAATTAAATTAACTTAACATATAATCAGAGATAGAAAAAAAGATATATATATTCTTTATAGGCAAAAGATTCATAAGTATAAATACCATATATATTTATTTTAAATAGACACACACGTGTAAGTAGTTGTTGTTTTTTTCAGTGATTATTTTTCCATCTTCATCTATAACTTTATATGCACGACTTATAATACAAAATTCAAACTACTTTAATGAAATATATTTAGTCACGTTTATTTAAATTAAGCATTCTAAACAGTTACACTGGAAAGGTTTAAGAGTACAAAGTAAAATATTTCACAAATAAATTTATTTTGTTGACGTCTTTTTTATTAATAAAATGAAACAAGATATTGTGTGAAGCTTAGTAAAATATACAGACATAAGTTTATATATTGAACCGGGTGGGAGTCGATCGCTCTGATTATATAAATTTAAAAAAATCTCGATCTACTCCAGCTGCATTTTCACTATTGTCGCAGCATACCTGTCCTTCAAGCAGAGAAGTAAAATACAGATGATGGATTAGGCCACCAACACCTATAACCAGTCCGAGGCTATACAAAATATAATCTGTAGCTACATTTCCAGGCTATAGAACTTCTTGGATGCTAAATTCAAACCCCTGCCATCCAAAGCATTTCTATTTATTTTGAGGTAAAAGCTCAGGCGCCAGCTAATCATAAGTTATAATTAGCATGCCAGGACAAAAGATAAACAATTTAGCGCTTGTTCAAATCCTAGCTAGCTCACCCTCTATCTCAGGGATGAGCATATTTACTTAACACATAACTCTACATTAAATTACTGGTGATGCGGTGACAAGAGAGAAAGAGAAAATAGACAAAGTAACAATTAATGCAAACATTAATAGTTATTTACAAACACATATTTAACACATTATAATTATTAAAGATTTGGCATAAAAAAAAATAAATAATTTTAGGCTATAGTTATAATAGTCTATTAATTAAAGTTCATTTATTTGAAATAAAGTCTAGATTGTGATCAAAATATATTTAAAAGTATATTTACTTAGCTTTTCATGATTGTCAGTTTCCAACTGGGTGGCTTTTTGGTCTCCATCGATGGTTCCAGAGCTTGTTTTCCATTCTTTGTGTTGACTAATGTTTACTTACAATCTAGGCATTGTTCCCGGCATTGCTTCAGGCAAGGTTCAGTTGATTTTTTTGTTGAGGGTTTTGGGGCTTGAAGCCCAGCTAAATATCCTAAAGTGTCTAGCAACCCATTTCTAGATCTGCGGCTTTTGCATAAATGTTGACCACAGCAGTAATTGACTGGCTTACTACTGCATTTATACTCTATGAATATCTGGATCTCTGATTGTTTGGATTCTGTTTTCTGTCAAACTGAATAATAATAATCCAAACTGATGAATGATCTAGCAAATTGCAGCCCCTACTGAAGAACAATAACCAAGATGTAACTTTTATATCTTAACTCTCTCATTGTTTTACTTTATCTTGACTTGAATCTGCCATTTAATTAATTTTACTTTTCTTTAATTAATTGATTTTTACATTTGCCTTAATCTTAATCCATTCAGATTCATCTAAATGATCTCAATAAGATAGTTTAGAGTTTTTGAATTAATACAATTTAATCAGCAATCTTATAAACTATTTAATTATATTTTTGAAAGTTTTACAATATTTTTACAGACTAATTTTTAGTCTGATTTCACATTTGCTTATTTTATACATTATAAAAGTTTTCTTTACAAAGAGCTAGAGAAAAATAAAGTTTGAATCTGTTTTCTAAATATATTTTAAATTTTTATCCCCTCTTGCTAAAAAGTTTTATTCTCAAAAAAAAAATATGATGCAATCTTTTGTTTTTGCAAAATTTCATTTTAAAAATCTCAAAACTAATTATATGTTTTGTTTAAGAAAAAAAATTATGAAACATGCAAAGCTCTTCTCTAGCGATACAATATATATATATATATATATATATATATATATATATATATATATATTGTAATGGTAACTATATGGTGGCTTACAATTGGACAAGCCAAATATAATGGAACGTCTATTAGGTATTCCATTAAAACTAAAGAATGAAGAAAAACAAAATTATTCCAGTTATATTTAAATAAATTGTTTAAATGCCTTTCCAGCTAGCTATACATAAAACAAATCTAAAATCATGTAAAGCAATGAGACCTATCTTTATAATTTATTTTTAAGGTTGATGTGACTAACTAATCAAATATATATATTAGAAACAATAGGACTTTTACTAAATTCAAATATACACATCTAACTATGTAAATTTATGTACCTCTAAATATATAAATGAATAATAATATGTGTAAGTGACCTACAAACCAAATAATAAATGAAATATGAAATTATCTTTTATTATTTATAAATTCAATTAATTTCATAATAACTTTGGCATTAAAAGAAAATAAGAATAATATAGTATCGCTCTTTTAAATAATTACAAAGGCATTATTTATAAAAACAAATAGTACATCCTTTATTTTATGTTATAGTTCAACTTTAAATAATATTGATGTTTTAAATATAAATACAAAGAATAACTATATGTATATACTTGTAATAAGTATATATAGATTAAATATATATAAAGACATATTTTTGCCTAACCATTATAATATAAATATAACAATTCATATATAACTTCAACCTATAAATTACATTTTAAGATTTTTAAATTATTTAAGATAATTATCTGAACATCTGTTATACGTCTAATATTATTATAAAACAAGATGCTTAAATTGACCACTTATAAAACGTTGTATTTTATAATAAAAAAAAAAAAATAAATAAATAAATAAATAAAAATATATCAATCTCAAAAATATATTTATATATTACTCATACATATATAAAATTATTAAATACCTTTTTAAAGTTCATTTAGCTAATTTTCCTTTCCAAAAAGTTAATTTATTCCATGAGTTCTTTTATCCGTTTACTTTTGATTATTAGAATGCATTCTATTGAAAGGCGAAGAAATTATTATATTAAAGAAAATTGTTAATCCTTAGATATATGCATATTTTATCCGTTTTAAAATTTCCTTCCTTTTTAAAAAATAAATAAACCAATTAAAATGTTAAATCCAGCATGTTAATTCCAATTACTTCCAAATTATGATTAAATTGATGATTATACATTTAAGATAACTATATCTAGTTTCAACTCCAGATGCGACGAAATTTATACATTGAATTTTTTTATTTAGTTGTTCCATTGAAAATTGCCTTGGAATAAATGAAAGCGATGATGCAGCCTCCTGGCTGCGATTCTTGATTAGCCTGCCATAATTTATGTATTTACCATAAGATATATATATATTATTTCAGTATTTTGAAGAATAGTAAATTTTATAAAAATAGAGTGTAACAAAATTTTATCCTTCAGTTGTTTGTTCTATATCTATTCCAATAAAAAAAAATATAATAATAATAATGGCTTCCTTATTGTTGTTGCTATCGTTCCATGCGCCAGCAGATACTATTTTAAAACTCATGTTATATATGTTCTCTTCTTAAAACAATTAACATTTAAATAAAAATAAAATATCAAGTATATATATAAAAAATATTAAATTGAAAATTTGACATCTTTAAAAATATACATAAATAATTATTTATTGCATTTAATAATCATTATAAATAAAATAATTTTTTTTTAATCAACAATTTATATGTCCTTATTTATTTCAATAATTAAATGTTTATAACGATGTACTATCAATATATATAAATAAAATAATAACTTCAAATAATAACTATATTTAATAAACATAAAAGAAAAATTTAAATATTTCATATGTAAACATCAACTTAAAGAGATTTTTTTTTTTAATAACAAATGACAATTTAAAAAAATATAATATCGACTTATCGATATTTACAATACCCTCTAATCCACCGAAAAAAAAAATGTCTTTGCAGATAACTAATGAATTATGAAATATCGAAAAACTTCTCAAATTTGAGTTTAATTTTGGCTTTGCCAATTTCTTTTTCTTTATCAATAATCTTTCTACCAATATTTAAATTGAATACTTTTTTATTTCTCTCAAATTTTAATAAGATATATCTTATGAACTTTGTCCTACTAGCATACTTGTAAAATAGGTCTTTTCTATTGCAGTAATGGTACAAATTATCACTCAAATATTCATGTTCTAATATATATAAAAATATGCTTTCTTTGTACCACACAAAATTACCATGATACTGTTCTTGATATTGACTTTGATAAACACATTCTGTTCTTTCTAGTAATTTTTGAGAGTTAATTTTAATCTTTTCTGGTGAACTTAATTCAACTTTTAAAGTTTGAACACTTTCATTCATTTTATTATAATGCATTTTTATCTCTCCTAACTCTAGAGCATTAATGTCTAACCATTGAAAACCTAACTGTCCAATTTCTAAATTGTCAACAGTGTCCTTTAATCTTTCACAACTTAATTCTTCATTTTTAAAATTTTTTCCATTTACTAAATCTATCAATGGTTTATCTTTTTCCTTATCATCTATCAACTCAACAGACGGTATATTCGCTTCTAGTTCTTTAGTAACCAATTCAACAGATTCCTTTTGAATCTCTATTTCTTCATGAATTAACTCACTATCTGTACTAATTTTTTCAACAGATAACTGGGTTTCATCACTAGTTAATTTAATAAAAAATTTGTCTTTTCTTAAATCATCTTCTGCTATCTTATCAAATGATACATTATCATTTACATCCTTGTTAACTAATTTAAGAGAATCTTTGTTTTCTTCTGCCAAACTAACTATTTTAATTACTTCTGGATTTGCTTTTCTTATTATTTTAACAAGTTGTCTATTTTCTGCCACATCCTTTCGTACCTCTATTTCATAATTTTTACAGGTTTCAATTTCATTATTATTTATATATTCTGAAAGGGGTCTTAATTTTCCTTGAATTTGATCTAATTTAACATCTATTTCTTGTATACGATTAGAAGTAACATCATTTACTACATTAATACGTTCATTTATATCTTGTAATTTATTAATATCAATCAACTGTTCCTCTTGCTGCAATCCCACAGCAATTTTAACTTCAGCAGAGATAGTCGTATATAGGTTTTTAAATGAAGATTCATTATCAATTTTCAATGCTTGGAACTTATCCCATAATACTTTATTATCATTAATAATCTTTTCCTTAAATTCCCCATGTTCTTTCTTAGACTCTTCTAATCTGGCCATAATTCCTTGATTTTCTTCCTTCATTTCATTATTTATTTCTTCAATTTTTGCTTTTAAAGAATTAGCTTCCACTATTGTCTCTTCTCTATATTTTTCTATCTTTTCATCAAATTTTACTTCTACTCTTCTAACACTATTATCTACCAGAGCTTTTAATTCATTAGAATTGATTTTCATCTCTGCTCTAAGATCATCATATTTAATTCTAGCTTCACGAAAGTTCATCAGAATTTGTTTTTAAATTGGTTTTCATCTCAACTTTAAGTTCATCATATTTAGACTCTAGTCTATCATATTTGGTATTTAACTCAGCTCTAAAATTTTCCATAAATTCTCTTAAATCAAAATCACCACTAACTGACATTTCACTACTGTTATCCATTATTACTAGAACTATAATATTATATACTCAAAAAAAAAAAAAAATCTAAGATATATATATATTTATTTCTATATAGTAATTATCACAGATCAAGGGCTCACCATCTCCAATCATTATTCCAACAAGCAATTATTTAACTAAAAAAAAAAAAAATACAAGCTTTTTTAATCTTATAATACATAATAGCTATCTGACAATCTAAATTTTACTTATTTGAACTCATGTTTAAAAGTCATTTATAATGAAAAATGAAACATTGATATATTTGTTTTCAAACCTTAATTGATAATCAATGTAATAGATTATTTGTTATAACAATAATCAATTAATCAAACCCTTAAGTTTAATGTTATATATTTATGTTATATACTTATCTATTCCTCCAAAGATCCGATAGATACTGATTATCAAAAGATTGATTAGCACTTCACAACCTTGATGTAGATAAAAGAATTCAATCATTATTCCCAAAGCATACAATGTTTCATGAACACTTAGATGATTATCACATTTCATTCTATCCAATTTACTACAACCCATAATAATTTTCTGAAAACACTATTACACTACCCTGCTTATATTTAAGTCTTAGGGGCTATTATTTATAAAATATTTCCTTGCTCATCTTTAGGAGACTTAGAGGCAAATATTATACATACATCAAAATAATTATACCTTACTCTCTCTGGAGTTTTAAAGATAAAATCATGGCAGGACCACTGTTAACTGCTTCATGATAAATAATAATAATAATAAACATCAAAATTTGGGTTGGAGCAATGAATGAGATTAATCAATCACAAATGACATGAATGCACTACATCCCTAAGACAATGACAAAAATTCCCCATCCAACATCAATACCTGCAACAGAACCAACCAAACTCCAACAATCAAATATCCCATCCAACCTTCAAAATTATAGATTTTCTACAACATAAACTTTCCAAATATGGACAAAATTATTATGCCGTACTTTAACACCATCATTAAAAAAAATAATACAATAATATTAACCATCACCATCTAAACATAAGGCTAAAATATTTCCATTTATATAAAAAAAATTAAACACACAAAAATGCTTCTCTTTCTTTAAATTATACATCTCATATTAATATATATACTACACATCTCTCAGGTATGTGGGGTATTTCAAGTCCTAATTAGCTTATTTCGAGCCCTAGTTGTTGCGCCAAATGTAATGGAAACTATATGAGGCAGCCCCACGATTGGGCAAGCCAAATGTAATGGAAACTATATGGTGGCTTACAATTGGACAAGCCAAATATAATGGAACGTCTATTAGGTATTCCATTAAAATTAAAGAATGAAGAAAAACAAAATTATTCCAGTTATATTTAAATAAATTGTTTAAATGCCCTTCCAGCTAGCTATACATAAAACAAATCTAAAATCATGTAAAGCAATGAGACCTATCTTTATAATTTATTTTTAAGGTTGATGTGACTAACTAATCAAATATATATATTAGAAACAATAGGACTTTTACTAAATTCAAATATACACATCTAACTATGTAAATTTAGGTACCTCTAAATATATAAATGAATAATAATATGTGTAAGTGACCTACAAACCAAATAATAAATGAAATATGAAATTATCTTTTATTATTTATAAATTCAATTAATTTCATAATAACTTTGGCATTAAAAGAAAATAAGAATAATATAGTATCGCTCTTTTAAATAATTACAAAGGCATTATTTATAAAAACAAATAGTACATCCTTTATTTTATGTTATAGTTCAACTTTAAATAATATTGATGTTTTAAATATAAATACAAAGAATAACTATATGTATATACTTGTAATAAGTATATATAGATTAAATATATATAAAGACATATTTTTGCCTAACCATTATAATATAAATATAACAATTCATATATAACTTCAACCTATAAATTACATTTTAAGATTTTTAAATTATTTAAGATAATTATCTGAACATCTGTTATACGTCTAATATTATTATAAAACAAGATGCTTAAATTGACTTATAAAATGTTGTATTTTATAATAATAATAAAAAAAAAAAAAAATAAATAAATAAATAAAAATATATCAATCTCAAAAATATATTTATATATTACTCATACATATATAAAATTATTAAATACCTTTTTAAAGTTCATTTAGCTAATTTTCCTTTCCAAAAAGTTAATTTATTCCATGAGTTCTTTTATCCGTTTACTTTTGATTATTAGAATGCATTCTATTGAAAGGCGAAGAAATTATTATATTAAAGAAAATTGTTAATCCTTAGATATATGCATATTTTATCCGTTTTAAAATTTCCTTCCTTTTTAAAAAATAAATAAACCAATTAAAATGTTAAATCCAGCATGTTAATTCCAATTACTTCCAAATTATGATTAAATTGATGATTATACATTTAAGATAACTATATCTAGTTTCAACTCCAGACGCGACGAAATTTATACATTGAATTTTTTTATTTAGTTGTTCCATTGAAAATTGCCTTGGAATAAATGAAAGCGATGATGCAGCCTCCTGGCTGCGATTCTTGATTAGCCTGCCATAATTTATGTATTTACCATAAGATATATATATATTATTTCAGTATTTTGAAGAATAGTAAATTTTATAAAAATAGAGTGTAACAAAATTTTATCCTTCAGTTGTTTGTTCTATATCTATTCCAATAAAAAAAAATATAATAATAATAATGGCTTCCTTATTGTTGTTGCTATCGTTCCATGCGCCAGCAGATACTATTTTAAAACTCATGTTATATATGTTCTCTTTTAAAACAATTAACATTAAAATAAAAATAAAATATCAAGTATATATATAAAAAATATTAAATTGAAAATTTGACATCTTTAAAAATATACATAAATAATTATTTATTGCATTTAATAATCATTATAAATAAAATAATTTTTTTTAATCAACAATTTATATGTCCTTATTTATTTTAATAATTAAATGTTTATAACGATGTACTATCAATATATATAAATAAAATAATAACTTCAAATAATAACTATATTTAATAAACATAAAAGAAAAATTTAAATATTTCATATGTAAACATCAACTTAAAGAGATTTTTTTTTTTAATAACAAATGACAATTTAAAAAAATATAATATCGACTTATCAATATTTACAATATATATATAATAGATAGAGGATAAAACAAGGACAGAAAATAAAATCCTTACAATTCGGCAATTAGTAAGACACCTAAGAACTGTTTAAATTCTTCACATTCTTTTTTGAAGGACTGAAAGAGGTCTATATGTTGCAGCAAATTGTTTAATATTCACTATATATATATATTAAATGAACGTGTTTATAAAATATCAAAATATCAAAAACGGACAGATATTTTTCAGAACATCTATCACGATTTCTTTTATTATTTTTATGGCGCAGCAAATCTTCTAGATCAAATTTAAAATGTTTTTAAAGTAGATTTCTCTAAGGCATCAATAAACTTTTTTTAATAAGTCATTCATTTTATTTAAGTTTCTTTAGTCTTACAATAAAATCACTAATACTTTAGCAAATGAAACTAACATAGTAGAGATTCTACCTATTTATGTCTATTAAAAGTGAATAATAAAATTATTTTATTATCAAGTCATTTCTATATTTTAATTTATGTGCACATTTCTTTTTACAAATAAGTTTTTTTAAATCTCAATATCCTATATCTCTTCATATTTTATATAAAAGTTTTTGTTCAATACTTATTTTCACTTTCTAATTTTTGTATTATCATTATCTTAGTTCTTTTTTTTGTTTGTTTTTTTACTCAACCTTCATCTTCTCTTTTTCTACATACATCTCCACTATTAGATTCATATTTCATTTTTATGAATAATGTACAGAATTTTCTATTTTTAGGTTTAATTATTCTACATCATAAATTCAAAATTTGATCTACAAAATGTTCTTAATGCTTCCTTTTAATAATTAATGATAAAGAATAAATTCAATATTTTCACCAGTAAATAACGGCAAAAAAATATTGATCAAGGTTTTGCCTAAATGATTTAAAAATGCATGTCAATGTAATATATCTATAACTTTTTAAATAGAAAGGCATAGTTAGATGTTGAGATGCAATACGGATTTCAATGTGGTGTTGCTGCATTGATAAACCTGATACATAATTCTACCTTTGTGATATAAATATTGCAATTAAATCACTTGTACATAAAGCTATGATTTTGCTCAATTTGTATAAAAAGGAAATCGGTTAAATGTGATATTACAAAATCATATTAAAATTATTTTATGTTGAAATTGATGTAGTGTTCAAAGAAAAATGAAGAAATAAACAGATTCCGTTTAAGTCATAAAGTCAATGTAAAGAAGGTCAATATTGATTACATTAATTTCATTGGGAAGATATATTTGAGAATAGAATACTGTGAAAGAACAAATTTTAGTAAAGTGTTGAAATATTTCAAAAAATAAAGTTCATTGCAAAAGCAATTAAAAAACACCTTCACAAATTGTCAAATAAACAGACTTAAAGTCTAAATCGTGATTCATGTAGATGCACTTCAAAAATCATCTTTAAAATATTTTTCTTTTTTTTCTTTTGGAATTGTAATGATTGAGCTCAGTTATGAATGATTGCAAATGATGATGATGATTTTATATTAAAAATTTAGTTTCTAATTTTCTTAAATACAAACTAAACGGTGTGGGGGATAAACAACAATTTTGTCTGAAATCATTTTCCACTCTTTATACGATTTATCATCCTGAACTATTTGTGTAGAATAATTTTTTCTATATAGGTTTTTTGTATGTGCTAATATTACATATAATATTCTCTTATATGTAATAAATTTTTTTTTAATCTCACTTTGCCTAAAATTTTTACCATTAAATGTTTTTATAATTTGTGTCACTGCAAATATCTAATCTTCATTTTTTTATTACTTTTATATTTATTTTGTATTTACTTTTATGTGGGGATTATTTAATTTTACATGTCTTAAGTTTATCTGAAATAATTGGCATTATTTTCACTAATCTTTTTTTTATTATTACTTTAAAAATGAATCTTATTATTCTAATTATATTAAACATTTCAGTGATAATGCAAAGACTGTTGCTCTATTTCTTAGATCACATACATTCTCTTCTTTTTCTCGTACTTACTATATAAATATATACAAATAAATTCCCCATCTCAAAAAAAAAATTTTTTACTTTTTTTTTTTTTTTCATTTAATTTTTTTAAATTTCTTTAGATATTTCTAATTTTAAAAGTACACTACCTTTTTTGTATTTCTTTTTTATTTTCACATTCCGTTTTACTTTTCATCTATCATCAGTTTAATCATTTCATCAAATTTATATTTTTATATTTGATATTATAATTCCAATACGAAAAAAAAAGTGTTATCTTTTCCTAAATAATTATTGACACTTTTCTTTGTTATAATTTTTTTGTCCTTATTTATGTTCACTTTTGCTATCTACTTTTTTCTACTATTTTTCTTTTATTATCTCTAGGCTATTGAATTTTGTACAATATACTCTCTGTATTTTTTTTTTACACTGTTGTTAAATGATTTTTTTTTTAAAATTTCACTAATAATAATTTATCTGCGATTTTCAAACTATATTGTATCAGTCTTTATAATCAAATATATTGTTTATTTCTATTATATTTTTTAATGCTACATTTTTAGTATTTATTGCACCTTTATGATTTTTCAAATTTTATTCACATCTATTTTATCGTGTATTTGTTTTTGTTTTTACTCTCAACACTTTTGTAGAAAATGATGCCATTGAACTAACAATCATAGATTTATATGGAGCAAAAACATGGACAATTAAGAAAAATAAGAAATAAAAAATGATGACTTTAAAAATGTGAAAATATATTGACTGGATAAATAAAGTTATTAATTTTTAAAAATACTGAAAGAGGGAACTTTTATTTCTTTAAAAAAAAAATATTTTAAAATTGGCTTAAGAATATATTTAAAGAATGTAGCATTATCAAAGACTTGTTAGAATGAAAAAATTATTTAGGGTAAGAGAGAGTACTGGTAGTTATATGTTTTTGAGGAATAATGAAAAATCAAGACTATTAAACAATGTGATCTGCTTTGGAAATCCTCTTTCTATTGGCAGAATACTAATGATAATGTAGAATTAAAATTCATTCTGAATTCCATTTGCTATAATAATATTAAACCATCCCATAGACTTAGTTTAATCTCTTGAATTTATGTTATTATTTATTTTATTAATTTACTAAAAATTAATCTGTAAGTTATTGAGATATTTTTGTAGATATTAGATGAAACTTAACAATACTAGTCATTCCAGAAATATTAAGTAATAAGCAATAGCATGAGCTTTTAAAACTGATATTTAGTAAACTTGTCAAATGATGAAATTAATATATATATATATATATATATTATATATATATATATTATATATATATATATATATATATATATATAATGGTATGGGGAAATAAGGGTTAACCTGGGGTGATGGAAAACCATCATTATCAACCCCAAAACAAAGACTCAAATTTAAATATACAAAATATATAATGAATATGAGCATGAGAGGTCAGCAAAAATAATAAAACTAATTATAAGTTCACCAGCATTATAAAGAAGAATAATCTTTCATAATCAAGAATGATCAAAAAATAAAATGAACAGTTAACCTTGTCACTGGATTTGAAAGTAATTTACTATAGACCAAGATAATTATTTAGCCCTTGTCCATCAGATATAATAATTAAAAAATAATTCTAGGATACAGTAACAATGCTGATCATCATCAATGCTTTGGCTAGTTAATACCATTAATGTACTGGCAACTATAAACTTAATTTTTAATTATAAAAAAAATAAAATTCAAAGTAAAATATAGTGCCTAGACTTTAAAGGATATCCCTTTGCACCAACCAATATTACAGAAAAATAATCAAATCATTTGGATATCCAAAAACACTACATAAAATCCCCAATCCATAAAACTGACCATTATGTATGAATTTAGCTCAGGGAGCAAAAGTTCTATAACTGTTACTATGAGCAAAAGATAATACCAACATATGATATTTTAAACCTATGCTAGGATTAAATAAATTCACTGAAATAATTTAAACAATAAAATATAAATCTATTAATTAAAAACAATAAAATGAAATTAAGGTCTGTTGAATATGCTATAAATACAGCATTTGATTTTGATTAACCTAGTACAAAAAATATGCTATTACATTATAATTTACATATATCTTAATAAGATTACATAAAACACACCTATATATAACCATACAGATGTGGCTATATAGAAAAAACAATTCATTTTAATAATTCATAAAGTATGAGTGATTTTAACAGATTGAAGTGGAGTTGGGCTGGACATATTGCTAGAAGAGATGATAATAGATGGACAATTAAAATCTTAAACTGGATTCCAAGAGATTTTAAAAGAACCAGAAGGAGACCACATGTTAGCTAAATGGATGAAATAAGAAAGTGTGCAGGGGTGATGTGGAGAAGAGAAGCTAAAGATCGAAGAAGATAGATTGAACTTAGAGAGACCTTCATCCTGCCGTGGATTGATAATGGTTGATGATTATGACATGACATGCATCTATATAAGAACAGATGTGCCATATAATAATTTAAAATTAACATCTTTGAATTGTCTTAAACCAATAATAAAAATCCATTTATATAATACATAATAATTAATTTTAGCATACATGTGGGTGATGACAGATTTTAATGTATATGGGTCTAGATGACATACATGCATTCAAATGTGTAAGCACAGTGATATTACTGTTTTCACAAGACATAATTCAATGTTGAAAATTATACATAAAATTCACATGTGTAGTGTATATTATTATTCCCCTACAAATCAAAGTTATTAATTAATTCACTAATTCTAATTGTAAGTAAAAGTTCCTTTTTTTTTCAGATCAGTATTCATTGTAACCATCTTTTAATATGCTAGTAAGTTCTTTTATTTTCCAAACATTTTTGGAGTTTTCCTTTTTAATAAAATAAAACTGGAAATATATCTTAGTTTTACTTGAATAACTTAGACAAAAGTTATTTGCTTTTAAATCTTGCAATTTTAACTGTGAAATTAATTATTTAAAATATTTCAACAAATTATTTTTCTACTTGCTAACTAACATCTGTTGTGTGCATACTATATAATATATACAACTATAATAACTTCATTTGTGTTTTCTTTCATATTAGATAATAATGTGTATATATAAATTATAGCATGATGCTCTTTTCAATAAGCTGGCTATTTACTGAAATCTCTTAGTAAACTGGTCCATTCTAGAATAATAGACTGGCTTATTGACAGCTTCAGAAAATGTATAAATCCAATAACTGTTGTTATTCAGTTACTATAAATTTGGTAGGCTTCAGGAATGCTGTCTGGTACACAATATGAGCCATGAAACACATAAAGCTGGGGCTTGCTTTCATGTGAATTTAAACTCTACTGTTGTGACACTAGTAGCAACCAACTTGCACTGTTTTGCTTAGAGTTACATCTTCACAGTAATCATGCTGTCATAATGTTCTATACTCAGTCGTCAAATTTAAAAAACATATAAGTCACATAATTTTTTTTATCTTGACTGAAAAAAGTTAATGACTTTTTTCAGTTCATCTAATTCTTTCAAAAACAACTTTGTAGGATTTTATCAAAGTGTTTAATTTTTAAAAAATCTTAATCTAATTAAAAATAGAATGGAATTTTGTAATTACCAGTGTATCTATCTATTATAACATAAAAACATGCTTGTTTTAGATTTTAAAATCAGAATTAATTAAATATTAATTAGACCTTTTAAGTGTTTAATTTATAATAATTGTTTTAATTCAAAATTATTATTTAACTCTTAACAGTTATTCCAGTACAATATAAAAAATATCTACAAAAAAATCTTGTTTGTGCCTATTTCTACTTTTACTTTCAGCTTTACATATATATATAGATTGTACCAAAGTACATTGATATTTAATTAATTTTATAAATCTCGCCTTTTAAAAATATAAAAATTGGAAAAATAAAATGTAAAATAAAGAGCGGGGGGGGGGGATTTATTATTCAATAAAAATGAACCATAAACATTTTTTAAAATGATAAGATTTTTTTTTATTTAAAAAAAGGAAAAAAGACCTATAATAAAAATAATTAAATATTATTTTGATGAATTTATAATAAAACAATAAAGAAAATTCGTTTTATCTTATAATAAAACAATTAAATATATATGTGTGTGTGTGAAGTTTTTAAAGAAAAATAGAAGCAAAAGCTGATAATTTCATGAGACAAAAGATTCTGCTGTTAATAAAGTTTTTCCATTGTTTAAAACAGTATAAATATCTCAATATTTTGCTATTCTGAGGACGGTTTAAAAATAATTTTTGAAGCGACAAATATAACAGTTATTTAAACTGTTATATTTCCAAACATGCAGTGTGCAATCAACTGGAGCCTTTATATGCATCAATATCTGCAGTTAGTTCAGAGGGAAACCATGTACAAATAAACTAAATAAGTAGCAGAGTCTGTGTATGATAAACAAGCCATGAAAGTCATACAGTATCACAGGATCCCAGGAGGAGTCATTAACTGGTCATAAATGATTTTAAAGAAATCGTATTGTGCTGTGTATGTCATATTGAACTTATAAAATCCTAGGTAATTATTGACTTTAATATCCTCTCATTCCCGATTTTCCTTTTAAAAATAAAAGATAAACTGTATTAAATAAACTTTATGAATTAATCTTTAAGAAAATAAAACTTTAAACTTCATGAGATAATATTTTGGAATAATAATAATAAACGATATCAGCTTCTATAGTGAGTAATATTTAAAGACATTGCATGCACATATGTGTGAGTTTAAAACTAATGTAACGTGTATATTTTATTTATTATGTTGATGTATTAAAATGCTTATTTTAATTTAAAAAGAAAGTGTTTTTAATTATAAGATAAAACGATTGATTTATTTTAAATAAAAGAAAATACTTAAACTATTTTTATTAAGATATTTATGTTTATTTTTAATACGTGCAGGTAAGTATAATAATATATTGTTAATAAAGTGGGGAGGGAAAAGTCTACCCATTGATAATAAATAATTGATTTTAAAATTAAAAGGATAAGGATATTACTATATTATTTAAAAATAAGGATTTGTTGGTTTAAGAATGTAAATGTTTTCTGCATTTCAGTACAATATTATTTATTATTTATTTTAAAATTGAAGTATTAGAGTGGATGTTTTTTCATTGTTAGCTAGGATGATTCGTTTAATTGTCATAATATTTTAAAATAGTAGTAGTAACTTTGGGCGGTGTATTTAACATATGAGTTGTTGTTTTCTTAGAGAGTGATTAGAAACCAATTGAGCTAGCGGGGATCTCAGGTACCAAATTGGGATGATCAGATGGACACATTAATTACACTGTAATTAGCTGGTGCCTAAAGGGTTTTTTCTTCTTTAAAAAAATAAAGTGTTTATTTGGTCAGTGTCTGTTTGGTAGTCAAGTGTTGGTGTTATTGGTAGTTTACTAGTGATAATAGTTTACACTTTACCTGAGGACTAAACACCTTCGAAGACTGAGTAATTCAGTAAGGCAAAGTAAAGGAAAGTAATAGTTGATATTTTTTAGTTGTGATCGTTTTCATCGTGGTAATATTAGTTAATGCGAGGTGGTAAAAGGAAGGGAAGGTGGGCGATTACAAAATTATTCTTAAATTTTATTCATTTTTTTAATTTCATTACCTACCCCAATCAAGCCAGAATACTTTTCTAAGTATTTGTATCACTTGCTCTATTTTTTTTAAAAGCTTATAGTTCTCCTTTTTGAAGTTGTTCATTAACTTTTTTATAATAACTCTTTTCATCTCATATATCTTTCAACATTTCTTTCATAATCCAAATGTAATTTTTCTTTTTACTTTTTTTAGAAAATAATCTTTCTTTCATTTATACTTTCCATATCACAGTAGTTTTAATCTTGTCGTTGTCTACAATCTTTTTTTTCTTTTAATTGTTCAAATCTCACATTTTTCAAGCATATATATAAATATATATTAATTTTAGCTTTGAAAAGCCACAGATTAAACTTCTAGTATTAATAAAGATTTATTTAGTCAACTGTAGTTCTAATATTTTTATTATGTTTATCAATTAATAAATTTAAAAGCACTAAATGGCTTTATAATTTTCTATTTGAATATTATTCTTAAATTTTATACTATATATCTGATAATAAATATTAGCATTAATATGAATACACTGATTATAGATATAAGAATAGTGACTTTTTAAAATAAAAAATAAGGCTATATATATATAATACTACAAATCGATGTCTGTATTTCTTTAAAATAATATATGTAAACTTATAAATAAATATTAGAATACATTGGGAGAAAAGAACAAAAGAGCATGTGTTATTATTAAAAAGAGTTACTAAACATCACATGACCACCACTTCTTATGCTTGTGTATAACTGTTGTTAAAACAGGCAAAACTTACTAAATGTATTGGCACACACAGCAAGCTAGAGTAATCAATGGATGCCAGAAGGCTTGTGCATAAAATCCCCATCTAGTGCCTACTCATCCAATATCTCCAGATTTGTTTCTGGCTTGTGGCCTTTGTCAGTGAGGAGCCTTGGATCTGGGAGCACTGCACGTAGATCTTAGGATCTAATGCAACCCTCCGGCAGCCACCTTTTATATCCACTTAATTACGAAACTATGAGTCTTAAACTGAAAACACATCTCTCTCTCTCTCTCTCTCTCTCTCTCTCTCTCTCTCTCTCTCTCTCTCTCTCTCTCTCTCTCTCTCTCTCTCTCTCTTTCTCTCTCTCTCAAATACAAAATCATCTACAAATTGTTTTTATTTACTTTTTGATTAGTTTTCTTTTTTTTCTTTTAAAAAAAGTACTATAAACTTTTTTTGACTTTTAAAAATATAAAATCAATGAATTAAATCTTTAATTCTATATTTTTAATCCAAGCAGATTTATTATTTGTGTTACTCTTAATCTAACAGCTGCATCACATGAAAATTTTTATTTGCAACTTCAAGTCATTTTAAAATTGGCAACTTTTATGTTATCATAGCAAATTTATGGTCATTTTAAAGTTATCATAGCAAATTTATGGTTATTTTAATGTTTAAAATGTACCATAAGATCCTGCCATCTCTAGAATTATTTTACAAGGAAAAATCAATAATATTTCAATTTAAAGCTATAACAATGCAAGAAAATGGACTTTCCAAGGTGCCAATTGGTCGTTTCTCATTTTCAATAAAAAAAAAGAGCACTTTTCAATGATTTTGATTGGTCTAAGTTCTTAGGTTTGATTTTCAAAACAAAAATGTATATTTTAGAGTATTTTTTTCATATCTTTTAATATATTATAAATTATTTTGATAAAATATGCTAAAACTATAATTATTTTAGAAGAATAATTAAGATTTTAGTAAAAATTCTTTACTTTTACATGAGTGTAAATTGAGAAAGAAATCAATGACATAGACTGCATTTTATAATAGGTTACAAAATGTTCATTTTATGTTTTCTACTATAGATTATTTTTATAATTATTAATAGAAATTTATTTTTGAAAAAACTTTCATTCACTTTCATAATCTGACAAATTATTAATTTGCTTTTTACAAATGAAACTAAAACAAATATAACATTAAAAGACAAATATATTTTACTGCTCATTCTATAATTGACCAATCAAAAGTTTAGACCTTTAATTCACTAGGCTAATAGAAAATTGTACCACTGAAAAAGTTAATTAATTATGAATGTCCTTTTTTAAAAAATATATACTCTAGCAAATTTCTTTTCTTTTTTTCTAGCCTAAACGATTTTGGAGTTTTAGAAGTGTCTAAGCATCAGTTATTTCATTTCAGCAAAATTTTATTTGCCTTCTTTATATAGAGATTTTTAATGCCATTTTACCAAATAAATTATTTAAAATTTTATTATTATACATAATGCTATCAGTCTCAATATATATATTACTATCACAGACTGCATTTAACTAATTATAACTTCTTTAAATTTAAAATGTAGATTTAAATTTTTTTTTCCTTCAATAAACAATTTAAACTAATTTCATTCTATATATATCTATCAGTTTTTAAAATCTCATTTACATGAATTATTTAAAAAACACACTTCATATCAATATGAAGCAATATGTTTATCTGTGTTTTATTGCATCTAGATAAAGCAGCATGCATATACCAATTCTTTGGGAAGCTGATGGGTATGAGTCATCATCAGGACAGGCATAATTCAGGCAATTTTCAGTATCAAGAAAGGCATAATCAAGCACATTGTTGGCATTCCCTTGATTCCACTTGGAATTCAGGGCAGCAAGCTGTCTTTTTTGAATACATCTAAAATTCATGAATTTCAACATAAAACTGAATCATTTCCTCCAAGGAACTTCAAGCTCCACCATCATAAACTGTAGAGCAGCTTTTTGACTTTCCCTTCTTGCAATCTTATATCTTCAAGGAAGTTTTCTGTATAATTCTGCTAGCCATCTCTTCTGACCAGCTATAATTATTGCCAACTACTTCTCAAAAATATTACTATCCAAAACTACCAGCCAAACTCCTACAAAAAACTATTAGCCAACTCTTACAAAAATATTAGCCAAACTGTTCTGATCTTCTTATCAACTGCTTTTATAAGAGTAAAGTGACAACAATATAGTAATTAAAAACTGTTTTCTTTCTTTAATACTTTTGAAAACAAGTTTGAAGTTTTATCAAAAGTATGATTGGAAAAAGTTGATTTCAATTAACTTTAATCCTTTAGAATTTTATAATCTACAAAGATTTTTAACTAGATAGTGAAATATATACAAGCATTAATTAAAAGATTTCAAAAATAAACCATGCTTGTTTTTAAGTTCAAAATCAGAATACACTATTAATATTTATTTAGACCTTTTTAAAATGTTTAATTTATAATAAAATAGTATTTTAAATTCTAATTATTTAATCTTTTACTTATTCCAAGAAAATGTAGAAAAATATATACAAATATGTATCTAGGTTTATTTTTACTTTTGCTTCCAACTTTATATATACTTGCACACCCATGCTATATTATTGTGTGCCATATAATAGAATTGTTATATATATATATATATATATATATATATATATACAATTCTATTCATATCAATATATATATATATATATATATATTGAAATGAATAAATATATTGACTAATTATGACAGCATTAAACCAAATGTAAATATCAAAGAATTAACTCTAGAAAGGCATTAATATCAAAGTGCCAACCTCATTATTAAACTTACTACACATTAAATAATATTTACACATGCCATCTCAACTCTTATAGAGAGAAGTTATTTTATTAAGGCTGAACTGCAAGTCAGATTCAACATTATCATTCATTAAACTTAATATGGCAGTTTGATAATTTCTACTTATTTTAATGTATTTTGAAGGAATATCAAATACATATATGAAATAAATTAATTAATGCAATGGTTAAGCAAAATATAACTAGTAAACTAACCAACTTTTCACATTCTGTTAATATCAGTGTGTCAGACTGACAATACTCATAAAATGATATTTGTGTATACCATAATTGCATTTGATTTGAATAGTGTATTAATTAACCTATTTCATATTCAACTATTGATTATATCTTTACAGTGACTTAAAACTAGTAAAAATTATCTTTGCATATAACTTTTAGTGATTGATTATGATGAAAAAACTTTTGTTTACATCTGAATCTGATTTGAGATTAGTTTTACTAATATCACTTTTCAAATTGTCTATATCTATAAATGTTGAGGTAGTATGCATAAATATTATTTTACAAGTAAAGTCAGTTTGATTAAAAATATTGGCATGTTCATAGCTGATTACTTATATATATATATATATATCATTAAAAGACAGTCAACATTTAGACCATCCTAATATCAATAACAATTAACAATTTCAAACTGTTGTCAAGGCAACCTCCGTGACAACATTTTGAAATTGTTGCTTGTTATTGATATTGAGATTATCTAAGTGTTGACTGGCTTTTAATGATTACTTACAAATAATTTATCCCTGAGAATTATTATACTTAATATATATATATACACGTTAAACAATCGTTTTTAAATAGTAAATGTTGTTATAGCAAATAATGCAAACTCCCATTTCATTACTCCATAATACTGTACCAAGAAATTCAAATCACTTTTTTGATGGTTCTCTTTGTATTTAAAAAATGATTGTGTTTGACGTACACTTCCAGAATAATTCTCATACTACTAAAACAATAAATAATTGAAATACTCTCAAACTACAGCATAAGACAATAATTTTTAGAGAAAATTATCGAACCATCTTTAGTATATAAAAATTCTTAGATTTAAAAAAAAAAAACTTATTAAAAATGAATTTAAAAGAAGCTAAATGTACAATTGAACATTATGAATGAATGCTAATAATGAACAAAATGAAATTGAAGAAATCTAAGCTTCAGAAGATATAAATAGATAATGGTAAAAATTAACAACTTCTAAAATATTTAAGTATCAATATTAGAAAAGATTATTAATCTTTTTAATTCGAATGTTATAAAAAATTATTACAAATTATTAATTTACTAAATTAAAAAAACTGGTAATAAAACTGTATATTGCTTTCATGAAAAATTTATTTTATCATTTATCGATATTTTCAACAGAATTATATATATATATATATGCGCCTTGTTAACATTAAGTGCTTATTAAAATTTATGATGTAGAGTTTTAAATATTAAAGTATTGTAATAAATTGGATTTAAAAAACGATACCAAATGGCAATGGATCACCAGTCAAGCTTATTCTAAGTTTTATCAAAAAATGAAATAAAATGTATAGCTTTTTATCCATTTAGTTGTTTTGCTTGTGATGAACTTCTGATTAATAAAAAAAGACAGCAGATATTTGAAAATATATTACACACCACAACTTTCTATATCTTAAAAAACGATATCATAATCCTATATGGGAATGCTTATATTTTCAATAGATAGAAGCAATCTTTTGATTATGTTTTGAATAATAAAACAAAAGATGAGAAAGTTATTTTATGTTATATTATTTTCATTAATTCATTTAAATTTAAACATATATCAAACTTGATGAGATTAGAATAGTTCTTTGAAATCTTAAAAGTATGGCCTATATCTCTTTCATTGATATATAAAGCATATTTATTTTAATCATTACAAACTTTAATTCTTTCATTTAAGCTCAAACTCCTCTGACCTATGTACAACTTTTTACAAAATCAAGGGATAATATGCACTACACAAGGAATAATATTCTTATCAAAACTTTCCTTATATTATTTAAAAAATATTCAAAGTAATATTGCTCTTCCAGACAATTTTCTTATTAAATAAAATTCTTACTTAAAATTTTATGAGAAGAGAATTTAAAAGGCAAAGAAATATAATCTTATTTTACTTTATTCTTTACATTATTTCAATTATTAACAAAACTATAATTGCTGTTAACTAAAATACCCTTAACAAATTTAGCTGAGTAGCCAACATTCAAATAATCTTTACAAAATTGATCTTTCTAAAGCAAAGCAACCTTATTAAAATTATTTAATCTTCAACTTCTATAACAATAATGTATTGGAGACAGTTTGATAATTATTAAGTTTAATTATACATCTTAAATTCTTATCTTTAACATGATATGTATCATTAGCATCCATTTGCAAATGAGCATGGTCTTTTTAACTTCAAACTCAAAAAAAAAAATAAAGATAGAAAAATAAAAAATAAAAATTAGAAATTGAAATCAAGATTACACAAATCAATCCATAAATCACAATATGACCACATGTTGACTTTTTAATCTACTTATTTGATTTATTGTAATGTTATCTTGCACCTCTCCATTATATTCAATTCTTAGTTGTAAATGGAGTCTTTCTTTTTGACCCAAAATCATGTTCAACTTCACTATAAAATAACTTTTTTTGCAAGAGCTTTCATATAGTCAATTCAAAGATGTGATTTTATAGTAGTAAATCTTATAATTTTCAGAAAGCTAAAGAATATCACATTTGATCGTAATTAGCATCATAGTTTTTAAAATCTTAAAAACATTCTTAATTTTTATTAATATCTTTATGTTATATCATTGATAAAGAGATTTGGTGCTACTTGCATAGGATAAATTGGGCAAAATAACTCTATAGACAACTAATTTAATTGCACTATTTATATCACTAGAATATTTATTTATAATAGTTAATGATAACATTTTTTGAATTGACAATAATAGCACAATATTCCATCAATGGATCGTAAATCTAGAAAGTAAGAAATCGATTTAAACTCAAAATTCCATTATCACCCTTACTGCATTTTGAGAGCTGAAAATAAAGCTATCTACAAATTGTTCCAAAATTTCACTGTTATGAGAATAAAAGTTAAAGCTAATATATATCTTTGTTTAATACCCATTTATTTTCTAAATGTTTCGGATTTCCCTCCATTAACTATAACGGTTTTTTTTAATCCTTAGAAGCTGGAAGTATATTCGTCCTCAGTGGACAATTAAGCAACTTCAAACACTGCCACAATCTCGTTGGTTGGTTGAGTAAAATGATTTGATTGCATCACAAAAATCAACATATAAATCAATTTAGATTCTGATATTATTTTGTAGATGCCTCCGCAACAAAGACTATCTTTAAAACCACATTAAGGATTTGAGAAACATTCATCTATGACTATAAACAAATTATTCAACAAATTTCTTATTCTAATCTTTACTTTTAAATATATACTTAATATATATTTTTCATTCAAAGCAGAATTTAATTCTTTTATATCCAAATCTAATTTTTTCAACATAACTTTCTCTCCAAATTTACACTTCTGTGTCGAGACGTTAATATTTTCTTTCCATTTTTTTTTTAAATTGTTTAAATCTCTGCTATATACAAAATAATTTTCAAAGTAAAATAGTTAACGAGTTTATTTTTTAAAATCTAAGAGATTCTGAACAATGACAAAGAAATAAAGAGAGGTCAAATAATGTTCGATCATCAAATGAGCAAATTTGAAAAACAGTGGTGTCATTTTTTTTTTCAGATGTCTAGGCGTTGACAGGAAGCGAACCCGGGCCAGCTGCTTGTAAGGCAGCTATGCTAACCACAAGGCCACCAACACTTGACACCTTAACATTTAAAGTTAATGGATCTATCTACCAATCAAATATTATCTCCTGGTCTTAGTAGGCTACTGTCTAACAATATCCACTTATCTCCTAACAAATAATTTCTCACATATTCTTTCTAAAAATCTAATTTAAAAAATTAGTAAAGTGACCCATAATTTGTTAAATTGTTCTTTAGCTATTGCAACCCCACCCCCCACCCCTCTTATTGCTTACATTATCAATTACCTCTCAATTACTGTTTTTTTTTTTTTTTTCAATTTTTAAAACAACTTGGAAAATGTAAAAAAGCACTAAATTGCTTAAAAAATAATTTATAAAACATAAAAAAAGATAACCACTAAAAACTGAAAGCCCCTCCGGATTTGATGGTTTGTGACGAACAATAGACAAATCCCACTGTTGCTAAGTAACAAATGTCAATTTGATAACATTTACTTTTAGTACCGGTTATCAGTAGAAGTCTATTTTGCGGTGTGCTATCAAAGTTTGAAACAAACCTATAATCAGAGTTGCTAAATTCATTTAAAAATTATCATTCAAATGTTAATTAATCCAAGTTTATTAAATTTATTTATTTTTGTCTTTTCATTCACGTTGAAAAGAAAATTAAATGCGGGGTAAAAATTTATTTTCTTCTATTAATTAAAATATTTTTCCTACAAGATATATTTAACAAATAACCCTTTAGTAAAACTCTAGTGAAAAGTTCTGTTTTTAAAAACACCTGTGTACAACACATTAAAAATACTTTACAAAAATAAAATAACATTAGTCAAGTATAGATAGAAAAGTCCCGGAATCAATTCTAGCTGAGTAAAATAATTTAAACAAAAAAAATCAACTCATATTAACAGAATAGAATTGTTAAATAACCAATCCATTAAGAGGGTGCTCTAAACAGCAATTTACCATAGATTTTTTAATTGTTCATAAATAAATCAATATTATTACAATATAAACACAAATGCACTTATTACTTTTCATTAGTTTGAAAAAATCACTACGTCACTTTTCTAAAATAATCACAAACAATAAACAATAAGCAAACATTGCTTTGCATTTCTACCTACTGTCTTTAAACAAACTTTACTAAAAGTGTAAGAAATTTTTTTGTAGTGTGATTAATTGAATTCTGTGATGATATTAGTGACTTACATTCATGAGATTATTACTTAATTTATTTTAAGACATTCTTTACCATAAAACGTTATAATCAGAGAGCTATCTGCTTTACCTCAATCAAAGATGATAGTTTAGAAAGCAAAAGGGGCTGAGAAGACTTCAAAAAGCTATCAACCTTTTATTCACAACTTAAAATAAAAAAAATTATTGTATAGTCAAAACAAGAATTTCCATAGAGTATAAAATTTCCAAAAGCTTTACTATGACAACTAGTAATGTCTTCTGAGATTTTTAAAAAAATAGTGTGGACAACTTTTATTCTAAGTTCCCATTTTTATTCTTTGCAATATTATCAATTATCCACAGTCTATAGGTTATTGTAGCCATGAACAATGCACTAAATTGTCTATATTTCTTTGACAATAATCACAAACACTATTTCATCGTTTAATGATAAGGAAAATTATATCATTTACCAAACTATTAATAAATCTACAGCTTTCTATAAAACAGCTCCACCTCAAATCAAAACTATTCTTTTAAAAATACTTGCAATGAATTTGTTTATCTCCATATTTTATCCATGTTTCTAAATATTATTTTAATTAAGTTTTTATAGTGAATTACCTTTTCAATATTGCCATATAGCTAATATTATATAGACCTTGTATATAGAAAAGTTGAATATATTAATTTTATTAATTTATAAAAATGCCTCATTAATTATTATATTTTAATATCACACTATATAAAAATATCTTTTGAGTAAAGATAGTCAGGTTGTTAATAATTTTACAGTGGACAGTTCAACGAGAAGTGATCCCAATGAGTTAATAAGCTGTCATTTCATTAACACTGTATTTTTCAATCTTTATCGTTCAAAAGATGTTGATTAAATACTGTTTTAGTATACTCAAATTCAAAGTAGTCGCGATAATAAGAGGTATTTGACATATGTTTTAATAAAAAAAAATATTTTTACACTTATCATACAATAGTGATCATAGTTACAAAATCAATACCCATGGGGATGTTCAAGTATTTCACACTTTTGGCTCACCTGATTGATGGTTTATCCATGAAATGTATACATTGGATGATAACTCATGATTTAATATCATGCTTTCAGCTGCAAATCTAAAAGGTTTTATTAGTTATCTATAAATGGTATCTGATTTGTTCAATCATACATTATATTTTACTATATATAATATAGTGTGTGTTCTAGTACAATAAAATCTTTTCTTTTTTTATTAAAATATGCAAAAACAATGTATACATATTTTCATGGGTTAAATTACTGAAAACTTCTAGAAAGTTCTCTGTAAAATAAGATGTTAAATGTTACTTAATATCTAATATGCCATCACAAGGCTAATAATACTTAAGAAAATGTCTTTGTCAACTGTACAAAGCCTTTAAACATTCTTAATATCAAATCACATTTAGCTAGAATTTTACTTTATATAATAAACAAGATTTTGGTGGTTAATTTAAAAGCATGAAAGATATAATACATACTATTATTAAATATGCCGTTTTTTATATGCAAAAAATAGATATATTACTACATTATGATCACTATCTCATACTAGCACAATAATTGTTATAAACAATTCAAAATACAGCAAAACTCTCCATATAGTAGTGCCATCTTGTGCTAACAAGAGCAATCAATGGATGCCAGAAGGCTTGTGCATAAAATCCCTATCTAGTGCCTACTCATCCAATATCCCCAGACTAGTTTCTGGCTTGTGGCCTTCTGGCATCCATTGATTGCTCTTGTTAGCACAAGATGGCACTACTATATGGAGAGTTTTGCTGTATTTTGAATTGTTTATAACAATTATTGTGCTAGTATGAGATAGTGATCATGTGATGTTTAGTGGTTTAACACCAATCCTGCCTAATAGGATAGTGGTGGCTATGGTTGTTAAAGAGCCAAAGACACCAAAATGTATGGGTACTGAATTGAGTTCAGACCCATATGACTATATAAGCTATTGAGCTTGGATTGAAAATATTAATAGTGTTTTCAATTTCATTCTCATAGTTTTGTAGTTAAATAGAGTTAAAAGGTGGGTGCTGGAGGGTTGCATTAGATCCTAAGATCTAGGTGCAGTGCTCTTAGATCCAAGGCTCCTCACTGATGAAGGCCACAAGCCAGAAACTAGTCTGGGGATATTGGATGAGTAGGCACTAGATAGGTATTATGCACAAGCCTTCTGGCATCCATTGATTGCTCTTGTTAGCACAAGATGGCACTACTATATGGAGAGTTTTGCTGTATTTTGAATTGTTTTTACATTATAATCAAGTATAATTATAATAAGTTTCTTTCTTGTAATGTTGACTACTATAAATTGATATATGTAATAAAAAATAATCAAATGATTTGACATTCAGAAAGTCATAAAACATTTGAGCATTAGAAATATCAGAGTTGAATAGTAATTTTGGAGCCTTTAGCTCTTGAGTTTACCACTTCATCATGGCTCTAAACCTAACAGTTTGAGAGGAAAAATTAAAGTATAATAATATATTACCGACTACATTTTCATTTTGTAATAAAACCATCACAAAGATTTTTGGCTTGATGATTATCTTTTTAGGCTAAAACTATTGAAAATAAATTAGTATTATATATGCATGTAATTGGTGATCATTACTATAATAATTATTTGCCCTCTAGCAGCAACAATAATCAATAATATATGCAATAAACGATCAACCATCTTTTATTATGCTTTAAATTGCTATATAGAGGATTGTCATCAACTACTTCAGTTAAAAGTTTTATATATATATATATAATGATTCGATATCTGTATTTTTAAAGCAATATATGTAACTATATAACTGAATATTTGTAAATACAGTAACTAAATAATTAAAAAAATTTATCCACTTAGAAGTGCTTTCTATTATCCCAGTAATCTGTGTCAACTACAGCTTTAATTTGTTGACTTAATTAACAGGCAAGCAGCAAACGTTAAGATCACGGAATTGTGGGATAGTTAGCACTTCAAAGCTTTAGTTGACACAGATTACTGGGATAATCGAAAGCGCTCCTAAGTGGATAAATTTTTTTAATTATTTAATTACTGTATTTACAAATATTCAGTTATATAATTATATATATATATATGTGTGTGTGTCAAAAGCTGTCACTAGAAAGCAAGTCAATGATTACAGCAATATTCTCTTTGTGGCAATAATTTTAATCATTAACATATATTCTGTATTTAAACATTTATCTTTACATGTTTAGCATTTGAATATTTGTTTGCAAAGTTTTAGAATAAAAAGAAATTGCTTTGCTTTGTAATATAAAAATATCAATTTATTTAAACTAATTTGCAAAATATATATTGATTTAAAACTTACTCCTCTAACTAAAGTTGTTTATGACAATCCTCAATATAAAATAGTAGGGTACTGCAAATGATTAGATATTTTTTATGGCATTTATTATACTATGGATGATGCGTGGCTGGGTAGATCAATTATTTTAGCAATAGTTACTTCAAGAGAATATTCTTGAGCATTACATATTTTCAACATTACAATTACGTGTACACATATAATTATATGATTTTCACAGATTTATAGATGTATATATTTAAAGTTTTAATAAAATTTCTATTTTTTTTTTTTATTTAGAGTATGATGTAACCATGCAAAGAATCAATTAAAAACTGGATCAGTAAAATGAAATCATATCCAACTGAAATAAATACTTGATATGTAGGGGATTTAGATAAATAAATACTATTTCTAGATGATATGATTTCAATTCGCCAGTTCAGTTTTTAAATGGTTGTTTGCTTGCTGATATCATAATTGAACTCTAAATTTAAAAAAAAAAAACAGAAAATTTTATTAAATTATATATATATACCTAAAACTGATAGTTTAATAAATGATTAGAAGTAATTATTAATACATTTATCTGAAGTGGCTGATGTCAAAATTGCCAGTACAGAAAGTTTGACACATGTAAGTATTATATTAATAATTTGAAATAATAAATTATTTAGAAAGCTTGTGAGTAATCTAAATTACAAATTGTTAATTTCATTTTCTTAATATAATTTGTAACTAATTCTCTTGTAAACATTTAATTTATTTGATGCAGTATTAGTTTCTGATTAGAATATATTTGTATATTTGCTTATTAAATATATAAATGCAACTAAGTTCATAATTGAATATTTTAATATTTTCCTGAATAAATGATGAATTCATAGTATTATTTGTGGGTGCTTCCATATAATAAAAATATAATCTCTAAATAGCTGCCATTTTAGTACAATAACAAATACTTTCTTAAGAGCTTCTTTTTCAAATCATAAGAATGAAGTATTTCCATACCCTAAAAATATAATTCCTTTGGAGTGTCATAGAATATATGAAATTCCTTGTGGAGTTTGTTTACATTCACACATTGGACAGACCAATCATAGAATAAACATAAAAAAGGAAGAACACATTTTGGCAGTTGGATAAAAATCTAATTCATCATCCATTTATTTACAAATTAAATTAACTAACCATGACATCAATTTTAATAAAACACATATTCTGAACAATATAAGCAGAGATCTCTAAGGGAAGCTACAGAGATTTTTAAAAAACCTAAGAGCATAAATGAAAAGTGGGAATTAAAGAAAATTAACAATAGTTGGAAAAAGTTATAGGAGGATAAAATATTTTTTAAAACTTCTCAACCAATAGTATTTGAGAATGAGGAAAAAATAACAAAGGAAAAAAATAACGATTTTTAAATCTCACCACACACATTCTTATAATTTGAGAAAGGAGAAGCTCCGAGTAAAGTACTTATTATTGTACAAAAATGCCAGCTACGTAGTGATTATATTTTTATTACACAGAAGCTTCCAGAAATTATATATATACAAATGAAAAAGAAACTTGATCATAGGTCAACATTAACAAGAAGAAAAAAAGAAACATTATATTCTATCTTTAAACTATCTATATAGGCTTAACGGGATTATTAAATAATTTTTTATCTGCTCATGAAACAATAAATAGTTTAAAATAATTTTAAAATAAATTTAAAAAATTATTCTCAAAAATGTAATTTTAATGACTAATATTTGTTAATAACATCAAAAAAATAATAATAACTATATTAAGGCTTTAAAACAATATCAGATCTTCCCAGCAAGATTTGTTATTTTGAAATGAAATTATAAGTTGTCTTCACACGATTATAGACCAAATAAATATAATTAGGAGTAATATAAATCCACTGACTGTAGTAATGGAAAATAATTTACTTAATAATGTTAGTAATAAATGTTTGAGAATTAGGTTAAACAATTTTCATTACATTGCTTTTTGTTATGCATATAATTTTTAAGTTGAAACACTTTTTTAAATTTAAATAATTCAATATATCCAACACACAGTTCTTCTTTTCAAAATAGTTCATATATATCTAATATAGAAATAAAACAAACTAACTCCTTCTTTTTAAAACTTGATTTATTATGACTATAATCATGAAAAAGGAATCCGACTTTCGACTATTTTTTCTTTCTGATGAAAACCAGTCCTCTGGTTGAAATATAATATTATTTATTGGATTTATAAGTCTTTTTTTGTTTTTATATATATATACACAAAAATGATTAAATTTATTACAGTCCTTTTCCCCCTCATAATATATATATATAAATAATCTAAAAAAAAACAATAATAATAATCCCTATTATATTTAAAATTGTAACTCTAAAGTTTCCAATAATCTATCCCCTTCACCCCCAATTGTGCTGGGCCTTTAATCATGTTTACACATTTGTTTAAATTTTCTTGAATATACAAAGTCTCATAACATTTTTTTTTTGTAATTTTTAACATACTTTTATTATCTGAATATTTTGTTCCCAATTCATTTTATGTCCAGTATCCAAAAAAGGTATATATGGCTCTGATTTTATATCATTTCATTGCCCTATCATGCTCCTTACCTTTTCCATGGCAGTCTTTCCTGCCTGATATATATATATATGTGTGTGTGTGTGTGCGTGTGTGTGTGATATTGCAAAAGTCACAACTAATTTTATAAACAAACCCTACCCTACTTTTAATATTACCCATCATTTTTGAGTTACACATCTATTTCTCTAAAGATTCATTATTTTATTTTCCTATCTTAATATCATCAGGTAACTTTAATATTATGATTTCAAAATTTGAATAAAAATTGCAGCTTAAATTCAAAGTAATATGGTAAATGCTTATGAATAGCAAAAAGATTTTTAAAAAAATACAACACAGATTATTTCATTACACGAATATAACTACTGCAACTAAGTTAGCTGCATATAAAACTGTTATTTTACTTATTGTACGGATGTGAAACTAGGACATTTTATTGACACAATACAAAGACATTAGGAATTTTTTTTAAAAAGATACTTTAAAAATTTTAAAATTTAATGAGAAGATTATAAAACCAATCAATATATTCTTCAACTTGTTGAATTTGATATTTTATAGTCCACTATTACAAAATCATACTTTCATTTAATCAGGCATAAGAAATGAATGATCAACATATGCCAAGAGGTTGTTAAATAGTAGGTTTTAGTATGGTTTCAGGCAGATCCTGTTTGCTTTATAAAGAACAAATTTATTTTTGTTGTTACTTGTTGTTTTTCGAGTCCGGAATTAATTAAAAATTGATTAAAAATCCTCAGGAAGTGAAGCTAAACAAAAAATTAATAGGTTTTAATATATTTTGTAAAACATTCTGGTGAAATTGTTACTATACATTACTATTAGCATAGCATTCCAATTCCTTTAATACTATAACTATAAGATACACAGTTTAGATTAACCAACAATATTTTCACAGAGGCAAAACTCTACCTACATTCATGCCACTGAGTGCATGTCAGAGTAATCAATGGATGCTTGAAGGTTTAATTAAGGCAGAAATACTGAAAAACTCCAGTGAGCTGTATGTATATTAACTGTCAGTTAATGGTATGCTTATATACGATCAAAGCTAAAGTATAGATGATCTCATTCCATACTTACAGACGTTAGTTTAAGTAGAGCTCCCTGGAGTTTCCGTACTTGCGCATTAATTTCATCTGCATTCAAGCTATCAAAAACTTGTATTTATAATAAATGACTTAATACTTCTTTTTTTCATTTTATTCAACAATCAACTATTTAAACTTCTTCAAAGTATATGTGTTCAGATGCATATCCTTTTCCTTAGTTAAGGCATTTGAAAATTGTTAGCGGTTAATATATCATTTGTATATATTGAGGCTTAATTAAAACTATTTATTTCTTCACTTTTGTCTTTATTTATTAATGCCTTCTATTGAATGAAAGAATATTGCCATATTTGTTCTATGCTTCCTTAATTGATTAACTTCTTACTATTTCTTTGATTAAGTTAATTTACTCTTATTATCTGCATTGAGATTGAGTTAGGTCAACGCAATACACATATATATTACTACTACTTAATCTAATTTCTTGCATTGCACAGCCTTGACATTTTTGACTTCGAGTAGTAATTGTAATATCGTACCTAGACCAGATATAAATTATAAATTAAAGTTAAAAACTAACATTATTTTAGTAAACAAAAAATATGTAAGGGATTCGAATGCAGACTTTCAAATGACTGTCAATTCTCGAAGCCAGCTCATATGTGATCAGGTGGATCGGCAATATGAGATGGCTTGGAGTGTTGAGGGTTATCTGAAATGAGGGTCGTGTGAAAGTCTGCGTTCGAATCCCTTATGTATTACATTATATGTGCAGGTAGTGTGTGTTTGTACAGTGTATTAAACAAGAAATAGTAATGGCATTAGATAACAATATCTGGATACAAACATTTACCAAATAATAACTAAGAGATGGGGAGAATTTGAGGCACTTCGCATCACATATTGCTTTAGAATTGTTAATCAATTAAAAATTGATATATTGTTATGGATGATATAATTTCTAATCTTTAACCTAATAAAGAATTAGTAATAATCATTAACGTCTTTATCTAAAATAAACTGTATCCATTTTAGGAATAATATATTTTGTCATTTATATCTATTTCTACATTTTAAGAATAAAACAGCACGTTGATGTCATGTGATGCACTGTGGCTTCTTTATCGGAGTAAGGAATCTCGCAGCCACAGTAAACTATAGTACTTTCATTCGGTGCACGCTATAGTTATCAATGGATGCAAGAAGGTGTGAGCATAAAATACCTATCTGCGGTCTATTCATACAATATTTCCAAACTAGTATCTAATTTACACTGGAGGGAGAGGCACTGCTATTTTAGGAGATTGTGGAGGCATAAGAAATGGTGGTCATTTGATGTCTAATTTTTAAGAATGTATGGCAGAATAGAAGTTTTAAAGAAATATAAAAAAACCCAACTCCCCCCTCCCCTTCTGGATAAATTTGTAAGCATGTCGGTAAGAATTTATTATTTAAAAAACATTTGCATGTGTGCATAAAATTAGTACACGTGTACAGTATATATGTGTGTGCCTAAAATCAATATACATACATATTGAATGTAAAATTGTTATTAATCGCAAATAAAGACAACATAAAATAAATACTTAAAATTTTTATTAGATAAAAAAATAACAAAATAATTTGAAAATGGATAACAGTTTTTAAAATATCTATTTAAAATGAAAAATCCATCTTGTGGCTGAAATAACAAACTTTTGAGTAACCATGGTAACAGATTGATTGATAGCTAAGTGAAAATCTACATCCCCAGATGATGATATTAACTTACTATCATTCTATTGTAATATAAATTGTTTGTCTTCAAATCAAAACATCATAAAATGGGTACTTCAGATTATTAAATCTATTCATTTTTCTTTTCAAGAAATCAAGATTTATAAATCTTCTGCACTAGCCGGAATCTATAGGAATCTTCATCACAGAAAGCAAACTTTAATTCCTTCAGTGGAAATTCTAGGATTTCATAGAGACCGATTTGAGTGATTACTTCATTAGTCATTGTAAGAATTTAGACGAGATCCAAATAAATAGAACTTTTAAGCATCTCGACCTTTAGATATTTACTATATAAAATATAGTTACTTTAAAACAATCCATTCTTTGGTTTTGTAATGACAAAAGGTGTTCCACTTCTGTCAACATATGGTGTGAATATTTGTCTAAAATCGGGAAAATATCCAAGTCCGGTTTTTAGGTATGTCAAAATCGGGGCAATAAGTCACATTTCAGGATAAAGAAAATTAAAAGAAGTCTGTCTTTTATTACAAAGACTAACATTCCTTCTGGTATCAATTTGGTGTGAATTACAGATGGCATTTTAAGAGATTTTATCTCAATTGGTACTAGCAGTAGCATCGTGAAATAATTTCCATTTGATGTCACTGTTAAATATTGTTTACTTCAGTACTACGATGCTCTCTAATGGGACATCATCAACAATATATAATGGGACATCATCAACAACATCAAATCTACTATAGGTGCTCGATAAGATAAGTCATCGGACATATCTGCCTCAGAAAATGGTGGATCCCACAACCGTAGGAAAATCAGGAAAAAGGCAATGATGACAAGAGCCACAAATATAAACACAACTGGCAAGCTGACCATGAGACTGGAGTGAAGAATGATTTTCCAAAAACTTCTTTACTCAAAATTTCCAAGAAGCTGAAAAATATTGCTGCTTGAATCTGAGCAAAAATACAGCTATGACGTCATAATAGAAAGTCACTATTTATTATTATTCAATAAAATTATATATATTATTGTCTTGAATAAACATTTATTTTTTATAATTATTTATTTTTAAGTTGTTAATATTTTATTGGAAATTTTTTTAAAAATATATATATATACCAAAAATTCTTTCGTTGTAGCAAGACGTTTTATTAAAGAATGATATGATACAAGTATAATAAAAAGAAAAACACACTTATGTAAATGTTATTAATAGACTTAATTTTGTCAAAAACTGATTATTTATTATTATTTTTAATCACTTATCTATTATTTGCAGTTTAAGTATTATCAACAACAAACTCTTGTAAACAAGGATAGCCATTATAATTCCACACACACACATACACACGTAGACAGAAAAAAAAAAATATTAGGGATGTGGTTTAAGTAAGAATACAATAAGTAAGTCCGCATAGCATTTTTTTAATATATATCATTGATAATTTTCATTGGTATTTGTTACATCTCATTTTGCCTTTCAAAAATGAACTACTACAGATCATGTCTTATCTTGATCGGTTTGAGCATTCGCCATCTCGAACTAATGCATGTACAAATAGATAACACATAGCCAGTGGCAAGAACGGGCCAATACGTGATGATGCCCACTGATTCCGAATGTTTTCAATTAAGGATGGAAATCTGGCAATAAATAGTCAAGCTTTTTGAAATAGGTTCAGAGAACTACTGTCACGCAGCTGAAAGACAGACACCGACACCAGGCAAGCTGTCATATACAGCCGAAAGTGTCACCAGGCCTAACTCATAAAGCAGGCTGTTACAGAACGGCTAGAAGTGGTAGAAAATCTATAAAGGCACATGAAGTCCCTTCTGCCGTATTTCACCTTACATTTAGGGGCTATACCTCAACAACTATTGCCTCTGGAATGTGTCCATTGTAAATATAATATAAATGCATAAATAATTCTGAAGCGAAATATACTTTCTTAATTATTTCAAAACTTTACTTAATTGAAAAAATCCATTACTGTATTATAAATCATCTATTCGAATAAGAGTAAATAATATTGTATTTTAGTAAGTTATCGTTGAGATATAATCTTCTTAACATAAATTATAATTCTGCCACTCACATGAAATTTATGTTTCAACTCAAAATAAAATACCTTTTTAGTAAGTTTAGTTCATTCCCTTCTCAGGCCTAAAAAAATTGACATGAATTTATAATAATACAATACCAGGAATCGATAATCTGCAGCTCGCGAGACTCAAACATAACGCATTTTATATTTTCAGTTGTAATATATAAATATTTACATTCCTCTAAAAAAAAGAGAAGAGAGAGAGAGAGAGAGAGAGAGAGAGAAGCTATTTTTCTTGTTTTTTTTTTTAAATATTTAAACACATTTATTTATCACTGATTTGACATCTAAACTGGTAATTTAAATCTTCTTGGAATTCATTTGACATCTTTCCTAATCATATTTATAGTTACGATGGCTTCTATATTTTCCATAATTAATAACATAGAAGAAAAGCATCATTGCAAATAATGGGTGAGTTAAACTGGCAATTTCGGCTTTCTTAGGTAACACGTATTTGTGTTGCCATCGCCAATAAGCTCTATCAAGTGCAGAACTCCAAGCCAAAGGATTCAAACTTCTTCGAGAAAACCAACATCCTAATTCACCTAATTTTAGTTGGCTAAGCGGTGTATCAGGTTTTCCATAATAACGACCAGGGTCATAAGGACCATGAATTTTTTTATCGTACGCTTCTGGATAATCTCCTATCGCCATTTTAGAAAATCCAACTTCGTACTATTTTTCTTGTTGCTTCTAAGATTTAGCGTTATTACAAAATAACAATTATTGGATAGGGTAATGTTTAAATTGCAGAAGTTTATAAAGAATTTAAACCGTCATTTTTTTTCTTTTTTGTCTATTTCTTTTTTAAAAAATTTCAATTTTCGTTAAAACAAATGTTCAGTAATACCACAATCATTGAGAAATCAATATTTTTTATCATTCTATTTTTCATCTTCTTTGCCACACCTTTTTGATAGGCATGTTTAAACCAAATGCATCTGCAGATTTAGAAGGTTGTAAAATCCTACATACGGATTTTTTCCATAATCTTGCTTTCAGTGATTTTAAAATCTTAAGAATGCACAATTTGTGCGTGCATTATTACGCAATGTAAATAAAGTTTATTATTTAATCATATAAATACCATGTAGTCAATATACGAATAAAATATTTCATTATCATACTACTGTAGAAAATCTACATATGCATACCTTAAATTTAAATATGCTAATCACAAATAATTATTCATATACACACCTCCTACTCCCGCTAAGACTTTTTCGTGTATTGGTGTATAAGAAAGCGTAATAGTGGCGCGTATGTTTTGTCCACTACAGCGCAGCGGAGTGTGTGCATACTGTTGATGAGATAATTGCCTTAGTTTAAGTTCATGGGTTGCAACGTATATGCATATATTGCACTCGTACCAGAATTAAGGGATGGAGAACTTTCTTCATTTAAAATATAAAGTTAATAGATTATAATTATTTAGTGTGCGCACGTACAAATTAACACACACGGAAGCACAAGCTTATTTATACTCCTTATTCTTTTTTTCTATTTGATATTGATGTTTAATAAATCTATTTTGTTACTTCAAATTGTACTTAAATTTTATTTAATCTTACCGATGACTTGCCAATTAGTATTGAGATAATACCGTCAGGGCGTAGCAAAGAGATTAACTTCAAATAGAATATTTTTAATATACTATATTTGGGAAGTCCAGTTTCAATTTCGATTTATTGGAAGATTCTATACACAACTAATTTCTCTGCAGTACTTATAACTCTTTTATATTTCTTTTGACTTGTTAAATGTAACAATAGAACATTGAAAACTGTGCTAAAATTTTAGCATCGAGTTATTGGTCTATTTCTAAAAATTACCAAGATATTTAAATCCATTTATATTCTTAAATTGATAAACTATATGGAATGTTTCAGGAGCTTCTTCCAATATTGGCTGATAAAGAACTTCACCTTTATGCATACTAATTACTAATCAAATATCCATAATGGTTGCATGCAACAGACTAAATCATTTTGCAGATTAGCTTTTGCATTGAAAAAAATACAACAATCATATCATACTGTAAATCCAGAAACCAATATGGTGAATTTCTTATTGTGCTTTTAGTTACTACAAATTGAAATTTATCTACCAATCTGAACCATAACTCTTTATGAAGCAACCTATAAGTATTCCAAATACCATTGTCAAAAAGTATAAACAATTTTTGAAATATTGCACACAATTGTTTAGTATCAGATGTTTTGAAATGTCTTGCATATAATAATGGGTGTTCTTAATGAATCATGTAAGAACTGCTTAATACACATAACCAACTTTACCAGTCACCGCTTAATTTCAAGTCTTGATAATGACGTGGTTCCAAAATTGAATCATTTTACTTGACCAAATCCATAAAATCAATACATAAATCATAATTTGGCTCCTGGATTTTTTTCTTATAGTTCTTGACAACAAAACTTGATGTCTCTACTGTTCCCTGATTCACTAAAACAACCCAAAATCACTGCAAGTTATCCAAAAAACATTTTTAAACTACTTGTCATAAACAACTATTAATCGTTTAACAACATTAAAAGTCTTTTCTACTTTTGGAGTTTAATTAATGGGAATAATAAAGATAATTTTTAAGATAAGCAAGAAGAACACTTTCCTGAACCATATATATAATTCGTAACAAGGATCAATGAATTTGAACTAAAATATGATCACCCATATTTTAAACTTTTCGTGCATCTTCCTCAGACCCTGATTCTAGTTTTGGAATCACAAAAGGCTCTTGTGACTTCACTAAGCTAGATTTTTTGTTTGAACTATATCTTTAAATGACTCCAATCATGTATTATTATCCAAAAGATATCAAAATATTTTTTCTAGTTGTTCGAAATTTCATTAACCTTTAGAAGACTCTCAATATTTAAAAGAATTTTATTATAACAAAAGATTTTTTTTATTATATTATTTACTTTATATATATATATATATCTGAAAAGACTGAATATGGGGCAACAAGGGCTCTGAAAGCGCTAAGTCTGCAAATTAGAATATATAAAAAAGCCTACAAATTATTACATAAACAAAAAAAAGTTTCAGTGTATTAATATATATATATATTTATTTATTGTCACCAGAAAAGAGATAAGAAGGGGGGGTAAGGTGAGACACAAAAATGAAAGAAAGGAAGGAGAAAAGAGAGAGAAATAGACTGAAGACAAGAAATCTATTAGAGATGAAATAAGGTGCTGAGAAAGAGCTAGATATTGTACCAATATAAAGGATATGAGATGATGGAGAGGAGGGGTGAAAGACAAAAGAAAAGAATGAAAGAAAGAGAAATAGACTGAAAAAATATTGAATGAGAAATGAAAGACAAAGGGCGCTAATTGTAACTTATATAAAAGAAATGAAGAGATAAGATGAAGATAAGATGGAATGAAGTCGAAGATAAAAGAAGAGAGAGATGAGATGAAATAAAGATAAAATGCTGAAATTAAGATGATGATGTATAATCAGATAGAGACCAAATCCAATATCAATGCAAATATAACTATTATGGCATATTAATAATCTACCACTAAACAATACAAAAGATAATTTAAATCATTAATTAATAGTTATTAGAATCGACCTATTAACAGATCACACACTCTGAATAACAATAAATGATACTTTGTTTGGAAGGATAATCTCACTAAATAATAACTAACAAGGCAACAAGAGTAAACAATCTCAGGGGTTTTAAAACTAAACTCTTGTGCAAAATAAAAGTTTAAGTTGCCTAATAAATAATTGCCAGGAGGAATAAACAGGTGAGTGATATCTTGGCTGACCAGAAAATAATCATCTTATGTTCAATCATGGAATAATAAGCCAAACAAATATTAATCCATAGATTTAATGAATCAAACTAAATTTAAATTTACAATGGCATATTACTCAAAACATTATTCGAACAAGGAAAAGGGCAAGGGTACTTTTTATGCCTTGCCCCATACCCACAGACAACCTACTAAGGACCTTAAAAGCAGATGGATTATAATTCTTTAAACATATAAGATGATGATAGACAATGTGCAGCTAATATAAGATAATGTGCAGCCTTTTAAAATAATAGATAATGAATACTCTTCTGAAGCACTAATATTCTTTATCTCATATTGCATAATCTTCAGTCTGAGAAGATATAATGATAACTTAAAAATCAACTTTTAAATGAGCATTCAATTAAGTATCTGATATAATGTAATTATTTGTTACTGTAATTCAATCTGCCTTGAAAAAGACTATAAAAAATAGTCGAAACGTCCGATTCCTTTTTCATGATTATAGTCATAAAGGAGTTAGTTTGTTTTATTTCTATATTTTTTAAATTTAATAAAAAATAAAAACAATGCAAGTAATTAATCACATAAATATGGAATTATAGAGTTATAAAAAATTTTCTGAAGAGTAAATTAATAACTTCATTTTAATAATTTTTTCTTTTAATATTTCAAGTACAAGATAATCAAACTTTATCCCCCCCCCCCAGTTTTATTTATTCATTTAACATTCAGCTGTTCATTGTTTTTAATATATACATTTGCTACATGGGATTTTTTACTTATCTTTTTGTTAATATTGAGTGTTCATTCATTCATTTCATATTATCTATATGTGATCTATATTTTGGAACATCTCCAAAGTTGCACAGGTCTGCCTCTTTGACTCTCGTAATAATAACATTTATCTAATAATAATAATAATAATAATAATAATAATAATAATAATAATAATAATAATAATAATAATAATAATAATAATAATAATAATAATAATAATAATAATAATAATAATAATAATAATAATAATAATAATAATAATAATAATAATAATAATAATAATAATAATAATAATAATAATAATAATAATAATAATAATAATAATATATAATTGTTAATTAGAGAAGATATTAATTAGTATTAAAGTTTATCGGCTTAACGTTTTTGAGGATCCATGCCTCATATTCATAGCCTTCATAAAATGTATAATAAAATATGCAAATACAAATATTCAAATAAGCTAGTGTTACATAGCCCATTTCTTCAAAATCTCAAAGCAAGTATCCTTTCTATTAATGGCATGGATGTTTCCATTGATGTAAAATGCCTCCTTTATTTTACATCAATGGAAACATCCATGCCATTAATAGAAAGGATACTTGCTTTGAGATTTCGAAAAAATGGGCTATGTAACACTAGCTTATTTGAATATTTGTATTTGCATATTTTATTATACATTTTATGAAGGCTATGAATATGAGGCATGGATCCTCGAAAACGTTAAGCCGATAAACTTTAATACTAATTAATATCTTCTCTAATTAACAATTATATATTTTACATATAATGAGAAGTAAAGCTATATTTATTAAATAATAATAATAATAATAATAATAATAATAATAATAATAATAATAATAATAATAATAATAATAATAATAATAATAATAATAATAATAATAATAATAATAATAATAATAATAATAATAATAATAATAATAATAATAATAATAATAATAATAATAATAATAATAAAATCAGCATTTATTTTTATAGCATCTGTATACAATTGTAATTACATTCATATCGGCCTTTCAAGCCAAATTGTGCAAACGCTTTTGCGAGTGTTAAATAATAAATGAATACCCTCTGACCAAACAAGATATAGAATTTATTCCTGCATAAATTCTATATCTTGTTTGGTCAGAGAGTATTCATTTATTATTTAACACTCGCAAAAGCGTTTGCACAATTTGGCTTGAAAGGCCGATATGAATGTAATAATAATAATAATAATAATATGTAAATGAGATATTTATTTATATAGCGCGATGTATATAAATTGTAATAAACTAAAGATCAGCATTTCAAGCTAATGTACATGCGCTTTTTTATGAATGTTAATAATAAATGAATACTTTCATTTCCAACACAAGATAAAGTCTTTGCAAAAGAATATAATGAATCCACCTATTCTTTCAACCAAATGCTTAAGTATGGGCAAATCTTAAGCACTGGAAATGAAAGCATGAAGATAAACCAATCACTTTAAATTACTCTTTACCATGTCTGAATGAATAATAATAATAATAATGATGATGATGATTCAATTAATTTATTTAAGTGCTAAACAACATCAAAAAGCCAATTATAATTTGCCACATTACAATAAAAGGGGTAAAACATATGACATAAATTGAAAATATAAATGTATACATGATAAAATAAAATTTGAATTTAAAATTAATCAACCATAACATTTAAGTTTAATAAGATTACAAAATTTTTTATAATCAATAACACAAAAATTAATGTGCGATTATTATAGCCTAAAACATGTAATTATCTGAAGTATGTAATCTCTTACATTAACTGATGTATTTAAAACTAAATATTGTTATAAAAAAATGATTCAAAAATGTATTCTCTGAGGTTAAAAATACAATCTCATTGTAAAATTATGCATTGTCAAAGAACAACAAAAACACAAAATGTAATATTTATATAAGGCTATAACATTAGTACATGCGCTTTGTGTGCTGTGGTGTGATGTACTGTGGCTTCTCCTTAAATGGAGTCAGGAATCTCTCGGCAATTATACCCAGAGAAACCTGTTAGCCACTTTATTTTTCATTATCCACTCTATGTTTTTCCCCATATTCTGCTCCATCCCATTTCCACAGCATAATCTTTATCAACTCTATGGCCTTTATATATAAATCCTACTTATCTTTTCCCAAACCCAGCATAAAAACCAATAATCCACTTTCTGTATAATCACTTTTTTTCATATTCTTCCATAACTTCATTATTTGTACCCTTTCTGTTTTCAAGCATTTACATTCAATTAACAGATGCCTAATATTTTCTATTCCTTCCTTACACAATTTACAGACTAAATCACCCATATTTTTCCATTTACATGTATATTCTCTTGTTGCTAAAGATCCCGTTCGAACCTTAAACAATAAACTACTTTCCTTACTATTATCATATATTAACTCACACCTAATATTCTGTTTACTTCTATATATATTTAAATTCTTTTTACTCTCCATATTAGTTCTCCATCTCTCTAACTCCCTATTCTTTATTAATAAATCTATTCTTTTATCCCATTCCTTACCACTATAACCCTCAACAATCTTCCTAACACAATCATCCCATCTTTTGTACAAATGTACTGATATAAATTCTTTATCCAAATCTTGTGCATACCACTTTACCTTTCTTATCCATCTTGTTGTCTGCCCTTTACTCATAACCCAATTAAATACTATTTTGGCTATTCTTTTATTATCCATAAACTGCAATCTACCAAACATTTTCATTTTACTTTTTGCATCCCTCATATAAAAACTTGACCACCCCATTTCTCCTTAAATTGCCTCCCTTGCTGTTTATACATCTGCATCCAATGCATGTCTTCCTACTTCCCTTTGTATTTTTCTAAGTAATATAATACCCCTTTACTAACACATAATGCATCATTACCATATGTTAACCCTGCTACTGCAACTCCCTTCCATATAATTTTAGCTACATCATATTTATTATATGAAAACACTGTTAATTTCTTTATCAATCCCTTGCTTTTCTTTGCTTCATTCATCAATTTTTTCTCCCATTCATCCAAAAAAATTTTCTGATTACTTAAAATAATTCCCAAATAACTATATCTATTCACCACACTTAACTTTATATCTCCCAATAAATATTCTACATCTTCTCTTTCCCCAGTATTAACCATCATTATATTTGATTTTTCTTCATTAAATTTAATCCCCATCTCTTTACCCACCCTTGCACATGTGCTCAGCATAACTTCTATATCTTCTCTTCTTTCTGCACACAAAAATATGTCATCCGCAAAAAAATGACCTGACAAAATATATACTCCATTACCACCTTTTAATGGTATCTCTATCCCTCTCCCTAATCTTTCTATTGCTCTTTCCATTTCACTCAAATACAACAAAAACAAAATAGGTGACATAGGGCATCCTTGCCTTAGGCCCACCCCATTTTTAACTTTAACTGATTCTATATTCCCTAATTGATATATATAAATTTTTAATAATATCCACTAAAGCTTCATCCATTCCCAAATTTGCTAAACTTATCCATAATCTATTTCTATTTATTCTATCATATATCGTCTCTATATCTATAACACTCATATATAACTGTCTACCTGAATTCCTACTCATATCCATAAGTTGTGTAACTACAAATAAACTATCTCCTATATGCCTGTCTAATCTAAACCCTTCTTGCATTTCCCCCACTACATTATCCCCTTCCATCCATTTTACAACTTTTCTAGTGACCATATATGAGACAACGTTATACAAAACTGATGTTACCGCTATTGGTCTATAATTATTTGACTTTCTATGATCCTTACCCTTTCCTTTAAATAATAATCTTACTCTTGTATTACTCCAACTACTTGGAAAAACTCTATTCTGTACCATCTTATTAAAACAGGATAATAACTTTACTTTTGCCCTATATTCTTTCCACTTTTCAATTTCTTTTCTACCTCATCTTAGTTTATTTTTTGTAAACCTAATATTCCCATTACTATATACTTTCATGTTTTCTATCACTCTATTCTTCACATCTAAGATCTTTTCTATATCCATTACATATCTATTTAAGATCCTTTCTAAATCTTCTCTAGAGCTACCCTCTATTCTCTCTTCATCTAGTAATACTATCTCTTGCCCTCCTACATTTCTCTTTTTAATGTAATTCCAATTTTTTTTACTGCCATCTCTTCCACTTTTATTAATATCCTCCAACAATTTACTATTCAATTTCATTCTCTCTATAATTATCTATTTTAGTCAACTTTTTTTCTAAGTACTTTTCCCATTTAGCATTAATATCTTTTTCACTTTCCTTGTTCTTAATAGCACACTTATATTCTCTGCATGCTTTTTTCCTCTCTTTTACACTTTTACTAATTCTCATTGTTATTACACTTATTCTTCTGAATATTCTCACATAAAATCCTATTTGCCACTTTTTTTATTTCATTACACCAGTCTTTATACTCATTGCCAACCAACTCTTCCATGATTTCTTCAACTTGTATTTTATACTCTTCCAATTTATTCTTATCATTCACTCTCCATCCACATCTTTCACTATTATTTCTACTTTTATTTCTATTTTTCATACTAACCATTTCAATTACAATAAAGTTATGATTACTAGTACATTCTCTTCATTATCAAATACCTTAATTTTCCTTACTTTAATCATTCCCTTTTTCTCTACTAATACATAATCTATTGTGTGAAATATATTATTTCTAGACCATGTGTATTGTCCCTCATAAATATTTGATAAATTTTTAATACTCAAATTCACTCTCTGACAAAATTTCTTTAAAAGCTGTTTATTTTTATTATCTACATCATTAATTTCTTCAATATGTTTATTCATATTCCCTATAACCATTATTGTCTTCTCCTTTTTTTAAAGCTTTGTATATCCTTATGCTACTGTTCCACTCCATTATAATTTGAGTATCTCCAGTGGCTTAATTTTATTACAAGAGAGACCTCTACAAATCTTAATGCAAGATTTGACTTTATAAAGATAAAAGCAGCCACTCTTATCTTCAACCTATTTTTCTAATTATATAGGCAAATCTAAAGTATTTTGATTTGGGACCATGAAGCTAATAAATTCTTCAGGGATTAACTCCATTATTTCTGTTACACATTAATGTTCATGAAATCTTTCGATTTACAATGAGTCAATATTCACATCTTAAATTTAGAAATATTTTGAATCAATTTAAAGTTGTAAATATTAATTTTTGTTAAGCGCAATATAAGCACGTAATATTTATATAAAGCTATGACTATGCACCTCCCAAATCAAAATGCTGTAGATTTGCCTATATAATTAGAAAAATAGGTTGAAGATAAGAGTGACCTCTCTTATTTTTATAAAGTCGAATATTGTGTTAAAATTGGTAGATGTCTCTCTTGTAATAAAATTAAGCACACAAGATACATGTACTAAGATTATAGTCTTATATAAATTTTACGTGCTGACATTGCACTTAACAAGAATTAATATTTGTAACATTAAAGTGAAATCTGTTGAATAAATAAAGTACCTTTTTTAAACATCATCATCATCATCATCATCATTATTATTATTATTATTATTATTATTATTATTATTATTATTATTATTATTATTATTATTATTATTATTTATAAATTAGTAACAAATTGATAGTCTTTTCTTCCTCATAATATAATCCATTATAGATATGAAAATCTCTCACAACATTCTTCATAAAATTTAAGCAAAACATGAAGAATATTAGATAGTTAATTATATAAATGAATGATAAAAGAAAACAAATATTCTCTTTTTATCTGTATTTTTATATTGGACTATTTCCATCATTTAATATGTGTGTTGAAGAAGAGGGAAGAAAAATACCTCTCGAAACGTTGTGTGTATACTAATCTGCTTGCTGTGATATTACTAACAGTTAGTACATATACTAACCTGTTTGCTGTGAATATTATTAACATTTTTTTACTGTGATATTACTAACAGTTGGTGCATATACTAACCTGTTTACTGTGATATTACTAACAGTTGAGTGCATTTGGAATATTTAACTAAAAAATTAAACTTTTCTAAAGACATTCAACACACATATTAGATGATGGAAATAGTCCAATATAAAAATACAACTAGAACACCATCATCACAAACCTTCGGAAAAACATTCTCTTTTTATATTTAACTGATCTTACCATGATAGTTATGGGTAAGACTTTCATGTTGGAAATCAAACATTAAAGTATGTCCTTATTTTTTATATATACAAAAGGTTTTTTTAATGCATTGGAATTTGATAACAATATTTTTTTTTATATTAGCTAATTTGTTTTTCCATTTATTTAAGTTATGTGTTCATGATTTTTACATCAAACTTTTTTTATTCATTTTGTAATAAATTAATTTAGTCTGTTCCTAGATTTATTTATTTTCATTTAAATAAGATAATGTTAAAAATAAAATTCCATTTTTTTTTTACTATTATGCATTCTGATATAGAAAATTTTATTAAATTTTATTTTTGTATTGTCATGTTTCATTTAATGAATTGACAATGTATATATATTAATTTTAAAACTCTAACCAATAAATTGTAAAGAAAATTATTTATTTTTATAGAGAAGTTGTTTTAAGCTAACTTAACTATAACACCATGGAGCTATTTTATTTGTTGTCTCTCTTTTAATTTCTCTTAAATAAACAAATCAATACAATTTGTTTAGAAAAACAATATGGATAGTTGATAAATTGTTTTAATTTTTCAAATAATATAATAAAAATTAATGGTTTTTTTAATCATATAAGCCTTACATTGTAATAATAATAAACAATTATATTTTGTTTTGTTTTTATAAAAAATAGAAGCTCTATGTTAAAAAAATTTTAATGGATATAATGTTTCAACATTATTTTTACTATCACTAATATTTTTATCCCAAATTTACAATGTACACACTCATATATATCAGGATTGTTAGAAATTAAAATTATGATTCTTGTCTAAATATTATAAACATATAAATTATTGTTATACTAATGCATTTCTGTGGGTTTATTGCTAATAAGATTCAAGATGAAAATCTAATTGAAAGATTACATGAAACAGCATCCAATGTTTCTTCCTGTTATCATCTTCTATACATATATAAAATAGGCTTAACAGTGAGTTATTGCTTGTGCATGTATAAATCAAAATGATTTTTTATCAAAAATTTAAACCTCATAGAATATTGACAAAAAAGGCCTATCTTAATTGGTAGTGAAGTAATGACTAAAATTTACATGAAAATAGAGCAGAGTTTTCCAACCAGGGATGTGCCCATCCCTCAGGAGTTCTATATGGCATTCCAGAGAATAACATTTCAGTTTTTTGTTTATATTAAGGGTACTGTCCTATATATTCAAGAATTATATCTGATTTTTATTTCTCATTATTTATTTGTGTAATGTATTCATATGATCATGACTCAAGAATTTGCAGAAGTATTAAGAATTAATCAATGCTGTCATGTGATGTGTGTTTGAGAATGTTCTAGAATGTTTCACAGAGTATATAAATCCATGCATGATGCTATGGTAGTCAGTGCATTGTGGATTCTATATTCATGCAGTGCTCATTTCTATTGTGTCTTAATAAATGGTGATTATACTTAATGTTATTTCTTATTGTTATTTTTCTTCTAATTAACTTTAACTTTTTTTCACATTATAATTCTTAAATTATTAATTAACCATTCATTATGTTTAAAAAAGGCAATGGAATGTGATTGTGTGCAGTTTGGTTTGACTTGCACTGGAACCATTGAGAATCTATAAAAACTCATGTGCATACTTTATGACACTGTCTTTTCAAATACAAATATGAAGCTATCTAAGCTGCTGAAGCACTTCAACAACCAGCATGGTGGAGCAAATATTGCAGGACTGCTTTGATTCTCAAGAAACTCTTCTAAAAATAGGTTTTATATCTTCTGACAAAACATTGATGATGACTTCATACCATATGATTTATAAAATAGCCAAATCCAAGGAACCCCTTACAATTGCATAAGAAATAATAAAATTATGTGCATTAGAAATGGCAACAATTGTTCTGGAAAAAGAATTCTCAAACAAGCTTAAATTAGTGAACATTATCAAATAATGTTATTTAGAACTGAATTGGTGATTTGAGTTTGGACATTTTAGACAAGGTTATCACATATATCAGGGATAGACCCTTGAAAATCTCTCTCCAATTGGATGAAACATATTGCAAATTTCATCGTAATGGAAAATTTCCTGTCCTGTAAAGATCTGAAAACAACCACAAAAGGAAAAGATGTCTTCCTGAGCATAAAAGACTTCTTTGTGAAATATGGCTTAGATATCCTAATTATTTGTTCTATGTGTACCAATGGCAATCCTGCTATGCTAGGTAATAAATCAAGATTTTTTGCACTGATGAAACAATAGATTCCACACTTACAAGGTACCCACTGCTTTCTACATCAACATGTTTGGGCCTAAAAAACATTGCCTCCAAAGTTTATGTCCTTCACACTTATGTGGAGACCATCAACTGAATTAGGAGTCATGCTCTGAACCACCACCTCCTTAAGTGGCTTTGCAAAGATTTTGGAAGTGAGCTTTCAATTTTAATTGGAAATCTGCTGGATTTTCATGTGGAAGAGTGTTAATGCACCTTTTCAAACTGCAATAAGTCAAAGCTTTTTTAAAGGAATGTGACTATGATCTGCCTGGAGAAATGTAATCCTAAAAATTCAATCAAATGCTAGCCTGAGTGACATTTTTACTCTTATGAATGATCTGAGAATATCTATCCAAAGGTAAAATGTAAACATATTGAAATGCTAGGAAAGGTTAATTGCTTTCCAAGAAAAGTTACCTCTCTGGTGTCCACAAGTTAAAAAAGGAAATCTCAAATTTTGCATCACTTGAAGAAATGGTTGATGACAATGAGTCTCTAAGTCCAATCATGTGTGAAGAAACTGTGAATCATTTAGAAATACTACAAAGTCATTTAATGAATGTTTTGGAGGAGAAGATCTGCAAACTTCTAAAAAATGGATTATAAATCCATACTCCTTTAATTTGGATAATAAATTAAATTATGAAGATTGGAGGAAGATCTTTTTCAATTGTACTCAAATCATGTTCTTGAAATACAGTTTGAAAGCAAAACTTTGAAACAATATTGGTATTCGGCAATAGACATGTTTTTAAAATTTTGTGAAAAAGCACTAACTGTACTCATCATATTTATGACAACATACTTATGCAAGTATGGATTTAGAGTCCTTTTGTCAATAAAGACAAAATCTAGAAATTGCTCAGGCACACATGCAGACATATGGATTGCTATGCAACAATGTGCCATGTTTTGAAAAACTTTTATGCAATAAACGGGAGCAAAAGAGTCATTAAATTTTAATTAGCTTATGAATATTTGAACATTAACTATAATTTTTTAAAAGAAATTGCATGTATATATGAAAATTTTATTTTTTTGTAGGGTTTATGCAACTTTTAATTTGTTGTAACATTTTTTCATTTCCGTATGTTTTATTTTTGTTTATATATTATTAAAAATTAAATATGCAAATTTGTTTTGGTCATTTTCACTTTTATTCTTAGATAAATTATTACTTGGGCATAAAAAAGGTTGGGAACTCCTGAGATAGAGAAGAATCTTGCTATTAATGTCTAAATTATATTATTTTATACAATATAATAAACAAATTTTTTAACTTTTAAGCACTTTTTATTAAACAATGTATTATTTTTAAAGTTAAAGAAAAGTAAAATGTATTATATATAAACGATTTTTTAAATAAAAAAACATCATATACCAACGGTAGGGAACGCAGCTCTTAGAAAGCTATGGCTTCCGTTGAAATCCGATTTTATTTTTATTATTTCAGAATTTCTTTTTACTTGTACAAAAATCTGAAATATGATGTAAATTTTTATCAAACGTTTTTGTTACTTATATTTTATTACAAATCACATCATGTATGTATGCACATAATATTTTCAAATATATTGGCAAACTGGATGGACATCTACCCAATGTTATAAAAATTACTACATGTGCGCAAATGATCTCATATGTATATTTATGATTTTTGCAGTTTTGTGGTTGTATATTTTAGTGAAGCTTTCCTATCAACTAAATGTCCTATTTCATATTTTTTCAAAAACTCTGGTATGTAGATTGTTTTATTAAGACATAGGCAAAACTCACCATAAAGTTGCCTATGTGTTGTCATCAGCCTGTGTACGCATCAAGAATGGTAATCATATGTTGTTTATTAAGTAATTTAAATTTGTTTATGATGTGTACTTTCCCCGCAGTACCAGGGCAAGCTTTCTAAAGACGTGTGTACAGGTTGAGACAATTATTTTAATTGTTTATAATTAGTGCACTTAAAATTTCATGTTTTTTAAACAATTATATTTAAAAAAACCTCTTGAAAATAAAACTGAAAAGCATTTGTTTGATTTTGGTTATATTGTTAATAATGAAACTGATGTTTAAGAGTTATCAGAAAAATATCGACAAGAATTATAGTCTAAAATTGCTTTTAATTATTCTAAATTATTTTTATTCTTATTTTATTTTCTTCGACAATTTGTCGAACCATTTACGAATCTTTTAAAACAATAATTATTTAGACATTTTTATTTGAATTAATTATTTATTTTTGTATTTTGTTTGAATTTCCGACTTTGGACATAATTTTTTTTTTTTTGTTAACATGTCTTCAGAAAATACCAAAAAATGAAAATATGAACAAGAAAATAAACGCTTTCAAAAAGAATGGATAGAAAATTTTGCTTTTATCGATAATAATGAAAAGTTGTTGTACCTTAGGTATAAAGTTACAATTGCAAACTACAATAAATAAGTCCTCCCACTTTTAAACTCAATATCCACACAATTTAAAATTGTGAACAGAGAAACTTAAGTCACTGCAATCAGGACTTCATAAGCAATAAAGATTCTTGTCTTCTTTCAGTCATGAGGATGACAAAGATGATAGGGCCATCAAAGCTAGTTTTTGGTAGCTTGGAATATTGTTTATGCCAAACATCTATATGGAGAATTTATTAAAAGAAACTTGGGAGAAGTGGTTAAAGTTTTGAATCCAGGTAATACAAATCTGCATAAATTGATCACACAAACTCCTATGTCATGCCATACAACTCTTATTAATGAAATTAATAAAAATGTTGAAAATAGTTTGATGTGTAATGTGAAACATTGTACAGCATCCAGTTTAGCTCTCGATAAGCTACAGATATTCAGGATATTCCTACAACTGACTGGTTTTGCAGGCTGTGTATCTGCAAATGTAAATATGCAGGAAGAAATGTAGACCTATTAATTCTTACTGAAACAACTCACAATATCAATGTCAAAAATACAATATCTATGTCAAAAATTAATTTGATGAGGTAATGAATAGGTTTGAATTGCCTCTTGATAAACTTGTAAATGTTGTGACTGGTAAACACCTGCAATGATAAGGGAAAACTTTGGTCTTATTTGGCTTTTAAACAATAATCCTAAAATTCTACACTTTGTTTGTTTTCATGCATAATTCACAGAGAACATCTCATAAGGAAAAGCACTTAAATATACAAAAATGTGTGGAAGATTGTTCTGCAGATTGTGAATTTAATAAGAACAAATACCAGAACACATTGTCAATTTAAGAACTTTTTAGAAGAGTTAAATGACAAAACAGAAAATTGGCCAGTGATCTCTTCTTTTGATCAGTTGTAAAATGGCTGTCAATTTACAATGTTTTGAGCTGTTTTGTGGAACTTCTAAATCCTATCATGACATTTTTAAAAGAAAAAAAAATACCCAGAATTATAATATGAAACTTGGCTTTATGACTTAATGTTTCTTACTGACATTATGGAAATACTTAATTTGGCTTTACAAAAAAAGGGGGGAATGATTAGTGATTTGTTACAAACAGCATTTAGTTTTGAAAACTAAAATTTGACTTTTTCTGCATGATCTTAAGTCCAGAATATTTAATGACTCTCCATGAGTAAAAGCAAATATAATTAGTATCAAAGAAGAAAAATTAGTCAATATAAAAGATAGTTGGAAGGCTTGCAAGGTTACTTCAATTGTTGGTTTGAAGATTTTAAAAGTCTAAATCTACATTGGCAAATTTTGTGAACCCATTTATTTGATATATTATTGAAGGTGGATTTTCAATTTCTAAAATAATACTTGTTAAAAAAGCTACTGAAAAATTGGAGTTATTAGAGATGAAAGAGAATCAGGCATTGCAAATACATAACAGATCTTGTTCTCTAATTAAATTTTGGAACCTTTTGCCAGAATCAAAATATGCATACTTAAAGTAAGCTGCTTATGATCTAATTTCAATTTTTGGTATAACATATTGTTGTAAATTATTGCACTTTATAATGATGTTCTCGAAGTTGAAATATCATTCACAGTTGACCAATCAGCATCTCACAGACTGCTGCGAACGTCTTTAACAAATTATGCACCAAATTTCAAAGATTTGATCAAAAGTCTTTTTTAAATGTTATTCTTTTTATTAATGATTTTTTTATATATATTTTTTATTTTATTATTAAAATTTTGAAATAATTATTTTGCATTTTATTTCTTCCTCTTAATTATATTTTTATATATACTTTATACAACACTTAAAATGTGTATAGAATATGTCATCATATTAATTAAGTTAAATAAAATTGACTATAGGTATTTATTTTTGTGTATGTAAATAATAATATATGGTGTGGCTCTTTACAATATGTGAAAACCGGCATGCGGCTCTCATTGATTTCATGCTGCCCACTCCTGTCATATACAATATTGGTTGATTAATAAATTGTGGAAATAGTAAGGTGGAGCCCCCTACATAACGGTTTATTAAAGCAACATAGTAGGTATTTATAAAAATAATTAACTGTTTACGTAAAATTATACGAATAGTCATAGCATTAATCAATATCTTTCTTTAAAAAATATTTCAAAATAATAGAATAAATTATCTACTGAATTCTTTTATTAATACTACTTACTATTCGAAATACATATAGATGAAAAAAATTGATATCTTTTCTAAATAAAAATTGATTTAACTGGAATCAAACAAAATAAGTTAATTTCAAAAATTACTTAGATATATTGTAATTCAAAGTCGCAAATTGGATAAAATATTTTATACATTTAGATTTGAACCGGGTGCAGCAAAAATTGAAAAAAAATTGTTCAATAAATGTTATTTTTAAATAATAAAGCTATTCGCTTTTTAAATCTTGTAATTTGTTTTAGAATAATTATGGAGTATAGAAATAATTTTCAGAAACGTTAAACTTATGTATAATGAACTATTCGTAAACAACTTATTAAATCTTCAAAAGATTGTTTAAAGTCTTCTGTGAGAAATGTTCTGCTTGAGAATTATGACTTTTTTCTCCTTTTTTAACCTTTAAATAATAGAATTATTTTTATTACTGATCATAGAGATTTCTCACCATATATTGATACATGCTATTTTTCAAAAACTTTTTTTTTTTTAATTTTATAATGGATGGAGATCGCGAGAACAGGAGATGGTGAAAGTGCAAGTGGAGATGGGTAATATAAAAAAGAAGTTTGCTTCATAAAATAAAACAAGATTAGGGCAAAAATGAGCATATGAAGGATTATTTACATATTGGAATTAACGGATCATTTGTAAAAAAAGAGGGATATTTATTGATTTATTAATTTTATATATACACAATGCGTAATTATGTGTTTATTATAACACATGTACTCCTATGTCTATAAAGAGGCTTGAAGTGTGTATTGGGCAAACTTAAAAAAATTTCATATTTTAATCAAGTTTAAAATTTTCTTTCAATTAGCCATCTTAACTAACCATTTAATATTTGTCATATTTATTGCTATTTAAAGAGTATCACACAAACATTCATGACTCAATAATAAACACGCCTGGTGAGTTAAGGTTTTCTTTTGTCACTATTTATGAAGGAGTTGTTGGAGATGGCTTTGCACTCTATACTAATCTTTTAAAGACAGTTTTATTTTTATTTATGGACCATATGTTTCTTTCACTAGTGCGTACTTTATATTTGCATTCTTTGCTTATAACTATTTTTATTCTGGAATGCAGTAAAACTTGCTGGAGATTAGGAAGCATATTATGACTTCTACCTGCTTTAAATTTGCTCCACATTTGCTTGGCATTTAATATACATCAGTATTAACTGTCCTTTATCACTTCAGTGGAGTGATCATTTCTACCTAGTTTTTACTATAACTTTCTGAAATTTTCTACAGCAAATTATTTGATATTTTAATGAATTGGAACACAAATCATCAGATCTCTGTTTATACATTATTTTAAAAAATGGAAATATTTCTTTATATTTTTGCTACTATAATTGTATTTCTTTTTTTAAAAAAAATTGTATATTAAGAAGCAGTTGCAGCTGCCTATTAATAAATAAAAAATTTCAACTTAGTATTATCTGTGTTTCTGTAATACACTATTATAACTTTTTATTTCTATTCATTTCCCCCTTTTAAAAAAATCTGTATTTTCTTATTTAATCTTCAATCGTAGTACTTTTAAAGATTTGCATAAATTTAGATGAAATAACAATTGTATATTGACTATTTCAGATAAACTCCATGGATTCTTTTTTTTTGCTTTGACACATTATAGAGTTTGATATTTTTTTTTATGGATACTATTTCCTATTTGTTTTCAACTTACTTTTTTACTTTATTTAGTTATCTGATATTGAATATTAATTAAGAAATATTAAAACAATTAGAAGAATCCTTAACATCAACGTTTAAACTTTGTTCAAATGTGATTACCAATAAAATTATCATTGAGCAACTCTCTTGCAATTATACTATCTGGTGATTAAAGAAAAACAAGAATAACGTTTCTAATGTTAGCTTTTTATGACAGAAAATGAATTTATGTAATAATTTCAATAATACATATATAAGTATAAAAAAAATGTAAAAGTCTTTTGTAAAAAAAAAAGGGGGAGGGGTCTAATATTTTGTCTCATGAAATCACGATGTTCAAGCATCTAAATGAGAGACCTAAACTGCAGTCCATGAACCTTTAGCTATCGAACCTATTACTTTTTCATTGCACTAAATCACACAACGTTATCGCGCTAATCGCTTTAATAATTTTTGGTCACGTTTTAATGTTTCTTTAAATCTGGTTTTACTAACAATTTGCTTCTTTTTTATTCTTCTTTAATAAATCACTTTCGTTTTTAACAAACTCACATTAATACTATATAAACACACAGCGAATATACAATATATTTAGTTGGAATTTTAGTTCTAGATAGACAAATAGTGGATTAAAAATAATATTAATACTATTTATTAATAATAATACTAAAAATTTCAGTACCTGATATTACTTTAATATTTATTATTTTAATTTTTTTTTTTTTACAAACAAGGAATTATTTTTGACAGTTGATTTTTAATTTAAAAAAAATAATAATAATTTTAATAATGTATTTAAAACTAGAAAAAAAAAATTCTCTCCTTTTCTCGATGGAAAATTTATATATACCTACATTTGATTAATAGATAGATAGATAGATAGATAGATAGATAGATAGATAGATAGATAGATAGATAGATAGATAGATAGATAGATAGATAGATAGATAGATAGATAGGTAGGTAGGTAGGTAGGTAGGTAGGTAGGTAGGTAGGTAGGTAGGTAGGTAGGTAGGTAGGTAGGTAGGTAGGTAGGTAGGTAGGTAGGTAGGTAGGTAGGTAGGTAGGTAGGTAGGTAGGTAGGTAGGTAGGTAGGTAGGTAGGTAGGTAGGTAGGTAGGTAGGTAGGTAGGTAGGTAGGTAGGTAGGTAGGTAGGTAGGTAGGTAGGTAGGTAGGTAGGTAGGTAGGTAGGTAGGCAGGTAGGCAGGTAGGTAGGTAGGTAGGTAGGTAGGTAGGTAGGTAGGCAGGTAGGCAGGCAGGTAGGTAGGTAGGCAGGCAGGCAGGTAGGTAGGTAGGCAGGCAGGTGGGTAGGCAGGTAGGCAGGTAGGTAGGCAGGTAGGTAGGTAGGTAGGTAGGTAGGCAGGCAGGTAGGCAGGCAGGTAGGTAGGTGGCAGGTAGGTAGGCAGGCAGGCAGGTAGGCAGGCAGGTAGGTAGGCAGGTAGGTGGGAGGTAGGTAGGTAGGCAGGTAGGTAGGTAGGTAGGTAGGTAGGTAGGTAGGTAGGTAGGTAGGTGGTAGGTAGGTAGGTAGGTAGGTAGGTAGGTGGCAGGTAGGTAGGTAGGTAGGTAGGTAGGTAGGTAGGTAGGTAGGTAGGTAGGTAGGTAGGTAGGTAGGTAGGTAGGTAGGTAGGTAGGTAGGTAGGTAGGTAGGTAGGTAGGTAGGTAGGTAGGTAGGTAGGTAGGTAGGTAGGTAGGTAGGTAGGTAGGTAGGTAGGTAGGTAGGTAGGTAGGTAGGTAGGTAGGTAGGTAGGTAGGTAGGTAGATAGATAGATAGATAGATAGATAGATAGATAGATAGATAGATAGATAGATATGAGACTAAAAAAATTTAAAAAATATATTTAAAAAAGGAGTGTAGAGGAAAGAGAAATAGTATTATTAGATGATGAGAAAAAAGAGTGTAACTGTAGAGAAGAATTGGAAATAAATCTTAAATAAGTATGTAATGGATATAGAAAAGATGTTAGATGTGAAGGACAGACTGATAATAAACATTAAAGCATATAGTAATGGAAATATTAGGTTTACAAAAAATGAATTGAATGGGGCAGGGTAGAAGTTGAAAAATGGAAAGACAAGAAGGTAGATGTATGAGCAGCAGAGATGGTGATTAATTTAGGGAATAGGACCAAATTAAATCTATTATCATATTTTTAATAAGATGGCACAGAATAAAGAATTTCCAGATAGCAGGAATAATACAAAAGTAAAGCTATTATTTAAAGGAAAGGCTAAAGATTATTGAAAGTTAAACAATTATAGACCAATAGTGGTAACATCAGTGTTATATAAATTTTTGCATATATAATGGCTGGAGGTTTTTCATTGGATAAGCATTAGGAGTCAGTTTATTTATAGTCACCCAACTTATAGATATGAGTAGGAATACAGATAGACAGTTATATAGGGTCTCTATACATAGTGAAAAGGCATATGATAGAATAAATAGAAATATACTATGATTAAGTTTAGTAAATTTGGGAATGAATGGAGCTTTAGTGGATCTTATTGAGAGATTGTATGAAAATAGTTACTATATGTATCAATTAGGAAATATAGAATCAGAATTAAAAGTGGGGTGAGGCTAAGGCAAGGCTGCACTATGCAATCTATTTTGCATTTTTATATTTGAGAGAAATGGAGAGAGCAAAAGAAATACCATTAATATATGGCAAGGGAGGATGTATATTATCAGGTCTTTTATTTGCTGATGATATGCTGAAGATATTCACAAGGGTGGGTAAAGAGATGGGGGCTAAATTTAATGAAGTAAAATCAAAAGTAATGATGATAAATGCTGGGGAAAGAGAAGAAAAATATTTTTTATTGGGGGATATAAAGTTAAATGTGGTGAATAAGTATAAATATTGGAATTGTCTTAAGTAATCAAATAAATTGTTGGATGAATGAGAGAAAAAATTGATAAATGAAGAGAAGAAAAGAAAGGGACTGATAAACAAATTAATGGTGTTTTTGTATAATAAATATCATGTAAGTAGAATTGTATGTAAGGGAGTGGAAGTAACAAGGTTAACATATGTTAATGATGTGTCATGTGTTAGTAAAGGGATGTTACATTATTTAGAAAAAATACAAAGAAAAATAGGAAGAGCATTAGATGCAGATGTGTGAACAGCAAAGGAGGCAATTGAAGGAGAAATTGGTTGGTCAAGCTTTTATATGAGATATGCAAAAAGTAAAATGAAAATCTTCTGTAGATTGAAATTTATGGATAATAAGAGAATAGCCAAAATAGTATTTAACTGGATTATGAATAAAGGACAGGCAATAAGATGGGTGAGAAAGGTATTATGGTTTGCAGAAGATTTGGATAAAGACTTTATGTCAGTATACTCATATAAAAGGTGAGATTATTGTTTTAGGAGAATTGTTGAGTGTTATAATGGCAAGGAATGGATTAGAAAAAAAATGCAATAATAAAAAATAGAGAATGGGAGAGATGGAGAGCTGGTTTGGAGATCTAAAAATAGTTTAAATATATATAGAAGTAAACAGAATATTGGGTGCAAGCTAATTTATGATAATAGCAAAGGAAAGTAGTTTACTATTTATGGCTCAAACAGGGTCGTTAGCAACAAGAGAATATTTATATAAATGGAGAAATATGAGTGATTTTTATTCTGCAAGTCATATAAGGAAAGCATAAAAAATATTAGTTCATCTGGTATTTGAATGTAAATACTTACAATCAGAAAGGATGCAAATAAAGAAGTTGTGGGAGAATAAATATAAACAAATTAATTAAACAGAAAGTGGGTTCTTCTTTTTTATGCTGGGTTTGGAAACCAGATAAGGAGGATTTAGATATAAAGGCTATACAGTGTACAAAAATAATGTGGAAATGAAATGAGCAGGATAGAGAAGAATGTAGGAAAAACGTCAGATGGGAAATGGAAAGGAAAGGTAAGGTGTCTAACAGGTCTCTCTGGGCATAGTGGCTGAGATATTTTGACTCTGAGAAAGTTTGAAGCTATAGTGTATCATATGCATCTCATGCAAGCTTAAAACATCCTACTACTGCTCTGAAATAAATATGTTAATTCAAAGAATCCTCCTTTCATTTGAGTTCTCTAATACATATCTAATAAATTTCACTTTATTCTTTACTTTTAAATCAATAATCCCTTTCAAATATGACCTATTAATTTCAATTTTGAAGTAATTTTTATTTGTTCTATAAATTTTATTTTATTGTATAAATCAAACTTCTTTTTCATATCTTTATATACAGTATATCATGATATATTTTTATATGCATATTATCCTACCTATAAATAAATACAGATCTATAAATTATTCAAAAATTCACAATAATACAATTAAATAATATTAATATTTTCCCAAATGCTTTTAATATTTATAATTATAATTTATGTTTACAAAAATCAATAATAGTAAGAACTTAAAAATTCACTCCAATAAATTTATATTTTCTAAAAGCAAAAAAAAATTTTTTTTTTACTTCAATTTGTCTTTACCTAACCATCTTTATTTCAATGCTATCCTTTACTATTATTTTTTTAACTTGTCTATTTTTTAAGTATAGTGAACATTATAATCTTATAATTAAATCAGAAAATACATTACTTTTTTTAATATTATTACATATGTTTACATCCTTTTTTTAAAAAAAAAATCTAATTATCCCACTTTAATTATTTAAATATTTACATTTTACTTAAAATATTTACTTAATATACTATCTTTTTACTTTAACTAAAAACGCTTGTTTTTTATTTACAAAGTATATTTACATGTTTCTATAGTTTTATGCTTCTTTAATATTCGTCATTTTTATTTTGTTTGGCATCATTTTTAACGTACATTTTATTTTTACTTAGTATGACTATATGGCAACAAGGCAATAGATGTTACAAAAATAAAGATGTTTTACTGTTATAATTACAAAAGTTCTACAGATAAAATGATTATAAAAAGTTAATAAATAGATATTACACTCAGCAAAGTATTTTTATCCTTTATGTAAAATGTTAAAAGGTTCAAAACTAAATATTATTATTTGACACATGCTATTCGCTGAAGAGTAAGATTTCATTACCTTAACAGTAATTGATTGTTTAATCAATATGTTAATAATCAGATTATAAAACACCAGTATTCATCTCATAAACTCTGAGTTTTCAAAGATTGTAGTGTAGAATTAGCAATTAAAAATTATATTGTGGCAGAGCAGATGAATATAGAATTGTATTTTATTGATTCCATTTGAAATGGCATTTGACAAAGTATTTCCTTTATTACGCACATTACATTTTGATTTGATGTGACTTTAATATAGCTAAATGATGTCATCAGATAGCATTTTTGAATTGTGTAGCAATGAAATTAATAAAATTCAGGGATATTGTTAATGCGGTCCAGAAGAATCATTTAAATATAAGAATGAATACATTTTAGACATTAATTCGATCAATTTTAATAACAGTCTTCAGTCACCATGGATTCTCATCATTTGGTAGTAACTGATGTACATTTCTTAAATGACTGGAATGTAATTTGGTGATTATTATAACTTACATTATCATATTACATTTGCTAATGGGAACAGGTATATAGTTATATCTAATAATGTGAATGTTGCAGTTGACTTGTTTCAAAAAAAATAGCAAAAAAAATATAAAAGTACTGATATTTTTTGGTTTTGTAAGAAAATATTAATTTATATTAATAATAATTTTATAAATTCTAGAAGATCATTTCAAATCAGGGAACAATTAACTTCAAGATATATATATATATTGAAACAAGCATGTTGTTTCACATGTGTATGTATTCTAAAAACTATTTTACCCTCCCACCTTAAAAACAGCAGATGTATAAAAAAGTCGATCTTGTATTTTTTCTAGAAAAATATAGAAAAAAGTTTAGTTTATGACTTTACAAGAAAATCATTATTTTCTATAATTGAGAAAAGAAAATAATAAAGATAAATCATTATTGATTTTATAGTTTTTAATTATGATATAATTTAAATATATCACTCGTATTTATTTAAAGCTTAAAGCTGGCATTTTTTTTTATTATTACATTTTAAATTTTTGGAATGATGTTTTCAAATAAAGTACAATAATGGCTTGAGGCAGTCTTAATAAATTGGAAAACATGAATTAATCCTCCTAGTTCATTATCTGCCCCGCAAAAAATATTGTCCAATCCTTGGAAGAGAAAGGCACTCGGGCTTAAATGAAAGTGGTAGGACAACTAAGATACGTGGGCTGAGCTGCATAATCAATCCAAAGAGCAGAATATAAATAGTCAAGTTGGAAGTTCAGAGGCAGATTAGATTTATTTTTAAAGTAGATTTGGAAAAGAGACTGTGAAAAGATTTTGAAAGAGATTTTAAAAAGGAGTTCACAAAATAAAGAAAAGTGAAGAGTCAATAGATTAAAATTTTCACCTAAGTGTTAAGAAACCTAGAAATATAATATTTATAGCCACTGTTAATAATGGAAAAAGAAAACATTATTAAGGAAAACATAACGATGGAAGGCTAATGGTAACAGCTTTTTCTCTTCATTCCCAGCCATGTTTCTCCAAGATTTGCCTGGATAAACATCATAGAAAGTAAATAATGCCATTCAGCTTAAATCTATGCCCTTTTTTTAATGCAGTCACATCATGGATATGAAGAAAACAACTGGATAAAAATGAAGGTAATGATTTTATATTTTATTCAATACATATATGTGTTTATAAAAGATCAAACAAAACATCTTTCTTAAAAAAGAAAAAGAAAATTATGAATAAATTTAGCTATGGAAATATGTTTTAATAAAGATAAATTATAAATATTAAAATACCTATAATCAAAATGCATTTTTAATAAGGATTGACTTCTCATCTACAGATACATTTGAATTAAAATAAACTAAAAAACGAATACTTGTAATGATTTTATATTTTATTCAATATATATATGTGTTTATAAAAGACCAAACAAAAAATCTTTCTTGAAAAAAAAAAAAGAAAATTATGAATAAATTTAGCTATGGAAATACATTTTATTAAAGATAAATTATAAATACTAAAATACCTATAATCAAAATGCATTTTTAATAAGGATTGACTTCTCATCTACAGATACATTTGCATTAAAATAAACTAAAAAACGAATACTTATAATGATTGATATTATTGATTTACAAATAAGTATACCTAGAGGAGCCAGAAATACTGAGCTATTACATATAACTCTAACTGGCTAATAAATAAATGCAGCTACTGATCAACTTATATGAAGAAATATACATATGTGGCAGACCAAATAATAATGGTTATGCTATATCACTAAATAAAAATTACAAATGCTTACAGGCATCTCGAGGGTAAATAAATAAAATAATGAAATACTATATGGATTATAAATGCTTACCTGCATATTGGTATTATGTGAAGAAAGTAATGAAACTTATGCACATTTACACTGATTGGACTATGAATAGTCCACAAACCAAGAATTGTTCACATTACCTGTTTTGATAAATTAAATAAAATAATGAAGTACTATAAAAATTACAAATGCTTACATGCATCTCGATTGTATACAAAGAAAATAATAAAACTTATGAGCACCAAGGTACATTGATACTTGACTGAATTATAGAAACCTTACAGATCTGGAATAGCTCATCTTACCTATTTACCTACCTAAAAAGATGTACAGATATGGAATAAAGAGTTGAAAAATATTCATGCAGTATTGGTAGACATCTACTTGATAAAAAACCCTTTGGATTCTTTACCTAAGATAAATCAAAATGAGCCTTAATTGAAATGAAGGATGGACTTTATTAGAATGACTTGTAAATGAACTATGGATCAATAAACTGCTTCTAACCTTTTCATAAATGAACTGAAAATGAGTCATCACATGGATGTGAATGAACTTTATTAGAAGGACTTGCAAATTAATTGTTAAATAAAATTGTTGCTACTTAAGGATTAATTTTGGTTGTCCAGTTGTTCAATTTTATTTTTTTGTTATTGCATCACTCATCATTCAATGCACTTGTTCATGAGAATCTCATGCCTCCTGAGCTATGTCTGGCATAACTAGACCTAGTTAAGTCAGGTTGTAGTGAGATGGAATTCTAGTGGCACCATTTGGAAAACCAAACATAGAAATGTCTAGATGATTCCAGCCTCTATGGTATTACATCCTCTGATGAGCAGGAAATATGATTGTAGGGGGGGGGAGGTTAACATCTGCATTGGGGAATGCCAATCGATAGTCCCTTCCTGCAACATGCTCATCAGGAAATTGTTACAACCGAGGTAATAAAGGGGTTGTATGGTGGTTCGGTTATAATATATATATATATATGAAAAACAAAAAAACACAAGTTAAAAAACTTGCTAACGCTTGTATTTATGATAACAGATGGTGTTCTACCAAAAATATCATCAAGTGTAGTTTTCTGTTTACATAAACATCAGAGTGAGCATTCACTATCTCTAACTTTAATTCCACTTTCAGATCATGATTTCAAGCTATTTGCTATCATCAGTGAAAGACAGGAATAAGAAACTAGATCTAAACACAAATTCTGAGCATTTATGAAACAGTTTCTATTCAGCTTGCAAGCGTGAATCTTTTAGACACGTTAATGTCTTCAAACTCAGCATAGCAAGCCAGATAGCTACATGGGTCTGATCTCAGTTCAGCATCACCACATAGTAGAAGCCTCTGCAATATACATCATTGCAAGAAAGACCTCAAAGGTACATTTATGAAAAACAAAAAAAAAACAAGTTAAAAAACTTGCTAAAGCTTGTATTTATGATAACAGATGGTGTTCTACCAAAAACACCGTCAAGTGTATTTTCTGTTTACATAAACGTCAGAGCGAGCATTCACTATCTCTAACTTTAATTCCACTTTCAGATCATGATTTCAAGCTATTTGCTATCGTCAGTGAAAGACAGGAATAAGAAACTAGATCTAAACACAAACTCTGAGCATTTATGAAACAGTTTCTATTCAGCTTGCAAGCGTGAATCTTTTAGACATGCTAATGTCTTCAAACTCAGCATAGCAAGCCAGATAGCTACATGGGTCTGATCTCAGTTCAGCATCACCACATAGTAGAAGCCTCTACAATATACATCATTGCAAGAAAGACCTCAAAGGTACATTTATGAAAAACAAAAAAACACAAGTTAAAAAAACTTGCTAATGCTTGTATTTATGATAACAGATGGCGTTCTACCAAAAACACCATCAAGCATAGTTTTCTGTTTACATAAATGTCAGAGTGAGCATTCACTATCTCTAACTTTAATTCCACTTTCAGAGGCTTCTACTATGTGGTGATGCTGAACTGACATCAGACCCATGTAGCTATCTGGCTTGCTACGCTGAGTTTGAAGACATTAACATGTCTAAAAGATTCATGCTTGCAAGCTGAATAGAAACTGTTTCATAAATGCTCAGAGTTTGTGTTTAGATCTAGTTTCTTATTCCTGTCTTTCTTTCACTGATGATAGCAAATAGCTTGAAATCATGATCTGAAAATGGAATTAAAGTTAGAGGTAGTGAATGCTCGCTCTGACATTTATGTAAACAGAAAACTACGCTTGACAGTGTTTTTGGTAGAATGCCATCTGTTATCATATACATATATATATATCAAAATCAAAACTACTCCAAATCCAAAATTAAACCAGACCAGCATAAAAATAATATTAAAACACAACCTAAGGTTTCACTGCTACAAGCAGTGAAACCTTAGGTTGTGTTTTAATATTATTTTTATGCTGGTCTGTGTAGCAGTGAAACCTTAGGTTGTGTTTTAATATTATTTTTATGCTGGTCTGGTTTAATTTTGTATTTGGGGTAGTTTTGATATATGACACAATACCTTTATATATGTTTCTCTACATATAGACAAAACAATATACATAAAAACTGATTCTTTAGCAATCTGATGAACTCTCTGTGTAAGCTAGTTTCTTTTAAAACAGTGACTTAGCTTGTTGTTATCTTTAGTCTAGAATTTGATAGACTTTAGGCATACCAGATAGTACAAAATATATATAGACTAATGAACCACCACAAAACTGGATTTGCTTCCATGTGAATCCAAACTCTACCATTGTGAACTAGTAGTAGTAGCTGGACTTGCACTGTTTTTTGCCTTCAGTTATCACTTTATGGTAGTATTCTCATAATCTGTAAAAACTTTTAAAATTCTCAAAAACAAACCCTAATTTTTTTAAACCTTTTTATAGTTGGGGAAGAAAAAAACACAGTAATTAAAAACAAGTTTCCTTATCTTGATTGAAAAAAGTTAATCACTCTTTTCAATTCACTTTAATCCTTTAAAAAATAACTTTGTATAATTTTTATCATAATATGTTATACAAGCTTTAATTTAAAAAAATTTCTTTAATCAAAATAACTAGTGGAATTTTATAATTACCAGTATATTTATTCTAACACAAAAACATGATTGTTTTAATTTCAAATCCAAATTAATAAAATATTATTTAAACCTTTTTAAAATGTGTAATTTATAATAATAAAAAAAATTCAAAATGATTTAATCCTTAACTATTATTCCAGTGAAATATAAAAAATATCTACAAAAATTTTTGGTTTGTGTTTATTTCTATTTTTTTTTTCTACTTTATATATATATTGTTATTACAATAGTTTTTTAATTAGCAGACATTTTATTTTTATTATATATGGGTGTGTGTATGTGTGCATATATACTACTATGTGGTTCTTTTCCATGAGACACATAACCATCTCATTATATTTGAGCAAATATTTAATTAATTTACTCTTAATCATTAGAGATAGACAATCTTTTCAGTTGATAGACTAATTTTAATTTGTTCTTTTGAAATTAGAGCCATATTTTTTTATGAATTAAAAATAAAGTAACATCATTATTATTCATGGATGTTCCACATTTAATAACAATTTTTTCAATTTACTCTTAACTATTCTTTGTGACATATTTATATTCTGGAATTTCTTTTTATTTTTTGAACAATTTAATTCTACAGCAGCTAGGATCCAATCATTTGTGAATTCCCCTTCAGAACATGGTTTCAAAGTTTCTGCTTTTTCTTAATATGGTAATTTGCCTTCACAGAATTTTCTGACTTGTTTGGACTTTTTATGAGAGATGTCAGCCACTTGAATGAGCTCCTTTTAAAGTTTTTTTATTTTAATATTTTTTTCTTTCTCAGCAGTTTTGTTGTAATCAGAATGTTTTGGTCAATAGTGCCTTTTAATATTGTATTCTTTATTAACTTAAATACTTTCCAGTCATATCAGTCACATTTATTTACTATTTTTTTTTCTATAAAAAAAATATGCATTGATTTATTTCTACAGAAATATGTAATTTTCTGTGTCCATTTTTTTTATATTATTCAATGTAGCCATCCTAATTTTTAAATATTCAAAATAATAATAATAATAAATTAAAATGATATTCTAATTTTATTTTTGAAAATATACAGTTGTCTACAAAAAATCACTATAAGTACCAAAAAATGCCCTCTGAATAGATTAAATCTGTAATCAGATAGATCACACAATATAGGTAATTTATTGGAATATTGCATCTCTGATAGAATGAACTAGAATTATTATAAAGGTTGGATATAGCTGGCAAAATAAATACTTTATTTTACTTACTTCTTAATTCAATATTTGAACTATGCATATGTTTAAATATGCAAGTATTTAAATAAAAGTTTTATACAGGGCCATTTTTATACATTTTTGAAAATGTCTGGTGGCTATATTAAAAGCTTTCAAAAACTGGAGTTGGATTCAGGGATACAGATTTTCCACTCTCTGCTAGCACTTTATATATGTGATATTTGTAATTATTATTATTTAAATTTTAATGATTAAAAAATGTGTAAAACAATTTTAATTTTTAACCATTTCAGAATTTAAAATTTTGGTACCTGTAAAAAATAATTCTCTGGTTTGAGAAGAATGAAATAAAAATTAGCTGAAGTAAGAACGATTTTTAAAATATTTCAATTGCCATATTTTTTTAATGTTCATTTAAAAATCCTGGATTATGCAAATGGAAAATCATTTTAGTAGCAGCAATCTCAAGATAAAGCAAATTGTTTTAAATATTGTTATAAGACCAAAACTTTTTAAGTTAAAAATACATATAATATTAAATATGTAGAATACTAGAATTCAGGTAATTGTTGTCAGAAATAAAACACAGGAAAGAAAATTATAAAACTTTAAATAAAGCATTTTATAAAATATGCAAAGTGATCCTTTTCCCAATATAAGAATTACTACATTCATTCTTTTCACACTCTGGTTCGTAAACTGCTGTCTAAGCTTTAATCCTACATCTCACAATACCAAATCACTCTTTCTAAAAAAAATTAAATAACATTAAGACCATAGATAAAACTCATGCATCAGCTGATATTTTTGCATCCCATTGACAACAGTGATATGTCTATTGAATATACTATTTAATATGCATTAAATATATATTGATTATTGCTCAATTATATGAACATATATCTTATTGATTTTGTACTTGAAATCTCTTTTGTTTTAATAAGATTTGTAAATAATCTCTAATGTATATAGTAAACCTAATAAAGTTAATTTAAAACTAAAAGTGTGTGTTTGAGTGTAAAAAAAATGAAAAAAGACTTAATAATTATTAATTTAATGACATCAAAAATGGAAATTAATGAAATCCATTATGTTGTTTGTTCTTATAAATTGTAGTGAGTAATAAAAATCATATATTACAGCTATATATATAGTAATAATAATTATACATAAAAAGCTTTTTTTAGTACCATGCCCTTTTCAAATGCTAAGTATCTATTTTAAATTAACCAATTATTACAGATAGAACATCATCTAGTGTTCTATAATGAAAGTAAAATAACAACAATAACAAAATAAAACATCAGTAAAATAAAATAAAATGTTCATATAGAGATCCCATATACCTTCAAAGAATTGAATGTATAACATAACAATATTTAGAATAAATAATGCATATGTTATACAACTTATAATATACATATATATGTGTGTATATATATTACTTTATATAATTTTTCATTTATTTTTAATTGCCCAATTGTTAATTAAATTTATTGAGGTTTTATAAATATTCATACAATTATTGAAGTTATGCTTAATGTAATATGTTTCATATATTTCCTTTTTTGGATCTTTATTGTAATTAAAATGTTTAATATTTTTGTAGCATCTATTTTATGTCTATATGTTAACTAATAAATGTATAAAGCAGATTTATCATCTCTCTAATTAAATGCATTGTTTTTAGCTCTTACTTCAAACTGTTTCTCTGTATGATCATAGCAATTCATATTGCAATGATCACAGTTAATTTTATATATGATTTCTTTTTTGTATTTTATATTGTCACTTAATTTGTAATTACCTATTAATTTATCCAGACTTTCTGATCATTCAATATTTATATGCTTATCAATATATTTTTTGTCTTTTATTAATGTATTTGGGATAATATAAAAATGTGATCCATTTCTTATTTGAATTATTGTTACTATCATCAGTAGAATCATTTTGCATAAAAATGTTATTATTTGATAGAGTTATATTTTTAATAGTTTTAGGGTTATATCTCAAAGATATTGATATATCTGTATTATATTTATCATTTTTATATTTAAACTTTTTAATAATTGTTATCTTTTGTACTCATGATTGTTGTGAATCTACAAAAACATTTTTTTTTAAATTTATCTTCTTTAATTATATGTTTTAATATAATTTTATTATTATTATCTATTTGAATTTCTAATATCTAAATATTTAATTTTATCTTCAAATTCTATTTTTTTTTTTTTACTGTTAAATTGTTTGTTTATATAATATATATAATATTTTTTATAATGGGTATTATACTTTTACATTTAATATATATATATATATATATATATATATATAAATGTAAAAGTATAATACCCATATATAATAGTTAATTATATATATATATATATATATATATATATAATGGTAATTAACTATTATATACAGTCTTTCAATTTGCAGAAGTACTTTTACTAACTCTCTTCAACTTCCGTTAAATTCAAAAAACATAACGAAAGCAAATATCGACAACTCAAATCCTATGAATTTGAATTTTAACATTAGCAGATTATTTATTAATTATATTCATTTTATTTCTGTTTATTAAAATTGCCTCCTTAATTTTTCTTTTATTATGGTTTCTCTCTTCATGAAGAATTTTAACACTTTCAATATCAAACTTAAATTTATATTTACATATCCTTTTATAATCCAAGAAAACTAAAGTAATCATTAAATCATTATTATTTTTACTTTTCACATGCTTGTATTCATGCTTCTTTAATCTTTTTTCAATACTTCACCTTGATTCACCTATATATGATAACATACATTTACAAAACATTTGATATACAACATTACTTTTCTGCTTGAAACATAAGACACATTCATTAATTTATTAATATTATTTGTAATACAAAATAAAATGTTAAACACATCCTTGTATACATCCTTAAAAAATTTCACTTGAGGACCTGAAATATATGGAATAGATATCCATTTTTTATTATCAATCTTCAATTTTTTTAAATCATTATAACTCTTTTTAAATTGACATAAAGTACTGTTAATCTGGTCATTCTTATAAACAACTTCAAGCAATTCCTTAGCAAATATCTCAATATTTTTTAATTTATCATACTAGTAGTGACATAATTTTTCATTATGAAACAAAAAAGATGTAAAACTTGCCATTTCATATATTTCAAATGCTCAAGTGAAATTTTTTAAACATGTGTTTAATGTTTCATTTTGTGTTACAAATAATATTAATAAGTTAGTGAATAATTCTAAAAATGTCATACCTGTCAAAAAGAAAAGTAATGTTGTTTATCAAATTTTTTGTGGATGTATGTTATCATAAATTGTTATACAGGCATATGAAAGGTAAAAATAATAGTGATTTAATAACTGCTTCAGTTTTCTTGGATCATGAATGGACATATAAATATAAATTTAAGTTTGATGTTGGAAGTGTTAAGATTCTTCATGAAGAGAGAAACCATAATAAAAGAAAAATTAAGGAGGCAATTTTATTAAATAGAAATAAAATGAATATAATAGATAATAAATTTTGGATTCAAGGGATTTGAGTTGATGAAGTTTGCTTCCATTATGTTTTTTTGAATTGAACAGCAGTTGAGCAATTTTAAGGAATTAACTGAAAGTACTTCTGCAGATTGAAAGACTGTATATAATAGTTAATTACCATTATATTTTTTTGTTATTACAATAGTTTTTTTAATTAATGGACATTATATATATATATATATATATATATATATATATATATATATATATATATTAATATATGAATAATATATATATATATATATATATATTATTCATAGTTCTTTTATTATCAATAATTAAAATATAATGTATTATTTCTTGATTAATTATTCTCTTTTTATTTCTAATTCATCTATAAATATTGATAATATTAACTACTAATTGCACAACTCAGAACCCATCTTTTATATATATTACAAAACTATGAACTGTTACATATTAGTGTTAAACACTCTTCTATAATATTTATTATAATGATTTAAATTTTTTTATTAATAATTTGTATACTTTTAAGTCTTGGAATACATTTTTTCAATATCCATTGTAAAATTACTTTGGTTCTTAGCTAATTTTATATTAATTAATTTGTTAATAATACTATCTATATTTTTATAAAAAAAATTCTATATCCTAAAATACCTGTTATCCATTTCTTTAAATATTTACAAAATTTCAGTAAAATAAAATCACTAAAATTGAATAATAATCTTAATGCGTTATTCTTTTTATGAATTTTAACTTTTGTAAAAAGATATGGGTTTTCATGAAACGGTTATAATAATTTATACTGATTTATATTCATAATTTTACAATCTTTCATTTAGTTAAGTAATTTTATATATCAAACCACTAAACATCAACATCACTAGATCACCATTTCTTATGCTTGTTCATAACTGTTATTAAAACAGGGAAAACTCTCCATACAGTAGTGCTACTCAGTGCAAGCCAGAGTAATCAATTGATGAGTAGGCACTAGATAGGGATTTTATGCATAAGCCTTCTGGCATCCATTGATTACTCTGGCTTGCACTGAATAGCACTACTGTATGGAGAGTTTTGCCTGTTTTAATTTTATATATTTGATTTTTATACTATTAGTAGGGGCTTTTAATAATTTATTACATCCTTTTTTATTTATTTCATAATCTATTGCATCTATATAATCTTGATAATACATAATAACAAATCTATTGCCTTTATCATTTTTACAAATATTCATCCTTTCAATGTCGCAGATATTTTTACTATTGTTACTAAGATTTCTATACTTATAGTTTTATTACTAATTTTCTTTTTATACAAATATTTATTTAATAAACAATTCCTTTTTTATCCTCTATTGAGAACAATATTAGTAATAACTTTCTTATTAATATCACCATCGATTATAGGTTGAAAGAACTGACAGTCCTTTACTTAGCAAAAAGTTTTGTTCTTTAAAAAATTTAAATGATGTTAGATTTATGAAATTATCCTATTGTTCCTCATAATAGCTTATGTATTTAGAAAATTGTTGATCATTAAAATTAAATACGAATTTTTGATCTAATATTTATTTAACATCCAAGTCCATTTTCTAATTTAATGAATTAAAAAAATGTGATCGTAGTCTTAATCCATATGTGGATTAGCACAATGGTTGAGTGGAGCATTCAATAAATAAAAGTTCCTGGACTGCTTCTCATCTGAGTAATGTAAAAAAAAAAAAAAAAATCTCACTTTGGGTAATTAAATAGAACTCATATACTCAACTTAACCCTTGAATGTTCTAATATCAGATTCTCGGTAATTAATTAAACATCACAGTACAACTAACTAAACACCACTGATAGGTAACTAAATATCACAATGAAACTAATTAAATATCTTACAGTAATTATCTAAACATCACAAACTAACTAAGTATCATAGAACAGTTAATTAAGAATCGTAAACAATAAATACCATGGAGTGACTAATTAAATAGTATAGAACTACTAAGTAAACATCACAGAGCAACTAAATCATGTGATTTAGTCGAGTAATAGAGATGCAGACTCTGAAATTCGAGGTTTATAAATCACAACTCAGCTCTGTCACTCATATTCAAAATTCAAAACAAAGCAAAACTCTCCATATAGTAGTGCAATCTTGTGCTAACAAGAGTAATCAATGGATGCTTTGTTTTGAATTGTTTAATAACAATTATGTGCTAGTATGAGATAGTGATCATGTGATATATTCAAAATTCTTATGAACTCCTGACTACATAGAACAAAACTGCGTAAAATAAATATAATTAATGTGACAAAAATAAAGAGAGATAAAATATCAAAAATAATATATAAATAAGATATTAAAAAATAGCCTTTTGCTTTTAAATAATTATAAAGTTGGTAATGGTGAAATAAAAAGAAAGAAATTAGAGTAAAAATCGCATCGGCTAAATAAATTATTAGAAAAATGTGAAGGAAATTAGATATACAATATATTTATTAAATGTTTTGTTTAGGGCAGCGTTATACGGAATTAAAAATTTGACAATTAAAAACTGGAAATTTTACATATAGAAATTGTAAAAATAACTAAATAAATAAAAAAGATAAACCGAAGAAATATAAATGAGAAAATATTATTTTCGAGAAAACTAAAAACAAAAAAAAAATAAATAAAAAAAATTTAAAGTAAAGAAATTGAAAATTTTATGAAAGAATCAGTGAATAATGTAATAAAAAAATATTTAAAAAAAAAATAGTTATGAATGTTTGAAAAGTAGACCAAAGGCCAATAAGTCTTTCAGAGGGAGATCTGAAATGAAATGCCAATACTTGTCTTTAAATTAGTAACAAAAATGTATATACATATATATACTTAATCACACATATGAACTCTATTACATGAAATGTCTATACACTATAAGCATTAAAAGTATATATTATAGGATTATAAATTTATACAGATACATTTTTATTACTTAATTATATATTACCAAAGTAAAACTAATTTTGTAATTACAATTTAATTCTTTCCAGTCATTCAAATAAAGAACCTAAATGAGAAATGGCATTTATTTGCGGTCTACATAGAAAAAGTGTTAATTTTTAATTGTTCAAATTCCAAGAAAAATATAAATTTATATTTCTTAAAAATGTGAGGGATTCTGGGATAAGTTAATTGTAAATATATATATATATTATTCGTTTATTATAATAACATAAATTTACTGAAATATATTTTGTCAAAAATACACCATTTTCTATTACTCAAAATTAAAACTTTCAGTAAATAACAAATACACCCATAAATAAACTAAAAACAATAAATAGAAAATGGATTGTATAATAAAAAAATAGATGTAAAAAATAAAAATTTCAAATTGATAAACCAATGAATATTTAATTTAAAAATTAATAATAATAATAATTGTTTTGCTTTTTACTTAGACTTAGTTCGATTTCAGCTGCAAAAGTGACGATATCACAAATCAGTAAATAGAAGCTGGCGATTCCGCTTATAAATATTTAATATTTTATATAGAATCTATTAATTGGTACAACGAAATTATTTGTTTAAATATTGATTATCGGCAAGCAAATGAGTACATTTACGTATATGTGTTTTTCAAATTAAAAAATAGAAAAATATTATGATAGTATTCAACGATTTTTTATTTGATGCTAGTAATTGACATTTTAAAGTGCTTATGAATTCCAACATGTTTTTTTTTTTTTCATAAGTCATAGCATCGGCCGGGGCGCGAACCCACAACCGTCTGCAACCAACTACTTGCTTGCATGGCGGCTGCGATACCTCTCGGCTAACAACGCAAGACTGAATTCATCTCATATATTTATTTATTTATTTTATCTCTATGTCAGAAATACCTGTTTGTTTTTTCACAATTTTCCATTCCATCTAATTCATTTCAACATACTTCTCCCCAAACTTAATACGTTTTTATATTTTCAAAGAAACTTTATTAGTGAAATGTATGGCTACAAACTGTGATGTTCTGACGAAGAGCATGTGTCAGCAGGAGCTTCTTCCTTGGGAACTAGAACTATCAGTGTCGATATTTTTGTCAAATCTAGATGAAGAGAAAAAATTTTTATGGTTCGGCAGAGATAGCGTGACAGAATTGGGAACTTTAATCACTGGGAATCTTGAAAAGTTTCCATGTATTCTCATAGATAAACTTAGTGGAGAGAATTTTGTCTTTACTTTGGATTTTTCTGAGGGTTCCAAAGAAAATTGCAAGGGCATTCGTTTGTGGGATGTTGAATATCATTTAACTTAATACGTTTTTGAAATGTTTTATGAAATAAATATCCAAGCCTCGGATCCATTAATAAGTTCTTTTCAACCATTATGTTTGTGTCTGTACAATATGAATAAATTAAATCATATATTACATTAGAACCAATTCTATTTTTAATTTTTGCCTTATATTGATTGTTTCATAAAGTAATTATCAAGGTACAATATAGTTTAATAGTAGGATTTTTAATTTGAACTAATGTAAACAACAAAACCAAGAATTTTGATATCCTGAATTATAATTTGCAGTCTATTGATGATTTTATTATTTTATTAATTATTTTATTTTATTTTTAATTTTAATTTTCTGAATGAACTTTACAAAAAACAATTTTCTAAAATTAAGCATACACAAAAACAAATTCGTGTGCTTTATTAGATGCTGATAAAATAAAAAAATTTAACAACTTTGGATTGAATAGTTATGGTCTTGAAAGTTTGAATTAGTAGCTTTTTCAGAAAAAGTAGATTTTTTATTCTGAGATGCACCACAGACTTTAGTAAGTTGCTGCTTCATTTAATAAGATGTACTATGGAATATTTCATAATAATGATATAACCATTTTAATTAATATAGTTGAATTATCAGCAGGGCTGAAGGAAGAGCTGTCAGCATTCTTATGCAAAACAGTAATTGACTCCCTCCCCTCAAAGAATTTTAATGTTTTATTAAAAATAACAACAAAAAACTACTATTACATAATTTAAATATAAGTATATTATATATTCTGAACATTAGATATTAGAGGTATTTGAACAAAGACTTCATTCAGCTATTCATGCCATTTTATATAACCAATATGCATGATCACACACATGTGAAAAGATAAGTGATCTCCAGTATGCATAATTTGTGCTAAGACAGCACTCATCAATTGACACAGATTATCATCTCCCACACATATATACAATCAGTGCTCAGTTTATATTAAGATAGCAAATATTTAAACTTTAATGGGCAGGTTTCAATCTTTTTCACCTTTCAACTCTTCAGCCAACCATATGATGATATGCCCAAAGCCCTTGTTGATGTGGAATACTGTTGTCATACTTATGGTTAATTTAAGTCACTCTGACCCCTCATTTATAGGACCTTAATATGTCCATTTATACACTCAGAAGAGAGATGACAAAATTCATGAAGAATAGACATATTAAGATCATATGGGAAATCAGAGCGATTTTAAGTCAATCTGAGTATGACAATAATATTGGCGTCAACAAGGGTTTTGAGCATTCCATCATCAGATTTCCAATAATATGGATGGCTGAAGTGTTGGAAAGTGAAAAAAATTGAAGTCTGTCCATTAAAGTTTGAACATTTGCTATCTTAATATAAAAAGCACTGATTGTATATACATGTGGGAGATGATATAATGGAGATCATTTTTCTTTTTCACATGTATGTGGTCATGTATATATCAGTTATATAAAATGGAGATGATAGCTGAAGGGAATTTGAAAGTCTGTCTTCAAATTCCCATGCTTTAACAGAACTGAATGTAGATATAATGTTAGTAATATTTAGAGTATTTCATGTCAGTTTCTATATCTATCGTGGAAGTGGAAAAATTTACCAATCGATCTTGTGTCACTTTTGAATGTAAATAATTTTTTATAAATTTTAACTCAATCTCTCTCCACTTGTGGGAAGAATTAATATTCTTAATGATATGCTCAAATTTGGGAATGAAACAGTCAAAACATTTTCATGAATATAACTTAGGTCATCAAGCGAATTTTTGACAAATGAAAATAAATTTTTAAACAGACATAGCTCTTCATACAAGTACTCTCCATTTATATATTTATTATTATCACTGTCACTTAAATAAGTTTCTAAATTGAAACATTCTTTTAATATATTTTTTAAATTAGCTTCACCAAGTTTATTTATATTTGACAAAAGTAATTAATTATATAAATATTATTTATAATCTCTTTAAACATTAACAATCTCCAAAACAAATTACACATGTATTAAGTCATCAATCATCATCGTCATCATCATCAACCATTATCAATCCACTGCAGGATGAAGATTTCTCTAAGTCAATCTATTTTCTTTGATATTTAGGTTCTCTTCTCTATATCACCCCTGCACACTTTCTTATTTCATCCATCCCTCTCACATGGGGTCTCTTTCTGAGTCCTTTACAATCTCTTGGAATCCAGTTTAAGATTTCAAGTATCCATCTATTATTATCTCTTCTAGTAATGTGTCCAGCCCAACTCCATTTCAGACTTTTAATTTTTTCAATGTCAGTAATAGCTGTTTGTTTTCTTATCCATATATTGTGTTTTCGATCTCTTCTTGTTACTCCCAACATGTATCTATCCATACTTCTTTGAGTGGTCTGAAGTCTCTGTATTGCTCTTCTATTAACTGTCCAAGTCTCACATCCATAAGTAAGAACTGGTAAAACACATTTATTAAAAACCTTCTTTTTCAAACATATAGGCATATTTACTTTTAATATCAAGTTATTTTTACCAAAAGCACTCCAACTAAGTTTAATTCTATGATTAATTTCATCCATTATGTTTCCATCTGTATTAATAATATGACCAAAGTATTTGTAACTGTTAACTTCTTTTAACTTATCATAATCAATCTTTATTTTTATATTTGGAGAAAATCCATTAAACATTATTTTAGTTTTTTAAGATTTATCTTTAGTTCTACTTTTCTACTTTCATCTGATAACTCCTGCAACATTTCCTGCAGCTCTAAAGCATTATTTTCAAAAACAACTACATCATCTGCAAAATCTAAATGACTTAAATAATGTCCATTTACTTTCACTCCTTTAGCTTCCCATTTTAATCCACAAAATACTTCTTGCAGCACTACTGTAAAATGTTTTGGAGATATGGAGTCACACTGTCTTACACCCTTTTCAATGTTAACTTTCCCAGTATCATTATGTAATCTAATTGTTGATGTTGCATATTTATAAATATTATTTAAAATATGACATATGCTGGATCCATACCTTGATGATCCAATGTTTTAATCACTGAAGAAATGTTTATAGAATCAAATGCCTTTTCATAATCTACAAATCCAAAAGTCACCAATAATGAAATTATAATAAATATATATAATTTCCTGTAGAGATTTTTATTCTAACTTTCCTCTTGTAAGAACTTTAAAGCAACTATATTATATAGAAAAATAATAAATAAAAACAAATTCTTTATAATCTAAAGTTCACTTAAAGTCTTTAAGAGTTCCAATTATTTTTATCCCAGTGATATCTTTTAGAATGTTTTTCTTTTTAAAAAATGATTGAAAACTTTAAATGCTTTAATTGTAAAATAACAGATAAATGAGAAGAATAATTCCAGGTAGAAAAATAAATGATAATGAAATTTTATCTTTTGAATCAATCCATTAACTTAAACTTTAAGAAAATTTTTTTTTTCATTTTTGAAGATGCAAAGGCAATAATTAGTATTTCCTAAGAAATGAAATTCACTAGTTTTAGTCATTTCTTACATGATTGTTTACAGAGTACTTCAATTAATTTTAAAACTGATATAAAGCAAATATCCAAATGCAGGTGTTTAGGTGATAATTTTTTAATATTTTGTTCATGCATTTACCATGAATATTTTCAGGAATTTTTTTTATTTATTAGGACAATTGAGAAGCATGCACATAACATTTTAAAACATATTTAAATAAAATATTATAATTTAATAAAATTAAATGTAGAAATCATAATATTAGAAAAAAAATTACATTACAAATATTAAGATAAATGATTTTTATTTTATTTACTATTCTCATATTAACTGAGATATTACAGATTTAAAATAATTATTTTAAAATGGTATTCTTTTATAAATATATCAGAGAAACATAAACATTCATACATGTATCAACACATTTAATTATTACATTACAAATTTATCATTATTTAGCTTTACCATTATGGTATACTAATATAAATTGCTTTAACTGATTATATTTAAACTAATTTATTCACATATATACATAATGCATTTCATTAGTGTATCTGTCTTGGGGGGGGGTGCATGTGCATGTTTTTAAAAGTAAACTAAAATTGCTACACAAATTTCAAACACTATAAAAATACAGGGAGACATCTTGGATTCCTTTTAAAAAAATTTGTTTGATATGGTAAATTTAAGATATTATTTTTATAAAAAGCCAACAAAAATTTTTGAAGTTATGTTTATTATTATTATTATTATTATTTTTTAAAATATCAAATAACCATCACAATATATATATATATATGTGTGTGTGTGTGTGTGTAATATTAATAGTAAAATGGACTGTTTCATTTTTGCATCACATAGCTACATGATTTGAAATATGGATTGTGTAAGCCCAGCATAAGAAGCCATAACTGAAAATATCATAAGAGAAAAACAAACTATAGAAATTATTATTGATAAATTGTATTCCAAGAAGTGATTATTTATTTTAGTATGCTTATATTTTCTTAATTTGAAGAAATAATGAATCAAGTCACAATAATTAATATTTGTAACAGAACAGAAATGAATGTATTCTTAATTCTGCACCATTTCCTCCCCCCTCTTGTATTGTTGCCCTCATGTCTTGCTTACCTTGCTTATCATCTTTTGCTGGCCCTGATTATTAGTCAACCAAATTTATTTTATGGGAGATCTAGACAGCCTAGAATGAATTATAATAGCATTAAAAAATTTATTTAAGGTTGACAATGTCATAAACCCATTAATTTTATTCTTTAATTTGTGGACATAATGACTTCCATCTTTATAAAACAATTAAAATTAATAAATTCATATATAGATATTAAATTCATATATATAATATTTTGGTTGTAGAAAATAAATATTTATTGGTTTTTAGTGCATTCCCTATCAAATTAAATAAAGGTGTTATTATAACATATTTCTACATATATTATTTTTTTTATTTTTTAGTACTCAGGATATTTTGCAAAGGACTTTTGTGAATATTTATATTCAAATTTAAAAACTGAGAATGTAAACAATGTCACAGTATTTTTAGTTTTTAAAATGAAATTTGTGCATATAAATTATTTACAAGATTTTTATGTTTATGAAGGCAGCATTTAAAAAAAATATTTTAGTTAAACCCATCTATCAACCATCACTGAAAATTTATTAAAACGAGACCCACCAACACTTTTAGATTGAACAACTAGCTGGACAATTATGGAATATTGCATTATTGTTGAAACCTAATGTAAAAAAAATTTGAAGAAAATCTGTTTGATAAAAGTATGCTAAAAATTCATTATAAGATTTGACTCAAATAAGGAATCAAACAAAATTTCTAACTCAAATCAAGTCTTTAAAGAATGTTATATTATGTGTTTGAGAATGACTTTTTTTTTTTGGAAAAGACAAATTATTTTAAAAATGATTTGATTGCTTTCATTGGAAAAATATGTCTTGGAATATAATATAATTGACAATTATAATTAAATATATGTGTTGCCTTTCTAAACAAAATATTTGTTGCAGAAAAGGCTAAACACAGAACCACAAGATGATAACTATGCTAAAAGACGCTCATGAAATGTATGTGAATGCATTTGAGTTCAAACTATTTTTTTTTATTTTTTTTTTTGGAATTCAGATATTTTGACTTGTTTATAAGAGGATAATAATGATTGTGATAAGTAAGCCTTAGTAATTATTTCATTCTATTGTTTTACTATCTAATACATCCCATTTCTTGTATACATAACATCACATACACACTCATAAATGGGTATGCCTATTGCAGTTCCAAAGAGAGAGGAAAAAGTGATTTACAAATAAGTTTTGAATATTCAACTAATTACTATAGAAAAAAAAAATCATCTTTTTTTAATGACTCCTGCTTTTTTAAATGGCGGCCATTTTTATATCAAATAAAAAAAATCTTGTTTCATCCAATAAAAAAAGTTACTGTACAAGATTTATTCATTAGGTACCAAACAACAAGCTCAGATAAGATACAATAATAAATTGCAATTATAATAAATAAATAAATTATAATTATTTCATAATTTTAATTTAGAATACTCATACTATAGTCTAAGGCAAAGACAGTTTTCATCACAAACATAAGCAATTTCCAGGAATTTACAAATTTTATTGGCATGTAATTAAAAATAAACATTAATTATCTACAGAATTGAAGTGCTCTAAAAATAAATTGAAAAATACAATACTTTATTTTAAAACAATTTTTTAACTAATTTTTATTTAATATTTTTATACCTACAGAAATTTTAATTTTTTCAAGCAAAAAAAATGTCTGCTACAATAAGCATAAACAAAGAAAAAAACAAATAAATTTTAACATTATTAAAACTTCAATAATCAACTGTGCTTTATATTTCTTATTCTAATTTTTATTTAACTAAAAGTACATTTTCAATATAATAAAGTACTTAACATTAATTTTTAATATTTTTAATCAGTCCCTCTAAAAGAAATTCAGTTTTATTGATTAGATAATTACAAAATAATAATAATAATAATAATAATAATAATAATAATAATAATAATAATAATAATAATAATAATAATAATAATAATAATAATAATAATAATAATAATAATAATAATAATAATAATAATAATAATAATAATAATAATAATAATAATAATAATAATAATAATAATAATAATAATAATAATAATAATAATAATAATTTGGAAAAGAACATGCTGATTACAGCTCTCAATTAAGATTAAAAGTTATTAGCCTACAAATTGATATTTTTCATATTAAAAACATTTCACTATCCAAAATATACTTGTCGCTGTTGGAAAAGGTCACCCTTCTAAATTATGTAGTATTACCTAAAATTTTATACTACTTGGCAGGCTTCTCCCCAACATAAGCATTTACCAAAAAAATTGAAACATTATGCAGAAAGCTTTGCTGTGGAGAGGCCCCTGTTATAAGCTTGAACTTACTTTTTAATGGTCTTGGGCTTCACTCACTCAAGGTCTTTTATATTCAAAGAATGTATAATATTATCTTTAAAATCTTCAAAAACAACCAGAAATGGAATGTCCTTTTCCAATGGAGAAGGTGGCCCCTATGGATCAGTCTCTTCCTAAATAAGTACAAACTTTGGATTCAACAACAAGTGACTGTCATAATTGAAAACATCAGTACACTATTCCAAAATAAACGATCTTACTGGCAAGTATTTCAATTGGTTTATGAGAGCAAAACAAAAACAGGTAATCTCTTACCCATTGGAATACCATGACTATCAAAGTTGACTAAATTGCTTAAGCTCGGGCCCAAGTTTGTTGATTTTCTCCTGAAAGTCAATCTTGGGGCTCTCCCTACAGCGCCTTCCTCTGTTATCAGAGGGAATATAACATCAACCACATCTGCCCCCTATGTTTGAGATTAGAGAGGTCCATGGTCCACATTCTTGATCAATGTAGATTGTGAATAGATCTACGTAACATTGCCTTAATGAGAATTAATAATTCAGACCCTGCCAGTATCTCATTAAAATATGCTTTCAAAAAAAGAAACTTAGAACATATAAGGCTCAACACAATGATAAACTTTTCACTCTGGTCTGTCAGATGTAAAGTTATATTTGACAAGGGATCCGATTATCCAATAAACGAGCTATTCTTAAATATCCTTCGCAAATTAAAGGAGGGAGATTAATGCATGTGTCAGCCAGGGCTAGTGGATCAGACCTGGGACCAAATAAATTTTTAATGAGACATTCATGATAGTCCCAGCTGCTCCAGCCCTAGAGATTGCTTCAGATTTCTACTTCTTAATTAATGTGGTTCAGGATTGGAATTGCTGGAACACTATGCAACTCAATCAACCTTATGAACTCAGTAATTGTGAAACAATTCATCAATGTACTGCATTTTTCAGCAAGTATATATGTAACACTCCAGTTTTACAATTCATGTTGAATGTAATTGATTGATTTACTTGGATTAGACTTAAATATATATGTAAATAAATTGAATTTTGAAAGTAAAAACGTTTAAATAAAAAAGGATACCATTTCTAAACAACTAAAATTTTTTTTATGCCAAAAAAGTAAGTAAAATTATATTTTTTGATAGAAATATAACTTTTACACAAAATAGAACACCATGACGTCTTTAGGAGAAAATTTTGAGCCAAACAGTGAAAAAATAAATAGCAAATCCAATAATATTAAATTAACCTATGCTAACACAACAAAATTAAACAATAAACGCGTTTCAGAAAAAACACAAACTAGCCGCTTTAGAAAAGTAAACTTAGCAGATATTGATGATCTAAATCTAATAAACAGCTATATTACAGAATCCCCCCCCTCTGCAAACCTATGGAACGAAGAAGAATTACAACTAATAAACACAAGCTTTAATAACACTATTCCTAAAAAAAACTTTTTAATACATTCAAAAAATTCTTTTCAAGAAAATCAATAGTTCTAGCGGTCACAGACAAAACCTAACACTTTACAAATTTCCAAGAGAATTATTATATGATGAGTTAACACAAAAAAATCTGTGGGATAGTATCTCAAATATTGGAGAACATCCCAACAATCGATATATTGCTATAGAATTTTATGATAAACACCAAAAAACAAAATTTCAAACTCTGGTTAAAACACTACAAAACTACGCCCTAATAATAGTAGATTCAAATTTACACAATTATGTCACAGGCATTATTAAAAACACTTACTCCAGGTACAACATACAAGACTTTAGTAATGTAATTCAACTTTATGGCAAAGCAATCTATATAAAGCAAATTTTTCTAAACAATACGCCTATACCGATTGGCAACAATAGCTTTAATTTTAAAATGAAATTAAATCAAAACATTGACCCCGAAAACATACCCACTCAAATAGTAGATCAAGATGCAATATTAACTCTTTATATAAAGGGACTAAGACCACAATGCTTCGCATGCAAAGATCGAGGACACTTAGCAATCGACTGACTGTAATGCAAAATAGGCCAACAAAAATAATAAAAATGAAATTCAACTTGAAGAAACAAAAACATCAAACCAACCAGATAAAACAACAAATAAATTTGAAATAACTAATAAAAAATTATACTAATCAAAACACCGATATGCTTTCAGACATATCAATTAAAAAAATAAAAGCAAAAATCAAATATCAGATAAACAAGTAACAACAAATAATAAGTGTATAAATAATAAAAAAAATAGCCATAACAATATTTGGAATCAAAAATAACACATCTCAAGAAATAATGGAAGAACTCAGCACAAACCCACCCCTAAGTACACCAACTAACCAAGAGCAGAAAAGAAGACCATCTGAAAGGCCACCAAAAAAAAACAAAAGGATCAAGAAAGTCAAAACAGAATAATATTTCAATTCTAGTTACTCATAGCTAGATGACATAAACAGCACATCAGATGAGGAATTAGAACTAAATTATCAAGATGCTCAAGATCATCCTCAAACAACTACCCAAATAAGTAACACTTAACCACAAACAATACTTAAACATAATGAAATTAAAAATTGGAGCAATTAATGTAAGAAGCCTGAACACAACCACAAAAATTCATAAACTTAAATAATAGATCAGAAATAGGCAACCACATATACTGGTATTGCTGGAAACAAAAATTTACACTGGATCAAAAATAGAACCAGCTAAATATCTAAATAAAGAAGGATTTTGTGCTGCTCATGAGATTCATCATCTCCCTTAGCAGATACCACTATCCTAATCTCCACAAAATGTTTTTCAACATAAAATTATAATTATTAATATTTATCTACATGCCAATACAACACAACAAAATCAATAACATAGTAGCAAACATCAATTCCATGCTAGCAAACACAGCAAATTCAACAATACTAATAGGCGATTTTAACACAACATACAAGGAATTCACAGAACATGGCTTCATAAAATATTCATACCACTCAGGAATGCACAAGGATTCCTACCAAAAAATGCAATTTCCTTTCACAATGGTCGATTCCTTCACTAATTGATTTATGTTTTTACTCACCAATGCTTCACCATGTAGTAACAATAAAACTTACACCCTCAGCTTTCTCAGATCACTCACACAAACAATAACAATTAACTTCAATGATATCCAAACATCAACACTTCCATTTACAAGAACAATTAGAGTTCTGTTACCAGTATACACACCCGAATTCATTTTTTCAGAAACCTACATCATGATAAACAAAAAAATGAAATTCAATCCCATACAACAATATATAGCATTTATAAATATTATTTCATTTAATATCAATCTTATAGTAATAAAGCAACTACTATCATCAAAAGTACTGGCACTAGCAGATGAAATTCATAAATGATTAACCATGATTAACCCACCAAAGCAAACACAAAAACACATATACAAACTCACACATGCATACAATAAAGCATGTGACACACTTAAAAGCTGCCTGAAAATTACAAAAAGCAAACTATGTCTTACAAAACCACACACTTGAACAAGAGAATACATTAAATGGGCACTTGGAAGACTACAAACTATCAAAGTAGCAATGGCAATACTCACAAATCAAGGAACATTTACAGATCACAATATGATTTTGCCCATATATCAATATTTTAAGCAAAAACTTCAAACAAGACAACTACAAACAATTACACCAGATCTATTTGGCCCAACAAAAACAAAAACGCCTTTTACAACAAATGTCTTCATAGAAAAACTAAACAGTATACCAAATGCATGCCACCCAGGTAGTCCCAGAATTCCAGATTTTGTCTTAAAATACATTAGTCAATGTACTACCAAATATTTTTGCAACTTAGCAAACCATCTAACACAAAAAATACTGGACATAGAATGAGTGTACCCAATTGCGATTGTTTCTTTCAACAAAACAAAACACATTACTCCCTCACTAATTAACTTATGACCAATATTCATGGGGACATTACCAATAAAAATCATAGAAAAAAATCATAAAACAAGAAATTATGCCATTCATAACAATGCTTATTTCAAAATACCAATTTGCAAAAAAAAATTCATCGACAACACAAGAGGATCTGTTCTTTAAAACAAGCCTAGCATCAATAAGAAAACAAAAATATATATAGCTCCATAGCTGTACAATTAGATATTGAGGAAGCCTTTGACTTAATAGATATACCTATACTTCTAGAAATGCTCAATATCACTGATATACCTAAACCTCATCTATACCTAATAACAAACTTCTAAATCATGAAATCCATATATCCATCAATGGAAGAAACTCCCCATCATTTACTCCTACACAAACAATATCCCAAGGATCACCTCTCATCTCATTACTATTCATGCTATATATTAACCATCTCATTCAAAAATAGAACAATCTTTTACTGGAATACAGATATCAGGCACTACAGAATACATACCATGCTTAGCATATATGGATGATATTACTGTTTTCCTATCATCAAAAAAACAACTCACCCAGCTGCAAAACGTCCTTGAAGACTGTACAAAGCAATATAAATTAAAATTCAACCCCACAAAAATATTAACATGGTCACTCTTCACTAGAAAGCCATGCACAAACACATACCACTCAAAACCAACATTTTTTCTAGGTTTTCCTTTTCATATGGAACTTACAGAAATGAGATGCCACATACAAAATAAACCAACAGAAGAGGCCAAACAAATATTAAACTTCTTATCAAAAACATATTTATCCATATATTCAAAAGTACAGCTTATAAACCAACTCATCATAACAAAAATAGTTTATTACATACTGATTATATTCTTCTCAAAAGCTTTTAAAGCAAAAATAAAAACCATCTGTAATCAACTCCTATGGTGAAAAAGACAGTAACAATCTCAACAAAAAACTTAATCAACCACTCACTAAAATGGACTAGGTTACATAATATCAACATATTTCACATCCAAAAATAAAGGATTCTCATAATTACCACTTTACAGCAATTCACAAGACTAAAACACCTTGTGCAAATCATCCCAACTGGTCATCCACCTCCAACTCAATCATACATATCAACAATTATTTATGAATTTAAAATCACAGCAAACATACCTGAATAATATACAAACAACTATACATATTGTGATATCTATGATCCCACAAATGAAATAAATAACATTGCACTAAAAATAATTGAAATAAATAAAATTAATGATGTAACACCAATGTTAGGGATAAAGAACAAAAGATTTCTAAAAAAAAATATAAAAAATGGGCTCTGGAACCAAAAGTTTTTGACTTTATTTTAAAATTAAATCCCATTATCATGCCCCCAACCTATTTTCTGCATCATAAGAGAATGTATCTCACAATAGATCCTTTTTGTGAACTGTGCCATTGAGCACAAGAAACCCTACAACACATGTTATACCAATGTACAGAACTCGAACACATAAGAAAAACAATTTTTGACACATACAGAAAACCTAACACATCAATTGAAAATATGATTGCTGCATACAAAACAAAATCAATACCAATCATTAGAATGGCCACTTTTATACTATACACATTTTGGTGTACAAGGTGCACTTTTATAATAGGAAATAACACCAGGTGGTATCCAGCCACCTTTCACAGCAAATTAACACAAATAAGGAACTGAGATAAAAATCATAACAAACCCCCATTTATATGCTGCAATATGGTCACTACTAAAAGAACAGTCAATGCTATAAAACAACACTAAGGATCTGACAAAAACTACTAGAGAAAAATTTTTTCAATAGCTTCTCAGATTTTTAATTATACATACTAGCTATAAACTGCAAAGAGATCATCAAAAAAGCAACTTGTACACCAATTATTATCAATTATTTGAAGGACTCATTCAAGTCATAAAATTCAAACAACTCAACAAGCCATAAATTGAACTATAATATATTCTTGTGTAACAGAATAAATCAACATTTTATAGAATCAATAAAATGCATTTTTGAAAGCTAACAATAATAATAATAATGATGATTATGATAATGATGATGATGATGATAATAATAATAATAATAATAATAATAATAATAATAATAATAATAATAATAATAATAATAATAATAATACTGCTTCGATAAGTGTCTTGTACATTATAGCACAGGCCAATGGATGAGCCTTAATATATTGAGCTGAGTTTAACACAGCAAACATGTGTTGTTCTATTTTCTCCTTTATTACTCTTTCAAGAATTTGTATTCCTAAAGATTCCATTGAGATTGGTCATAGATTAGATAAAGATGATATTACTGTTAGTTTTTTGTTAAAAGAAACCATAGCAATTGGATATAAACTTTGTATGTTGTAAATTTTTTGGATATCGCATAGATATTTAGCTGTGAAGTGACTAAGGTGTTTCAAACACAAATTTGGGTTGTGGTCCTGGGTGACTTGTGTTTGCTATTGTTGCAAGTTGAAAAACAATGTTGGTTGTTGTTATTGGTGTGTCTGTTTCAGGATCACTGAATATGTCTTCATTTGGTGTGTATGCTTTTTGTTTTTGCAGTTTTTTTAAAATGTTGATAAATTGGATTTATCATGTTAATAGAGACATCTATTTCAAGTGCCATAGGTTCCCTGACTGTGGAAGGGTGTCCTAGTGTCCATTGTATGTATGTCCTGGTCCAGGTGAGTTGTTGTGTGAGATATATTTTTCTTTTTTATTGCTATGTATTGTTTTAGGGTATTGCATGTATTGTTGTACATTTCTGTAATTTTTCTAATTTGTGCTTGATTGTCTGTAGTTGGTCTGGAGATAGTTATTCTTTTATGTAGTTTGTCTGCAAAAGCTAATAAACTGGTGGGGAGTGTTGAATTGCAAATAATATGATTAATGTTGAAAGAAAGTATATTGGTGAATGCTATGTACTTTTGTACTGGATCATATAACAGGTGGTATATCACATTTCAGGATCATCATGTGATTTAAGAATTGCACATCCAAAAACATACAAGTTGACTCATCATTTTTTTTAACACTAACCAAAGGATTATCAAATGCTAATGTGGACTTTTGTATGATAACTCACTCCATCATCTGGTTGACTTGCTTATCCTCACTTTTATACTAGGCTATGGGGTAGAATTACTTTGACACAATAATCAATACAGGACATCCTTTTTTTCTGTGTTCCAATTAATAGATTCATCTAACTTCAACTTGATATCTTATAGATGCTCTGATGCAACTCAGGTCTAAAGATTGATGAATAATATATAAATTTAATTCATTCCTCTAAGCATATCATTTGCTTCTCAACATACCCTATAACACAACTATGTCTGTCCACAAAATTGGACCCCAATCATTTTATGTATTAAACTTGCCATAAGCAAAAAATCATGATCCATGGTTACAGAATTCAATAAGATCTTAAGCTATATCTTCTGGGAAATTAATTTGGTTATATGGCCATTGGCCTATGCAATTTGAAAAGATTGCCAATGCGATTTGAAAAGATTGCTTAATTGAAAAAGGGTGGATGTATACCCTTCTTATAGAACAATTCATCTGAAACAATGGACACTTGGCTGTCTGTATCTATTAAAGTTATAATTTTAATCTCTCCTAGCAAAATAGTAACTTTGAGATAACTCTTATTTCAGTCTTTAGGTTCAAAATCATCCAAAGCAAATCCTGATAAATTCAACTTTATCAAGTCATTAGATCCCTGCAGTGAGGAACATTATGATGAGGCTCTACTTCATTTAATGGATGGTCCTTAAGTCTGGTCACTGGAATATTTACTTCTGTGCTGGCCCTATAATAAAAATAATGTCAGGTCAAGTGTCTACACCATTATCATATCTCTGATCTCCCACATGATCACCATTATTCCTATATGTCACCTGTCTTCTTGACTGCAATTACTCTGAGTGTTTGCTTGAGTATGATCTAAGTATTGATCCCTAGGCCTATTATAGTTAATACTGGAGAGTAATTAATTCGGGCCACCTCTTTTTGACTTGGATGTGCCATCATAAGCATTCTTTCCAGCTTCCAGAATTCCCAAAATATTCACCACTTCTTCAACAGTATATTGATCAATATCTACCAAAATCTGTTTGTTATGCTGAAGTATGTTTTGGTGCAAAATAAGCACTATCTGAGTTTCAGATAACGGGAATGTTATCAATGTTTTAAACTTGGCAACTTGTTGCCTAAAAACATTAAGTATAGCTCCCCTTGTGACAGCTATATTTTTCATGAAACAAGTGGTGACATATACAATCTTGTTTATCCTCATAAAAATTGGCCATTAAAGTCTTGATGGTAATCACAATAAGTTTGAGGCTTCTCAAACAAAGACCACCACCTTTTCTTTGCTGAAACATAAAGGTGATTTCTAGAAATTGCCAAGTTTTCCTCTTCAAAGAGCACACTCATGTTAAATAGCTTCTCCAATGTGGTTAAATACTCTGTGGGATTCTTATTTCACTTCCCTTGAAAAACATTTACATTAATAAATCAGGAAATATCATGACATGAGAAATGACCACCTATCCCCTGGGATAGATTTACATCACAGCATTCTCTAGAACTGACCATAATCTCTTCATCACGAATTTGACTAAATCCATGATTGGGGCTTCTGTCATTTTCAGAATTCCTCATGGCTACTTTATCATTAGAGTAACTCTTGGTCCTAATAGTATGTCCATTTTTGATTTGGTCTGCCTCCAACTTACAATGTATTTTTCTAAATTCATGACATGTTCACTTTTTGTCTACATGACTGACTTCAATTCCTCAATTTGTACACATAAACTTGTGACATCTTTCCACACCTCATATTTACATTTTTCAAGAATATTAATTTCATTGGATCTTGCACACTCATTGATCTGCATTAATTTCACATGAACATCAAATCTGATGTCGATTTTCTGAAAACAACTGCAGATAGTCCTAGTAACAATGTCCATTTTTTTATATATTTTGTGCACTTTATTATTATTTAAATGTTATATTATTTCTCACACTGATCTTTATTAAGTTGAAATTCTTCCCTTTGAAGATCAACAGCAATTTTAACTTCATTCATCTTGACATATACAACTTGCAAAGAGCACTTCGTGCACACTTAAATGCTTGGAATTCATTCCTTAAAGCCTTATTATACTCAGAGATCTGCATCTGCAAATTCCAACTTTCTTTTCTAGACTCCTCAAATTTTATCAATATCTTTCATTATCTCCTCATTAGATTCATCAAAACTTGCTATCAGTGAAATATCTTCAATTCTGGACCTTCTCTAATGGCCATTGCTTCTTCTCTACACCCCATCAACTCTCCCACAAATTCAATTTTTAATTCCTTAGATTTACTATCTATTCTTGCCTTCAACTCAGCAGAATTACTATCTATTTCAGCATTGCCTGCCTTCAACTCAACAGAGTTAACTTTAAACTTAGCAGAATTACTATCTATTTTGTTATTGACTGCCTTTAATACACCAGAATTAGCAGGACAGCTCGTTTCTCACTTCTTTCATCAGGTTCATTAGGTCAGACAAGCTAACACTAGACCCTCCTGACATTTCATTTGTATTGTTGTTCATAATACTTATGCTACATTACACATATAATAATAAAAAAAGAAATCTAAAGTATTTTAGATTAGATTTACATAACTATCTGAGACTTGGTACCTTTCCCTACCTCCAAAAATATAATCATTACACTGAGCATAGGATAAAATAAAGAGAATACGCATCCTAACAAAAAATGTTTTTGCCTTTGCCCTGAAGATCAAACTCTTCTTTATTATCCTAAAGCATTGATTAAATATCATTAGTATTGTCACATGTCAAAAAATTACTATTATGCTATTGATACTTCAAACCATGTGTATAACTTATAGGGTGATAAAAAAATTTAACCATAATACATTTAAATTCAAAGTACTAAGATTTAAAATTTTGACACTTATGGCTTGAAATGCTTAATTGTAGTAGTGATACCTAAAAATGTTCAAAATATTTGTATGATCCACTCATAGGCATGCCAAATTGATTTGGGTATTATTTCCAGGTCTACATTATATCAAATCCTTGTTACTAATGAACCTTGCACAAGTCAAAAAATTCTATACTATCCTGAAACATATGTGATCTAATTTCAATTACTTGCTAAATATTACTATAACTATCTCCATCACTGACACTGTACAAATATCTACATTTGAACCCACATTGGGGTAAGCACCTTAAGTGTATAGAGCATGAGATAAAAATATAGTTGAGAGATCTTAGACCAACAAAATGCCAATATGAGATGGAAAAAGAATGGAAACTTCATAAAAGTATTGATAATTTGATAATATATATGATTTTGTTGCAAAATTATATGTAAACAAATTACAAAGTAAATTTAATAAATAACAAGAATAAATAGATAAATATCTGATTGGAGCACTGAAATCTAAGGAATCTTTTATTTTATTTGTTTTAAGACATAAAGAAAATGTATTAGTTAAGCTTTGTTTAATGGTAATGGCATGTTTCCATTATATATTTCTGTAGTGAAATAAAAAATTGTTTAAATGGATTGTGACTAGAATCTATTCATCACTACTTGTATTCATTTACAGCCATAAGACAATAATTTACAATGTTGGGGTTATGATAACACACATTATATTAAATTAATTTTACAATCTCCCCTCAAGATATTTACTTTTCATTCATATCATATATTGGTGTGCTTGGGATCTTTTGAATGATTTTATTTTAAATCAATATTAATACTGTTATTAATATGATTCAAATTTACATGAGAAAAAAAATATTTCATAATATTTTATATAATATTTGCTTCTGTCATGTTATTAAAATTTATGTCTTAGAAGAAAATGTATCTCTACAACTATGAATAAATAAATGTTGTCTTTTATAACAAATTTAGAATAATTATGATTCTAATCATTTTAAAATGCCACTAATATATGTCACTATTATGATACAAATATAGTATCTATCTTTGCAGGTATATAATATAACTGAAATAATTTGTAGCTTTACTTAATTTAAAAATGGTTTAGGGTTTCTAAAAAAACATGCAATTATTAATACAAGCATTAAATATCTGCCTGTGGAATATTATAAAAATATTAACAAAGCAATAATAACTAAATATATTTTTTACTAATTTTAAAATTTTTCCAGCATTGTGGTAGAGGTGTTTATTTTATATGTGGAATAATATTGATATTATAATATCCTTTTTCATATGTGTATACCTATTGGATATGTATTAATATATATATATATTTTAAAAAATATCATTTTTCTGAGGCTTTCAATTTTTATTATATCGCATAATTTTTTTGTTTAAAATTGTGTAGTATGTTTAAACAAGACATGGTTTTTATTTAGTGCCTATCTTTAATATTTTACAGATGTGGATATTGATTAAATTTATCTATAGTTTCTTAAAAACATAAATAAATAAATTATTCCAGGAAATATGTGTATGCATATTAAATATCATCTATGTTAAAGTTTACATATATCATCATAAAAGTGTGTGTTTAATTAACTTTTGTGTTATCAGCCATATTAGTAACTCTCGTTATTTACTTAAGAAATAATGCTTTAGTACAGTCATTTTAGATTGCTCTTCTATAGTTATCTTAATTGATATGAAGGTAGGTTTTTTTTAATGTTATAACTATGATGTAGCAATTATTGATTTGTTAATTTTAAAAAAAATTGAAGTAATCCATATCTTCTAGACTGATTAGCATACTTCAAAGTCATATACTCTATTATTTATGGGGAAAAAAGTACAACCTCAAAGATATTAACAGTTTTGAACCTTTGTAGTCAGTTTTCGATAACATTTGTGAGATAACATTGAAAAAAAATATGATTTTTTGCTACTTTATTTAATATTTATGATTATTTTTACACATTAATTGTTTAGTAATTATTTAAAATAAAAAGAATACAAGTATACATTTTGATTTTATATGTATACATTTTATTTTTGAAAACAGAAGTTAATAAATTTGACTGTAATGTTAACAAAAGAAAATCTACACTTTATGACACTGATGGTATAACATCACTACCTGTCAAAATTGACATTGTGGTTAAAAAAAATTTATAGGAATTATAAACTAATTGTAAAATTCTAAAACAGAATTTAAATTTAAAAAAAAAAAGATTTTGTTTAGAAAAAGTCTTGCATACTTTTAGATCATTAAATGATGCTTTATATTTTTTGTTCTTATTATAATCATTCTTTCAATATTTGCAAAGTTCAAATATGATTTTTAGAGTATTTTTTATTTGTGACCTTAAATTAAAAAGAAATCAAATCCAATAAACATTTGAAAGAGTTAATTAAAAAAATTAGTTTTGAAAATGTTATTGTCAGAATTGAACTCTTTTTTTTTAAAAAATATAAATAATATTTTGACAACTTATAAAAGTTTCTCAACAAGAAATAACACTGCTTTAGATATTTGTGGCAAGAATTCAGCTAGCAAGATAAAAACAAAGAATAAAATTATATTATCATTTATCACTACTTTTCTTTTTTGATATAAAGTACATTAACTTTGTTTACTTTTCTTAAAGTCTGAAGGTTTTTCTTCAAGTCGATTGGGATCTTGTAATTGTTTTATACTTAAGATGATCATTCTATTGATTTGTAATTCAAAATTATTGGGCCAATGGATTACTAAAAAGAAATAATTATGAAAAGATTAATAATTTCTGGTTATTTATTTAATCCATCTAATTTCTTGAAAAATCTGGTTGATAAAGAAAAAGGTGTTTTTAGCAACTTTTTAGTAAGGCATTATAATTTGAATATATCGATTAATAATTTTGTTTTCTTGTTAGTAAGTCAATTCCTTTAACTATGACTGCAAAGTACTTGTTATTGTACTAGAACAATAATTATTAAATATGGTCATAGAGTCCAAAATACAAAACAAAATTGCGAAGATAATAATACTCTTCCGTTTTCTACGACCATAATAAAACATGTATTTATGGTTTTAATTTCACTTATAATAATGTAAAAATATTGCAAATTGAAAGAAATAACAGTAAATAAAAAAATAAATGAAGTTATGCTAATATATAAGTACAGGCAAAACTTAATCAATAGGCGGGTAGCTAACATTAAAATCACGGAATTATGGGAAAGTTGACCTTTTAAAATACTAGTTGACAAAGACTACAATGATAGTCAGTCGAAAGCCTCCTAAGCGACAATTATATTTTTTTATCCTTTTAATTTAATTACTGTATTTACTAATATTTAATTATAAGTTTATATGTGTGTGTGTGTTGAAATGAAGGTTTTGTCTATAATTCTTAAAAATTTTGGGAACAATAATGTACAATATTAAATTATAACTGAAACACAGGCTTATTATACACCTATGTCTATATATGTAATATATAGGGTATATGAGCACAGACTTTCACACCACCCACCACTCTCCACTCTATCTCATAACACTGATACACTTGAACACATATATGTCGAAGATTTTTGTGATTATTTATCTTCGACATATATGTGTTCAAGTGTATCAGTGTTATGAGATAGAGTGGAGAGTGGTGGGTGATGTGAAAGTCTGTTTTCATATACCCTATATATTAAATATTAAATTATATAATTATAAGTATGTTTGGATAATTGTTACAAATATTATTTTATCTAATAGATCAATAATAATAGTATTTGATACTGCACTCAGTTGTTCCTGAAATTTTTCATGAGTTATAATATATATCCTCACAAAATTCCCAGCACAATCATAAGTCATTTTTCCATGCCATCATCATTTTCAATGACCATTGATCAAATGCCGAGTGAAGGACTTTCCAAGTTTAATCTAATTTCTTCAAGCCTGAGCTTCATCATATCATATAAAAAAAGCTTCCTTAATTAAGCCATCTGTTTCATATGTATTATTTTTTTCGCGTTTCATATACAACGAATCAATTTTGTTTCTCCGGTCCCTTCAAAAATGATTGAATGAATGTTTCTTTGTATTTAAATGAAAACAATCTAAAGAAAATAACGTGCAGAATTCTTAGATTGTTCCAAGATCAATTCAATACCTTTTCAGGATCTACTCTTATTTTATTTAGTTTTTCTATTTTTTAATCCACCTACTTACATTTTTAAAATCTAATTAAAGCTTTTGAATTAAGTAAAAATTTAATATTATTTAACAAAGTAATCCTTATTTATAATTCTGATTTGCATTATAAAATACATCAATAAGCTGTAGTTAATTTATATATAGCATTACAGATATAAGATATTAAAATATTAATACACCGTATCAGATTGTATGTTTTTTTAGAGTGCATATAGTCGCTCTTACACCTTTCTCAATGATGACTTTTCCAGTATCATTATGAAATGTAATTGTTGCTGTTGCATTTTTATAAATATTCTTTACAATATGACAATATCCTGGGTCTATACCTTGATGATCCAATGCTTTAATGACTGAAGAAATGTTTATAGAATCAAATACCTTTTCAAAATCTACAAATCCAAAACATAATGACAACTCATATTCATTTGTCCTTTCTATAACTTCTCTCAATACCTGAATATGATCTACTGTACTAAAACCACTTTTAAATCCAGCTTGTTCTCTTGGTTGATGGAAATCCAATGTTCTCTGTAGACGAGTTGTAATTATCTTGGTAAAAATTTTATATAAAACTGATAAAAGGCTGGTAGGTCTGTAATTTCTAATATCTCCAAAACTTTTTACAGCAGTGCTGCAAAAAGTATTTTGTGGATTAAAATGGGAAATTAAAGGAGTGAAAGTAAATGGAGATTATTTAAGTCATTTAAATTTCGCAGATGATGTAGTTGTTTTTGCAAATAATGCTTCAGAGCTGCAAGAAATGTTGCAGGAGTTATCAGATAAAAGTCAGAAAGTAGGACTAAAGATAAATGTTAAAAAGACTAATGTAATGTTTAATCGATTTGCTCAAAATATGAAAATAAAGATTGATTATGATGAATAAGAAGAAGTTAACAGTTACAAATACCTTGGTCAGATTATTAATACAGACTGAAACATAATGGAGGAAATTAATCATAGAATTAAACTTGGTTGGAGTGCCTTTGGTAGAAATAACTTGATACTAAAAGGAAATATGCCTATGTGTTTGAAAAGGAAGGTTTTTAATAAATGTGTTTTACCAGTTCTTATCTATGGATCTGAAACTTGGACACTTAATAGAAGAGCAATACAGAGACTTCAGACCATTCAAAGAAGTATGGGGAGATGTATGTTGTGAGTAACAAGAAGAGATCAAAAACGCAATGTATGGGTAAGAGAACAAACAGGTGTTACTGACCTCATTGAAAAAATTAAAAGATTGAAGTGGAGTTGGGTTGGACATATTGCTAGAAGAGATGATAATAGATGGACAATTGAAATTTTAAACTGGATTGCTAGAGATTGTAAAAGACCCAGAAAAAAACCACATGTGAGATGGATGGATGAAATAAGAAAGTGTGCAGGGGGGATGTGGAGAAGAGAAGCTAAAGATCGTAGAAGATGGGTTAAATTTGGAGAGACCTTCATCCTGCAGTGGATTGATAATGGTTGATAATGAAGGTGATGATGATAGTCGCTCTTAATAAATTCATTACTTAAAACAGCACTGACGTGCACTATATGTATATAAATAAATAATTAAATATGTATCTGAAAATATTCTTCTCATTATTACTCTCCTTCAAATAAATTAATAATCAGAAAAGGACAATTGCCACAGAACGTCAAATTCTCTCAAACGTCATTATCGTCATTCATCATATTTTGTTACGATTTTATCCGTAAGTGTACAATTCTCATACAATCTAAATGACCATTTAAAATCAATATTTTGGTTAATATTAATATAAAAATTTCTACTTCAATAAAAGATCATTAATAATATTGATATATTTGTCTTTAAAAAAATGGGAAAACCTCATTTAGATTGGATGAGAGGTGATCATTTGTAGATTAAGTCATATCAAACTTAAATAACTGCCTGTTAGTAAAATATTAAATATTTGCATATATATATATATTATTTCTTTTTGTTTTGATGTTTGGGGCATATGTATGTATATTCATCTGTAAAACATTTAAGCTATTATAACGTTGATATAGCGGTCATTACAAATAATCGAATAACTCGTATATATAATTTAAAGTAACCAAAGAGTTAAGTTTATTAATTTTTGCAATTAGTAATATTTTTAATGTTATCTAAATTAATTAATTAAAACGAATATGTGATACGTGTAAATTTTACTGCAAAATTTAAATTTCTTTTTCATCTTGTATTTTTCCATTCGAGTTTCAATAACAAATATTTTTTCAAAGCAAAGCAACAAGTTTTTAAAAATAAAAAAAAATAGGTCCTTTGTTAAGTTAATTTAACTTAAAACTAAGAAAAAGCACAAAAATAAATTACTGACGCTTATTTTAATAGATGTTAATCCTATGTACTGTTAAACCAACCGAGACTTGGAATCATATAGAAAATTAATAATAGTAAAATATATATTTTTTTTAATTTTTTTTTTAAAAAATGTCAGTATTTCAAAGATCAGTATTTTTAAATATATATATATATTAATCAAATTTATTTAATATTCTATATGATTTTAGTGACTTGCTGAAAAGTAGGTTACACGACTTTACAGAATCATTTGTCAAAAAGTATTATGATCAAGCATTAAGTATTTCATTATCAGCATTAGAAATTGTCTCTGCCGTTTCCTTACTGCGACAGAAAGGAATTAAAGGTTCTGTTATTAATAGTTGTTTTTTAAAGCCATATAAATACAGACATCCCAATAAACTAACGTAAATAATTAAACTTGGTAAACTTCACATAGTATTATAAAGTTCAAACTATTAATAGTAATCATAGCTACTAATTTAGGCTCTATAATACTAGATAGCGTTCATTAGTTAGTTACCCATGTTATATTGTGGTAATGTTTATTTATAATACATCTGGCAATCGAATTATTTCTGTTGCACTTTGATAAATCTTTTTATAATATGACCGGTACTTGAGTACTAAATCTACAACGTGTGGGAAATAGGAGACCTTTTCACGCCCGAAATAAATTATAGAATCAATGCCTTTTCCTAATCTACAAATTCAAAGCATAATAGTAAATCATACTAATTTATCCTATTATCCTAAAGCGACTTTTAATCTTCATTTATTCTTTTGGTTGGTTTGATTCCAAAGATCTCTGTAGTTGAATTGTAATGATCTTAATAAAGATCTTGAATAAAATTGATAGCAGACTGATTTCTATTATCTTTTTCACTTTTCGGAAATATCAATATTATCTACTGAATCCATTTCAGTTATCTGATAAATTTTTATTATGTAAACATTTTGTATATAGCTTTGCAATAATTTCTTCATTTTTTTAAGATCTGAATAATAATTCTAATATTTTCTTGGAGTTTTTTTATTCTTCATAGCTTTAATTGTGTATTTCATCTCTTCATATAAAATATTTGATATTTGTAAAGATTTTATAATTTTAAGAGCTATTTTGTTTTCTTTTTTTTTTTTATCATTATATAGTTTTTTTTTAGAACTCTTTTTCACATTTTATGATACCATTTTTATTTTCATAATAGTGCTATCCTTTTTTCATATTGCTAAAATTATTTTTATTTTAATATCAAGATTTTTTTTTTTTTTTAAATATTTTTTTATAGCTTTCTTACCAATTCATAATTATATTTCCTTTCATCATCATTAATTTCTCTTTTTTAGCATTAACAGTTTTCCATATCAAATTTTTCAAAATTTATAATTTTAAATATTTCCATATTGTTTCTTCTTTAATTCATAGCTGTATCAATTGAAAATCTACCGGCGAATGTTTCTTTTTTATATATCATCTATTTGATTGAATGTAAGTATAATTTATATACTTGGAATTTAGATATAACTATAAGGGATTTGAACACAGACTTTCAAGCTTTCTTCAGCTATCCACTCTATCTCATACAACTGATACACATGACTACATTCATGTGAAAAATATAAATAATCATCAATATACATATTTTATGCTGAACTAGCACTCATCAGTTGATCCAGATCATCATCTCCTACACACACATATATATATAATGATAAATCTGGACCAACTGATGAATGCTAATTCAGCATGAAATATGGATATTGGAGATCAATTAACTTTTTCACATTTTGTGGACACGTGTACCGGTTGTATACGATAGAGTGAATAGCTGAAGGGAGCTTGAAAGTCTGTGTTCAAATCCTTTATGATTATATCATCTATTTGTATAAAACAGTGTTTCCCAATGTGAGGCCGATGCTCCACAAGGAGGCAATTCGATTGTTAGGGGGGGGGGCAATTCAAAAATGGACTCGTCCAGAATTTAAGTTAACCGTATGGCGACTCTCAGTCGCTACTAGAGCGGAGTAAACATCCAGTATAAGTAACTTCTGTCCGTCATGTTCGTAGCTGTGATTTCACTGTTAGATGCTAGATTGAACTATTGGTTATGCTGGGATCGCACTTTAGTATTGTTTCGCAGTATCGCTCAGCATTTACCATTGGTGGTAATTTGAAATAAGCCACGTTAAATTGTTGTAAAAGTCTCGTTGTTTTAATATATATATATATAAGTGATATATAAATGGTATGTAAATTTAATTGGTGATTTTTATTAATTTCAGTTTTAGAAGCATCATTTTCCAGAAAAATTTGTCAAATTAAAAAGTATGTTTTTTTGCAGTGAAGTAAATGTGTCAAACATATTTAAATATGCAATTGTAGTCTACGTTTGCTCCAATTCATATTATTTTTTTTAGTTTTTAAGCAAGCAAGAAAAAAAATTCGTCAGTATTCGGAGAAATATTGAAAATTTGGTTTCATACCTGCTGTCAACGATGAACCGTCACCTTTTTGTCTTTTATGTCAACAATGCTTGACTAATGAGTCAATGAAACGAGGTCGTCTTGAAGCACATTTGAAAGTGAAACATAATGCTTATATTAATTCAGATTTGAATTACTTTCAAACTTTAAAGAAAAACTTTGAAAAAAGAGTAACACTAAAGTCTCTATTTACTACTCATAATACAATTGTCAATCGTATTCTTATGGCTAGTTATCAAATTTCATTGTTCATTGCTTAATCTGGGAAAAATCATACTATAGGAGAAAATTTAATCAAACCATCAATATCAGCATTTCTTAAAACAGTTCTGGAAAAAGATGATAAAGACGTGAAAGCTATGCCACTGAATAACAATGTTGTTAGAAGAAGAATAGCCAAAATAAGTGAGGATATTGAAATACAACTTGTTAAAAAGCTGAAAACAAGAAAATTCTCGATGCAAAGGGGTGAATCAACTTTGAGAGGCAGTGAGGTGTATTTGGTATTGATAAAGGTGATTTTGCTGAAGAAATGTTGTTCTGTGAATCATTAGAAAGCACCACTACCTCTAAAGATATATATAGTAGGCTAAAAATTACTTAGATGTCAATAATACACCAATGAAAAATATGTTTGCTTAAAATTGATAAAAAATAAGAGTCCAGAAATGTTTCTTGTACATTGTGTTATTCACAGGGAAAACCTGGTAGCTAAAAACATTTCTCCTGTTCTAAATGAAGTGCTAAATTTAGTCATAAAGTGTATCAATGTTAAAAGAAATTATTTCACACTCATTTGTGCATTAAAATTGTATCAATGTTATTAAAGCTAGTGCAAATGTGAACTCTCTTTAAGTTATTTTGTGAAGAATAAAATAAAGATCATGTGAAACTTATACTTCATACTGAAGTAAGATGGCTCTCGAAAGGGAATTGCTTGAAAAGATTTATGGAACTATTTGATACTCTTAGTGATTTTTTAAGGGAGAAATCTGAAATGAAATATCTGTTAACGATCGATGGTAATGCATTTGTGAGTTATTTAGCTAAAATCTTTGAAAAACAAAATATATTAAATAAACAACTTAAGGAATAAATAAAACTCTTGTCAATGCAAAAGCGAAAATATTTGGTTTTATTACCTTTATCGAATTATGTCAAACATATATTTATAACAGAAGTTTTGAAAAGTTTCATTGGCTCCAAAAATGTGAAGTGACTGGTACTGCTATACATGTTATTGTTGATCATCTAAAAATTTTATCGGCTGATTTAAAAGAAAGATTTTGAGATTTGAAACAAATTGATTTTCCAACTTGGATGATGCAGCCAATGTTAGTGGATTTGTCTGACATTTCAAATATGCAGTATCAAGAAGAACTTGCAGAAATGCAAAATGTTGAGTCATTTAAAACTTTATTTGATATAAAAAGAATGATGGCATGGCTTTGTGAGAAAACCTAAATCAAATATCCAAATGCAACTAAATGTGCAAGAGAACTATTGCTGCCGTTTCCATCTTCATATTTAGCTGAATGCAGATTTAGTGCCATAAATTATTAACTGCTAAAAAAAAAAGAAATAGGCTGGATATAAAAAAACGGGGAGATTTGAGACTGCAGTTAACTTAATTGGAACCTGACATAAAATCTCTTTGCAGCAAGCATCAAGTGCAAGGATCTCACTAAATTTAAATAATTACTAATAATTAAAATAATATAGAAAAATCTTTTATTAAAATTATTTTGTATTTGAATTTCAATTTTTTATTATATGTTTTGAAAATTTATTTATTTTGCTCAATAATTTCCTAGTTATTTTGTCCTAAAACCTATCATTCAAGTTTTTTAATGAACATTTCAATTTTTGAATATTAAAAATTATGTATACGTCAGGGAGGCATAAGAATTTTAGAAAGACTTTGGTGGGACACAGTACAAAAAAGGTTGGGAACCACTGGTATAGAAGTTCCTAATGGAGCATTAGTTATCTTCTTACTGATTTGGATCAAACGATAAACTTGAAGTTTATTAATATTTTTAAATAATTTTCACATACTAGCTTAAACTCAATGGAAAATTGTAGTAAGAATAGGAATATTAAATTTTAATAATATATTTCTAATACCATTAAAAATGTATTTCATATTTTATTAATCAAGCTTATTTCTTGTATTAAATCTATTAAGTGCATTACAGACCTGAAATACTATATTTTCAGTAATCAAAATCCAACTTTGCTTATACTTTATGTAGATGCTCCCATATCCATTTTTCTTTTATGGTGTTCTTTTTTAAAAATAAAAAAAGAATTCATAATAAACAAATTTTTTCAGCAAATTTCATTAAATCTGTTTCCCCTTTTTGTCTCCATATCCAAATTTAATCACATCACATTGAATCCTTGTGAGCGACTCCTTCATAGCAATAAGAACTTGGAACAAAAACTTGATTTAACCACACTTAGTATTTTTCATTAAATGGAATAACTATTCTTGCTTCTCTCTCTTATATATCATCAGTCTTCATATCCTTATTCTTTTAATTTTTATTTATAATAATTAAAATGTACTTTCAATATTTATTATTTTATAATAAAGTACAATGTCTACTTTTCAAATCTACTGCCTTTTTACCTTTTTTTTAAACTTCATACAAAACCCATAATGTCTCTTACAATATTAAGCAACTCCAAAACATATAATTTCCCTTTTCTTGAATGTGATCTGTAATTGTAGATAATCAAATAAAAACGTCATATTCAAATGACAATCCATGTCTGTAACATGGTTATTGTTAATATCTCTACTTCCTTCAGCAACCTTTGAATTTGTTGGCGATTCTCCAGTTTCCAGGTTGTCAGACTATAAAATATTTTTTATCTGTCGTTGGATTGTAAATGTAAATAAAAATAATTATTCATACATGCAATACTTTGCCTTCAAAAATTCATGCTAAAAAGCAGCCTATTGAGTACATGGTTAGCACATGAATAATTATAGTAATAATAACAATTACAAAAATAACTATATAGTTGACATTATGATTTTACTCTATTTAGTACATTTAAGGCTAAACTTTAAAGCCTTACATGATTTAGTGCAGTGATAGAGTGGCAATCTCTGGAACTCACGGTTATGGTTTGGGCTCTACTCTGATATTTTCCGTGCTAACTTCTTATGAACCCCCAAGTAATAAACCAATTGATTAATTAATAAATATGACCTTAAAGAGGAATCAAAGAGTCTCTTTTCAATTAATAGCAAATTATTTTCGGCAACTACTTAACATGCAGATATGCATTTAACATCAAAGCTTTCAATCGAATTTTTGTTGTTGTTATTGTTTTTATAAATCTTATTTTAAAGTGAAAGAAAATTTGGTAAGTTTCGTAAGAAAAAAAAGGAAATGATTAGAATTAGTCTCAAACTGACTAACTAAACAATAGACTAAGGATAAACAGTTTTTATATTGTTCAATAATTCTTTCTACATCCATGATTATGCAATGGAAAGATCTTTGTTCTTTGAATACTAATAAGAAGAAGAATAGAGTGCTCTACTTCATTTATTTTTCATTTTTTCCACCGAGAATTAATCCAAAAATCATTTGTTCATTAGCAAATTAATTTATTCAATGATGTAAATGTTTAGAGCTTTTTCTGACTGAAATTTTACTAAATCGGTAGAATCAAAATATTACGAAAATTGTTTAATATAAGGAAAAAAATGGCTCTAATAAATTTATGACATGGATTGGCAAACATCGATAAATTATTGGTCATAATATTAAGTGTTATTATTTAAACATTTGCCATCTGATAGTTTCTTTAAAAAGAAAATTTATCACACACATATATATACTGTGTGTAAATGGTTTTCGAATATTTTCATTGAGAAAAAATGTTTTCATATAATTTTTGAATGGGAGATTCCATGTTTATAGCTGAAAACTATTTTGAACCGTTAACATGTGGACTTAAATAATTCGCTTGAAATAAATACAGCCTATCTTATTTTTCAAGTATAGATTTTGAAGCCGATAAAAAAATTGCTATTCTATGACACCAATCTTATGAAACTATTATAATAAGTAGCTGGCGTTTTAACATAATTTTTTTTTTTTTATTTAAAAAAACTATATTTACATTTGATTCAGTACATACATCGTAACAATCATTACTTTAAAAAATAAATTAAGTATCCCCTCCTTAATATGGAGTGAAGAAGTATAGGAAATTAAAAAGAATTTAAGAGAAGATGCAACTAGTCAAAATAGTTTCGGACATATACTCGAATGAAACGATCGTCTTTAAAAATCGTATGTGAATATATATATAATATTCTTGACTTCTAATTAAATTGATGTTTTTATTCGAAGAGATTATTAAGTATTATAAAAATAAAAGAATGAATAATTGGAGATAAGCTCAACTGAACATAGTAGAGATAGCTCAAAAGCAAAATGGACGGGGGGGGGGTCAGATTAAATGTCATGTAACAAGAAAAAAGTAAAAAGCAATAGATTAGATTTTTAGTCGAAGAATCTTGCTTTATTATCGTTTAAAATAATATTAATTGTCATCCAAACTTAAATAATATATCCCTAAAGAAAAAACTAATACATTTAATTATGCCTATGACTGTAGCTAATCAAATAACTATTTGATATTTAAAGAAAACTAAAGAATCCTTGCTAATATGTCAAAAAATAAATGCGTGCTTTAAAAATTAATCTTAATTATTATTTTAATGCAATAAATAATATAACTTTAATATTAAGAACGTATATAATATATAATTTTTTAATCAAATTATCATTGGCATAAAATTTTTAAAACAATTTTAATTATTAAAGATGCAGAATTTCTAAGTAATTTCAATTAAGTCACTTCTCAAATTAATTGAAAATTTGGAAAGATAAAGAAATATAATGGTTGTCATGGAAACAATAGTTGGGATTTGCTCAATAACTTCTTTTTAGCATAGATCTTATATTTTGCACGTACAATTTTAATTTAACCGTTAATTCTAATATTCTTTGTAGCACGTATCATTTCCAACACATGCAATATATTATACATAATGCGACAATAATACATATTTATATTGAATGTGTGTGAGTATAATTATGTGCGTTTTTGTGCAGAAAGATTAATACACTTAGATTACATATTATGTATGTATGCTATGTTGACGTCAGCAGTTGCTATGTGATAGTACCTGGAAACATGGCGAAGCAGCAAGAATAAGATTTGGGGAAGCAAAAATAATATTTAATTGCGAGCTGCAAAACGAATGTTTTAAAGAGCAGTACAGGGCTTTTTTACAGGTCTTTATAGTACAGTTTGCCTGCAAATTCGCTGAATGAAACGTTTTATTATTATTTTTAATGATGCAGAGAACTAATTCTGTTTTAAATTTTCCAAGGGGGGGGGGGTAGTGGCTTATAAATACTATTTTATTATTTTTAATTAGTCATGCTTTTTTTAAAAAAAAAAAAATCCACATTTTTTAATGTTTTATATAGTCAGTACTCTTCTGTATGCTTGATTAAATATTGTGAATGAATTCCATTCCGCTCTAATTATATATATAAAAAAAAACTTCTAAATATAATACGTGTTTATGAAAATCTTTTTTCTTTATCAAACTTAAAGAAGATTCTATTCAGAGAGACCACACATCTTATATCCATATTGTTTCTATAAACAGAACCAAATAATATATCAAGAAACTGGAGTTTACAGCGAAAAATGCGGCGGGAAAAAAAATAGCTCCGTGCGCAAGTTGGTACGCACTCTTCTATAAAAGTTCATTCCTAGGGAGAAACTCCGCCATTCATGTTTATATATCAAAACATCGCCATTTAAATAAATTATTTCATGCAATATGTATTAAATTATCTATTTTTAAAATTGTAATTAGTTATTTATTTGAATATGATATAAAGAAAAAATAATAATTTTAACGCATTTTTTTTTTATTGACTATCATTTTGATTGGATGCGATAATTTTAAGAATGATTTTGTAATATATGAATGAACTTAGGAGTTAGAAAAAGATGAATGAAATAGCCTTCCATTCATAAACTAATATTTTTGTAAATTATCAAACATTTTAATAATTTCACATCTATATATATTTTTTTATTTTATTTTTTTAAAAAAAAATCTTAAATTATCTTTTTTTAAATTCAAGTGATGATTAAAATTTAAAAACGGCTTATCTGACTTTTTCTCTAGCTGCTTCTTCATTTGTAAATTTTTCAATCCAACTCAGTCTTCATAAGAAATGCGTTTTAGATCACATATTTCAAAAATTGTAAATACATTGTTAAAATATATATATCTAGTTAATCTTTAATAAATAAATTGAATTTAACTTACTGTCACATTCGGATAAGAGCGTAAATATCCATCCATTCAGTTATATTCAAATCCACCTCAAGGAAACAATTTTAAAAACCTACGCGTTTAATAACCCTTTCGCGTCCGTGGCTTTATCTTAAAGATTACCCAAAACGCAAGTACATTTAAATATCAAAAATATGTATGCTTACTCAACTCAATACATAATCGTTTATTTGATTTTTAAAAATATTTATTAACTCATAAGTATAAAAGCAATATGATTTTCCATTCAAATGTGATTTTAAAATGAGGGGGTGGGGGTTCATGGTATGCATCTATCTGCCACGACTACGATCTGTATTCGAATCTGATCCCGGTAAAACTTAAAATTTTCAAGTTTTAATTAAACCTATGATATGTTTTTTTTTTAAAAAAAAAAGTTAACAGCCCTTTACCAATCCAGTTAACTATCCAATCCTGGTTGAAAAATAGATATTTAATTATTCCCAACTAAAGATAAATCAGTGATAGAAAAGGATTAAACCCACATTTCACAGTAATTAGCAAATCTGATGAGTAATGACTTTTTTTTTCCTGCTGATTTATCAGAGGTTGTCAGAGACTTTTGTTTATACAGTGAATTTATTTAAAGGTTATTTTTATCTATATAGAGACAGTGAAAAGAAAAAGAGAGCAGACAAGTTCTATTTATTTGTCATAGTATCAATTGTGAAGAGGAGTTCAATAAATTAGACTACTCAGCAGTCTCATTCAGATGGTCAGAGAAAATCAATTTATGAATCTTTATGTTTCCACCCATTTATTCTTAATGTTAGACTGATTATTTAAGAACATAAAATATCAGCAATATATTTCATTGATAATCCACGACTGAAAAAAATACTCCAAATACTTTAATAAGTGCTTCATAACAATATGGTTAACTCATTTAATTTGATCTTGGAACTTTTATCCTCCAGATAGAAGTAGTCGCATACATATTTAAAAATAATTTCATGGGAACTTGAATTATCTATTGATTAGGGATCTTGGTGATCTCATCTTCTAATTTTTAAATTTAAAAGTCTTATATCCTACTTAAAATTGTTCTATATTATTGATTACTCCCTTTTTTTCATCTTTTTCTTTATCTCTGTCCCTTTTCCTTTCTCTATTTTGCTGTATGCCAGTTATTCTCCTTTTTCACTTTTTGGAAAATATTAATGCCTTTTCATGATGATTTTATTAAGATGCTTACAATTACAGATCATTTTCAAGTGAAGGAAGACAGGAAGAATTGGAAGAAGAACTGTCCTATATTAAATGAGACATTATTGGACTTTGTGAAGTTAGAAGAAATGGTGAAGAGACAATTGATTATTTAAAAAAAATGCATAAATATTGAAAGTACGAGTAGAATTTCTTATAAATAAAAAGTGAAAGAATGACATTGTGGAGTTGATGGGGTATCGGATAGAGTGGCAAGATTAATTATTCAACTTAATAGCAGATATCAAATGCATATAATTCAAATTTAAGCCCCAACAAATTTTCATAGTGATGAAATAGTTGAAGATTTTTATACAGATGTACCAAAGACTTTTGTTCAGAGTAAACAACATCTTAAAATAATATGGGAGACTTTAATGTTAGAATTGGTAAACAAATAAAAGATGAAGGTCCTGTAGGTAAACTTGGTTATGGTAATAGAAATAAGAGAGGACATAGACTTGTGGAGTTTACAGAAGAAGAAAAACTTTATATTATGAATTCTTTTTTTGAAAAAAAAAATTAAAAGAAAATGACTAGGAAGCATCAAAATGAAGGTACAGCAGAATTGGATTATATTTTGACTAGCAGAAAATATTTATTTCAAGATTGTAATGTCCTTAATAAATTCAACACAGGAAGTAATAATCTATTAGTAAGATGTAAGATACATGTTAATGCAAAAATAAAGAGATAAAAATTATTTTTTTAAAAAGCAACAATATTTACAGATGATATTCCTAATCTTCAGAAACATTTTAATGAATTTAAATTAGAACTTGCAAATCATTTTCAAGTATTAGTAGATTCTGAACATGATTCAGATTTGAATGAAATTAATAGAAAAATAACTGATACACTTTCAAAAACTGCAATAAAGGTAGCTGGTAAAAAAAAAAAAAACAGCAATTGATCAATAAACTTTTTACTGAGACTTGAGAATTTATGAAGAAAAGAAGGAAGGAATATGAAGATATATAAAAATGATGCATTAAGAAGAATTTGAATGTCTCGAATTTTGTAAAAAGATGCGAAAAAGAGTTAATAATGATATAAGAAAATATAATTATGAATTAGCAAGGAAAACTACAGAAGAGAATAAAAATCTAAAGAGTGTAAAACAACATGTTGGTATCGGTATGAAACTTATATCTGCAGTAAGAAAAAAAGATGGAATTTTTACTAAAAAGAGAGAAGACATCAAGAAATGTGTAGAAGAACCCTATCAAGAATTATATAGTAATAAAGAACAAGTACCTCCTAAACTATTATATCCTCTGAATTGTTCGGGATTTTAAATGAAGAAGTGAGATATGCAATTAAATTTATGAAAAAGGGAAAGTTCCAGGCAATGGTGGAATTATAATCAATATCTTAAAAGAAACAAATAAAGAAATAGAAATTTTTTTGGCAAAGTTATATACCAAATGTCTAAATGATAAAGAAATACCAGATAATTGGAACAATGCAGCATTAATATTATATTTTAAAAAGGTAATAAGGAAGATATTAGAAATTACAGACCTATCAGTCTTTTATCACTTTTATGTAAAAAATTTTATTAAGATAATTATAAATTATTCACAGAGAGAAAACTTTGAATTTCAACTAACCAAAAGAAGAAGCTGGATTTAAAAATGTTTTTAGTACAGTGGATCATATCCAAGTATTAAGAAGTTATAGAAAGAAGCAATAAATATGAGTTGTCATTATGCTTTGGATTTGTAGATTATGAAAAAGCATTTGATACTATAAGCATTTTTAATGATTAAAGCATTGAATCATCAAGGTATAGACACAGGATATTATTATATTCTGAAGAATATTTATAAAAATGCAACAGAAACAACTAGAATACATAATGATACTAGGAAGGTTAATATTGAGAAGGGTCTGAAACAGGGTGACTCCATATCTCCAAAACTTTTTACAACAGTGCTGCTGCAAGTATTTTGTGGATTAAAATCGGAAGCTAAAGGAGTGAAAGTAAATGGAGATTATTTAAGTCATTTAGATTTTGCAGATGATGTAATTATTTTTGCAAATATTGTTTCAGAGCTTCAGGAAATGTTGCAAGATTCGTCAGATGAAAGAAAAAAAGTAGGACTAAAGGTAAATGTTAAAAAGACTAAAGTAATGTTTAATGGATTTTTTCAAAAGATGAAAATATAGATTGATTATGATGAGTTAGAAGACGTTAACAACTACAAATGCTTTGGTCAGATTATTAGTGTAGATGGAAACATAATAAATGAAATTAATCATAGAATTAAACTTGGTTGTTTTTGGTAGAAATAACTTAATATTAAAATGAAATATGCCTATGTGTTTGAAATGGAAGTTATTTGATAAATGTGTTTACCAGTTCTTACTTATAGATCTGAGACTTGAACACTTAATAGAAAACAATGCAGAGATTTCAGACCAGTCAGTGAAGTATGGAGAGATACATGTTAAGAGTAATAAGATATCAAAATGCTGTACATGATTAAGAGAGCAAACAGGTGTTCCTGACATCATTGAAAGAATTAAAAGACTGGAGTTGGGCTGGACATATTTCTAGAAGAGATGATAATAAATGGACAATTGAAATCCTAAAACTGATTCCAAGAGATTGTAAAAGACCCAGAAAGAGAGCATATGTGAGATGGATTGATGAAATAAGAAAGTGTGCAGGGGTGGTGTGAATAAGAGAGGCTAGAGATCAGAAAAGATGGACTAAACTTGGAGAGACCTTCATCCTGCAGTGGATTGATAATGGTTGATGATAATGATGAATACCAATTTATAAAATCAGCAATGTCAATTTCAAACCAAATCCATTCATCATCTTTTATATCTCCTTTTTGTAATAATACTTTTTTGTTTTAGTTCCAATGCATTTTTTTATCTATGTATAATTTTCAACTATTATCGACCCACAGTAGGATAAAGGTCTGTCCAAGTTCAATCCATCTTCTTCAATCTCTAGAAATCTATTTTTCACATCAGTCCAGCATACTTCCTTATTTCATCCATCTATTGCACAAGTGATTTTTTTCTAGATCTTTTAATCTCTTGATATCAGTAAGAATTGTTTATTTTCCCACCCATGTATTTCATTTTAACTCTCTTTTTGTTACTAACATGCATCTCTCCATACTTCTTTGAGTGGACTGAAGTCTCTGTATTGTTTCTCTGTAAAGTGTTCAAGTCTCACAATCATAGGTAAGAACTGGTAAAACACATTTATTAAAAACTATCTTTTTCAAATCCATAGGCATATTTTCTTTTAATATTAAGTTATTTCTATCAAAAGCACTCCAATCAAGTTTAATTCTATCATTAATTTTATCCATTGTGTTTCCATCTGTAGTAATAATCTGACGAAGATATTTGTAGTTGTTAACTCTTTCTTAATCATCATTATCACTTTTTATTTTATTTTTTAAAAAAAAAACTCCATTAAACATTACTTTAGTCTTTTTAACATTTACATTTAGTCCTACTTTCTTACTTTCATCTGATAACCCTTGAAACATTTTCTGAAGCTCTAAAGCATTATTTGAAAAAACAATTACATCATCTGCAAACCTTAATGACTTAAATAATCTCCATTAACTTTTATTCCCTTAGCTTTCCATTTTAATCCACAAAATGCTTTTTGCAAAACTGCTGTAAAAAATGTTGATGATCCAATCTAATCACTCAAGAAATGTTTATAGAATTACATGCCTTTTTATAATCTACAAGTTTAAAGCATAATGGTAACTCATATTTCTTGGGTTTTTTATCTATAACTTCTCTCAATACTTGGATATGATTCACTGTACTAAACCACTTTTAAATCCAGCTTGTTCTTTTGGTTGGTTAAAATCCAAAGTTTGCTGATCAGTTGGTAAAATGTTTGTATATAACTGATAAAAGATTGATAAGTCTGTAATTTCTAATATCTTCTTTATCACCTTTTATTGGTATTATTCTTCCAATCATCTGGAACATTTTATCGTTTAGACATTTGATATATAACTTTGTCAAAAATGTTTCTATTTCTTCACCTGCTTCTTTTCAGATATGATTATAATTACATCTTTATCTGGACTTTTTCCTTCTTTATAAATTTAATAACATGTCTCACTTCTTCATTTAAAATCCTGGGCAATTCAGAAGATATAATAGATAAAGGGAATACTTGATCTTTCTTACTATATAATTCTTGATAGAACTCTTCTACCCATTTCATGATGTCAACTCTCTTTTTAGTAATAGTTCGATCTTTTTTTTTATTGCAGATATTTTTTCTACCAATTTCAAAATGCTGTTTTATACTTTTGAGACTTTTATTCTCTTCTATAACTTTCCTTATTAATTGACAATTATACTTTCTTATATCACATCAACTCTTTTCCGCACCATTTCACAAAATTTTAAATATTCAATCTTTCTTAATGCATCATTTTTATGTATTTTTATATTTTCTCTTTTCTTTATAAATTGTTCTCTCAAGAGAAATTTTATTGCTTAATTGATGCTTTCTTGTAACAACTATTTTTCCTACAGTTTTTAAAAGTGTATTAGTTATCTTTCTATTGGTTTCGATAAAATCTGAATGATGTTCAAAATCCGTTAATATTTAAAAACGATTTGCAAGTTTTAATTTAAGTTAATTGGAATGTTTAATACTGTTTTTCTTAATAATTATTGTCTCTCTAATTTTGTATTAACACTTATCTTACATCTCTACATCTCACTAATCGATGATTACTTCCTGTGTTGAATTTATTAAGAACATTACACTCTTGAAATACATATTTTCTATTAATCAAAATATAATCCAATTCTGCTATATCTTATTTAGATGCTTTCATGTCCATTTCCTTTTAGCATTTTTCTCAAAAAAAGAATTCATATCTGCAAACTCCACAAGTCTATTTCCTCTCTCATTTTTATCATCATAAACCAAATTTACCTACAGCACATTCATTTTTCAATTATTTACCAATTCTAGTATTAAAATCTCCAATGACAATTTTTAAAATGTTGTTTGGTTATGTCCATATAAAAATTTCTCTACTTCTTCAGCACTATGAAAACTTGTTTATGCATAAATCTAAATTGTCTGCATTTGGTATCTATCATTAAGTTGAATAACTAATCCTGCCACTCTGTCTGATAAACTATCAATTTCCACAGTGTTGTTTTTTTTATTTATAGTGAATTTTACTTCACTTACACTTCTAATGTTTGGATCTTTGTAGTACAGTACATGTCCACTTTTTAAATCAACAATCTCTTCACCTTTTCTTTTAATTGCACAAAGTCCAGTAATACTCCATTCAATATTAGGCAGTTCCTCTTTCAATTCTTGCAATCTTCCTTCACTATTGTGTACCTAAATAAAAGGTTGATATCAAATGATAGTCTAGTTCTGCAATCAGAAGGTTCTTAACACCTTCCACCTTTGACTGCCCATTTCTATTTCACATTTTTAATCTATTTTCAAGATGACCAAATTTAAGACCCAATTTCTTGATTGCAATTAATCAAGTATTATATTTTCTTTCAATTCAATAAGGATTCAAAATGTTATATGCATGTTTTTAACATAATATTCTAAATGAGTAAGAATTGATTTCTACCAGGGGTTTGAAATGATATTTTGCTGTTAATAGGATTATTATTATCTATCACTAATATTACTTTATAGTCATGATATCTTATATAGATAGAAATAATCTGTCACCCTAAATGTAAATGGATAAAAACCAAAAAAATATAGAATGATAGTGTAGATAAGTAAAAAAGATACAAGATCACAAAATCTAATCAATATAATTACGATAATCAGCAAATTAAAAAAATTATATGCATACACTCTGTTTCCAACTTGCCAAATCCTATTGACTACTTGGTTAATTTATCTGGTATAGTTGCAAAATTTGAATATTCTTATCTGGAATGACTTTAAAAATATAATTTATCTTAAGATTTGCCTATGACGAATTTATTCTTTTAAACATTCTAGTAAAGCACTAAATAAACATTTTACAGATATTGTATTATGGCTATGTACATAACTTCACTACCCATCTTCTTCTCACCCTCTCTTTCTCCCCTCATTCTCTTTTCCTCTTCCCCTCTCTCCTTTCTTCTCTCTCCCTCTTTCTCTTCCCTTCTCTCTTCCTCACTTCTCCCCTTTGTCTCTCTCCCTTTTTCCCCTCTGTCTTTCTCCCTTTCTCCCCTTTCTCCCCCTCTCCCTCTCTCTTTACATCCCTCTCTCTTTCCCTTTTCTCTCCTTCTCTCCCTCACTTTCTCCTCCTTTCTCTCCCTTCCCCACTCTCTTCATTTCTCTCTTTCCTCCTCCCCACTCTCTCTGCTTAGTGTATCTTGAAATGCAAGTTCTTGGCATGTGTTACTTTTTGAATATCAAAATTAAAAATCAATTCTTAATGTAAACGCAGAAAGTTGATGCAAATATATGAAGAACTAGTGAAACAAATTTATTATTACATCAAATGAAATGACAATTATATGTTGTATTTTATTACTACAACAACTACTACTACTACCACTACTACTACTACCACTATTATTAGTATTATTTAATTTTTTTGTTATAATTTACAACAAAAAATCAAACTTCAAAAAATATTAATAGGAATAATTTTTAATAATGATAATGATGATTTATTTCATGTATATTGTAAATACCAAATTGTATACTTTCATAAATTATTAAAATATGTAGATGTTTTTAATAATTATTTTGATAAGAAATAGACAGAGAAAATTAATAATACTTTCAATCTAAGAAAAAATGTTACAAATTTACAATGTCTTATAATAAATATGGTCATAGAATTAAATATTATTACATTCCTAAAATGTTAAATTATTTATCTAAAAATTTGAAAAAAATAGAGATCTTTAGAATAGAGATTTTTATAAAACTTAAAAGTCATGCTATAGAAAGAAAATTATTTTAAGCAATGTTGAATTAATAAAATGTTGATATGAAATAATTTATCTCAATAGTAAGGTAAATTCCTTTGTTCAGTGTTTTCCAAATGTTTAAAATTTTAATTGAACATAATTTTGTTACGGAAGTAAACATTGTATGTTTGTGTAAGGAATTTTATAAATGCGGCTGATTAAAAATAATTATTGAATTTGTTTTAATTATATAAATATATATGTTTTGCAAAATGGGTAACTGTATAAATAGACAGATTCAGAAAATAATATTGTCTTTGGTTGCTATTACTATGTATTACAAGGGATTTCTACAAGCACTTGAAGTAAACATGTATTGCTAACAGCCACTATTTTATTCTAGATATGGTTCCCTTAACCAATATATCTAAATCTATGTGCTGAACTAACTCCAATTTTGTGCCCCCTAGCTACATGCAGCCACAATAAGTACACTTCTCAACAGTGTAATTTGACAAAATTTGATAAAACTCTGCCAGGAAATATGGAAACCTGGTTGTGCCTGAATATTTTAAAACTATCAATTATATATTTCATTAGTAAACTACAAAGAGCTCTTTTACATCTGCCAAAAGTTAAAATGTATATGCACAAATTTAATCACCACTTCATATTAAACATAATCTCTTCTTGGTCTTAAGGTAACTTTTACTTATCATGAACAGTAATTATTTAGTAAACTTAAAGTGACTCAGTTATTCACAAGCAAGTAGTACTTAACTATATCATTTAATTTGTAATTTAGCTCATGCATTTTAAATATTCATTTTGTCATATTTCTTTTCCAATGTTACCCTTTGCATTTTATTTATATTTTATAATACTTACTTTGGTTTAACGTATATTTGAGGTATGCCCTTAAATACTTAATAGTGGTAAATGTACATGTGCTATTAGACAGTAATAAGGAGTAAGAGAATTAAGTTATTCCCTTAAAATAAAAATTAAAATCAATTTTAAATTAATAAATATTTTTTTTTAAATAACAAAGATACTTCTTAAATAATCAAGATTTAGCTTAAGTAAATGTTAAATCAATCTTTTTTAAAAAGAATTAATTTGTTTAAAAAATATCAGAGATTGAGTTTTAAATAGTTAAGATTTTATTTTACAAAAGTTATCTCTCTGAAGCTATTCATAAATTAGTAAAACTAAAATACCAATGTGCACTTGTATATATAGGTAGTTTAGTAAGATAATTTTATTTTATTTATAAATTTTTAGACAGGTTGCCATTTTTATATTTCACATACATATCTGAAATTAAAGATTAGAATATATATTTGTGTCTTTATATAAAAATCCTATAGATATTTTCTTTCCTGCACTTGAATTCTATATATATATTTGTTTACCTCCATGGTATATATATATATATAATTTTCTGAATTCTATATATATATTTGTTTACCTCCATGGTATATATATATATATAATTTTCTGCTTGAAATTGATTTTTGTATAATCACTCACAGATGTCATTGATTTTCTCTGAGTTTAGAGACATTTTCCTCCATGAATATGATTTTGCTTTATACACTGGTTTGTTAGAAGCTATTTATGCTATTGTATTTTCATCAGGAATACAATTGAATGTATATTTTATAAGACTGATAATGAAATTGATTTTGCATTGTTAATGTTTGAAATTAAGTTATTCTGTATCTTATTCTTTAAAGCTGATTGAGATGTGTATGTCATATCTTGATGTATCTAACAAACATCTACCAAAATCAATTAATGAGTTGAGCAGTTGTAGCATATCAGATGCTATCAGCAATTGATTCATTGAAAAATTGTTTTTTTTTAAATTGTGTGAAAACTATAAGCATGATGTCAAGAGAAATTCCAGAATTCATTGCTGTTTGAATTCCTCTTTAAAATGGCATATCACAAGTTGAAATTAGACAAAATTTGAATTTTTTATTAATATTTTTATTAATAGGTTTATTTATTTATTTTTATTTTCTGCTCAGTTTACTAGATTGAATGAAGAAGACAAAGGCAGGACTTTTTATCAGCCAGACTCATTGCTAAAATGGACTAAAAATGCACCAATGATTCACATTTCAAAGTCTTCATCCCAATAAAAACATAATCAGAATATTGGGTCATAAGTATTCAATTTTCATTTTTTAATTATTTGAATATTAATTTTTTTTTAATTATTTGATAAATGGTATAATATATTAATGTGTTTGCATTGTATTGGTGTGCATGTGTAGTATATAAATTATATAATATTAAATCATTTATGCTCTTTATTATATAGTATATAAATTTATATTCAAATATAACAAAGTGGTTTATGTACAAAGTAATTTTGGGGCTCTGATACAAGTTTGAGGCAACCTTATTTTATAGACATAATGATTCTCAAAAGGTTTAATAATTTATTAGTGCATTTATATTTGTATTAGTGCATTTGTGTTTGCACTTGCATGTCTGTTTGTATAACAAGTAATTATTTTTATATATAAAAATTATATAGTAGTGCAATGCAAATTTTAAGATTGATTATCAGATGTACAGAAAGGTTGCAGTTGATAAAGCAATCACTAAATTTCTGAGCATAGTACCATGTGAAAATATAAACCCTTAAAACCAATAAAGAGAGATATCAAATGGTTTGTGTATATATCACATGGAATTGTATGCAGATAAATAATCAAATTCTGATTATTGCTTATGCCTTGGGACTCATGCTGTGGAACCAGTAGTTTTGCCACACATGCATCACATTATTTTTAAATCTATAGCTAGAAAATGAGCTACATGCAAATAAATTATATCTCTGTGGGACAATAAAGATAACAAGATAGCATCACTGGTGTGCACAAAGAATATAAACATCGCTGTTGTTCACAAAAAATATAAAATGAGATAAAACTCATTTTATCATTGATACAGACAATAACCTACAAATTCTAATTTTAGATAGACAAGAAGTCAATTGCTATGATGTCAAATGCATATCTACCTTCTGGAAATTTTTTTGTATCTTTTATTAGAATGAATCTTTTTCTTATAGAGGTCTTGAGATTTGTTAACTTTTGGGATACAAGGTAAAAATGAAGAATTTTTATGCAACTGATTTTGGAGATTCTGAAGCTATGAATTATCTTAGGTAAGAAGTATTATATATGATTTGAATGAGAATTTTGTGAGGAATGCAAAGAAGTTGTCAATGAAGATGTAATTTAAACTTAATTAATGATAAATTAGAAATTATTAACAAAGAATAAAGTAATAATTATTTCTTATGTTGAAATTTTTTTCCTTACTTTTTAAATGGTAGTCACTATTTGTCTTAGCTTTATTGTTTTCCTTCGTTTGTCTAGTTTCTATCAATGTAAAATGTTTTGCTCTAACATTACTAAAACTAAAGTTATTGTGAAAAGTGTATCTCAAGTCATTTTTTTTAATTCAATATGGTGCCAGGACCATTAACTAGTTTTAAAACAACACTGATAAACTATATTATTATGGAGTAAACCCCTCCCCCCTTTCCTTTGATGTTTTAATACATGATAATGTATAATTTGTCTTTTCTTCTTTTGTTACATTTTTTATTAATCTCTTATTATATTTATTTGTGGATTATACTTCTTATTTCATTTAAAATCTAAATAAGATTAAAAATTCATAAAGATAAAATATTAAAATTAAATTAGTTCAATTTATGAATATTGAATATAAATAAATATATTAATAATATTTTTGATTTTTTTATTATTCTTATACACCCTATATAAAAGCTAAGTACTTTTATTTGGTTAATAATTAAATGTATAGAATTTATTTAAATATTAAAAATTTATTATGAATACTGCATAAATGTTGTTGTCACTGATATGTACTGAATTTTATATTGACTAATAATAAAAGATTAATTAATTAATTTAAATTATTATTATTATTATGACGATAATGATGATGATGTTTCAAAATTAAACTTTATTAAGACTCATATGAAAACATAAGATCTTAGATATAAGTTAATACATGATATTACATATGCAATTAGGATTTACAATTTTGCATGTGATAGAAGGGAAAACATGACACAGTAATTGAAAGAAGAATGATCATTACATAACAAGAGGCATGTGTCAAATTAGGTTTACATATAATTTTTAAATGAGATCTTGAGAAAAATATGTGGAAGCATATGATAATATGAGTGGAAAATATATATGGCGAAGAAAGGTTGGAGTTGGTGCTAGATTGATATAATATTATATTTAGGTTAGACCTATTTGGTGAGCAGGATTATAGTTTTCATGGCTGTCTTATTGTTCATGTGTTACATAAGTCGCATGTGAAAAACATGAGTTTTTAGATACAATTTGATACTTAAGATTACATATGTAATGAGGGTTTACAATTTTGTTTATGTAATATATAGGGTATATGAGCACAGACTTTCACATGACCCACTATTTTCCATCTATCTCATAACATTGATACACTTGAACACATATATGTTGAAAAGGTAAATAATCACCAATATATGTATTTCATGCTAAACCAGCAATCATCAGTTGGTCCAGATTATCATCTCTACACATATATGCTTATGGCAAAAAAATTGTTGCATAAGAAGATTTTAAATTAGGTTTACATAAATTTTACAAAAACATTATGAGATAAATACATGAAAGCACATTGTGATATTTGTTAATATACTTAGGAAATGTGAGTGGAGCTGGTGTTCCATTGATATATGACTGTATATAAATTATACTTTTAGTTGGTGATCATTAGAGGTATCAAGACTAAGTCTTATTGTTCATGTGTTGGGCATATAAAGTTCATGCAAGGTAAGTTGGTGGAGTGATCATGTAAACTTCTTTGGAACAGTGGGTTGATGAGGTGGGTGTACTGTGTTACTCTCAAATGGTGCACTATTTATTTCAGAGTTTACACTGGTATGATATTGTAGCTGTTAGTTTATGTGTGGTAGGCACTACAGTGGGTAAGGTTCTCAGAGAGTGGGGTGGAAGTGATGATAGAGAGCAGTTGGAATCTGTGGCTGCTATAATGATGGACTTGAAGGGAAATTTTCTTAAATGATGCAAAATATCCTGTTACATGGTAATATTAAATTTTGACAAATTGTTGTCAGCATGTCATGTATCCATACCATAAGGGGGGTACAATATTGTGTTTTTAATTCTAGGTTTTAAATGTTGTTTGGATTCCCATTGTCCTGAAACTTCAATTTGTTTTATTCATTAATGGATTTGAAATATTTTTACTATTGCTGACATGGAAATTGTTGTTGAGAATTCTGGCATATGTTTTTTATGAGATAAAGCTGGCACTATGGTAGAATAAGTTTTGGCACCAACCACTTGGGCATGTAGCTGTGTGGCAACAATTTTGATTGGTTTTAACGATTTAAAAATGGCATTTTTTTAAAAAAGAGGCTTTTGTAAATTTAAAATTATCTTAGAAAAAATATATGGCATAGTTAATTGTTAATAATTGGTTCAATATATGTTGCATTTACCTGAAATATTGCAGTTTTTGAGAAAACTTTTGGGGATTTAAACCTGGAAATTTTTTCATGTTGCCTAGCAATACTAAGATTTACTGATGCTAATGAAATATTTTTTCTTGCAAATTATCCATTACACCCACCCATCTTTTTATAACTAGAGTGTTATCTAATTAGGTCAAGTTCAGTCTTTGTGATGACTTGAAATTTATCTTTAAAAAATCTAATATTATGCAAGTTCTTAGGAATTGAAACAGGAGCTTTTGGAATGAATATGGTGACTACGACTACTAAAATATTTATAACATTTAATAAATGTTAAAAGTATAAATGACACTAAGTGAATATAAAAATAAATGGCAGATATTTGACTTACCATTTCTTGACAGTTGGTATTATTTGTATCAAACTTCTGTGACTTGAATTCAAAACTAAAACTTAAACAAGTGGTTTAAATGTGTGTTTGAGTATATCAATAAAACAAAAAATGTTACATAAATACTGGTTTTTAATAATGTAGAAAAAGTAAGTAAAATTAAGAGATTTGCTCTATATGATTTGGCCAAGGTGAAAATATTGGACTCAAGAACTAAAGGTTTTTGGATTATTTTCATCTGCGGAATGTCATTAAATAAAACACTTCAATTTAGTCAAAATGAAATTGTTGCCATTATCAGGTCATTTATTTCAGTGCTTAGAGGCAACACTAAATTATACAACTATGTTTTATTTTAAAAGGATATCAAAACAAAATATGATCTTAAGTTTTCAAACAACAACTTTCAAATAGATATTGGATACAAGTTGTTAATCTCTCGACTTCCCTTTGCCAAGTGGTTTATTATGGCTTTGATTGTTGGCAGCGAATATTTCTCTAGATGTAGAAGGACAAACTTGGATGGAAGACATGTCTTAAATAATCTGAAGTGTATCTCAGTGACTCCCCTTTTAATTAAAATCATAGAACAACTAATTAAGGATCAAATTCAAATGAAAATCTACAAATACATTTCTAATAGCGAATATGCAAAAAAAAGGAAGTCATCAATTAATGCCATTGGCTAAATGAAGCTCCTTATTGATGTTATCAGAGCCCGGATGATGTCAAAACTGATCGCCATCCAACTTGACGTCTCGGCGGCATTTGACTCAGTCAGGCCAGACATTCTAATTGATGTCCTCAGGGAATATGGGGTGCCATATGTTTATCTGAGGATGATTGCAAGCCTACTAGCCAACAGAATCATCCACATCATAATGAATGGAAAAATTGTGCCTGGGTTTGAACCCTCCATCTCTATTTCTCAAAGATCACTTAGCGCTCTATATTTTATAGTTGATGTCAATTTGCTATTGATGGAGATTGAGAGATCATTGCCTGGAGTGTTTGTACCTGCCATGGGAAGGGAGATTAAACATCTCAACTATATGGATGACATATTCATCTGTCTGCCATCCAAGAAATATATTACTAAACTAGAGATGATACTAGTTTGGTACTCAGACAAATACAAACTTAAATTCAATAAGGACAAATCACCTGGTTATTGCTAATTGGAAGGAAAATCGCGTCCAACTTTACAGCTGATCCTCAGAAATTTCTAGGCTTTAATTTTTCAAAATCAAATAGTACTACGAGGGGAGAAATTGAAGAATCCTTCTTAATAGATATTTGCCGGACAACAGCTTCCATTTCCAAGATATATGTTTCACTTCATGTTAAGATAAGACTTTTAAGCAAGTTGATATTCCCAAAAATTAACTACTTCCTATTTGGTATCTGCCCCTCCAAAACATTTATCAAAAAATAGACTCTCTGTATGCAAACCTATTCTGGGGTGAAGGTTGCTGCCATCAGCCTTCAAAAACTCCAAATACCTTGAAGGCTAAATGGCCTTTCATTCCATTGTATCAAAACCATGATATTTCAGAGAAACTATAACATAATGTTCTGTTTCAAAATAAATATTAGACTACTTCATACCAAGATGTTGCCACGCTAACGGATAGACTGCCGCCCACTAATAATAGATGGTGGAATTTGTTATTTGATAATATTCGGAAAATGGTTGACTTGAATGAAAATCCAATTATATCAAAAATTAAATATTGGAATTCACATAAAATAATACATGGGGGAAATAACATAAACAAAGGATCTCTCGGGAATACCAATCAGCAACTGATTTTGAGAACAAAATTCTGGTTCAAGATTTCCTAATAAAAATCAACCTGGATTCCCTCCCTACGAACTCATTTTTGGCATACAGAAGAAATTTCAAGAAGATCTATCCTGTGTGGCATGCCAGATGTGTGTAAGAGAGGAGGAATCAATTGACCACATTTTTCTTAGATGTCCCAGTATGTCCACTTACAGATCAATAACTCATGAATAGTACAGCAATATGAATGGAAACTATAAATCAATTAAAGACTATATAAGTCAGGGTCTATTTACAGACATAAGACTGGTAATTTTTGTGAATTATGCTTTGTGGTGTGTCAGATTTAAAGTAATGATTGAAGGGATGAGAGACCCACATGGAACTAAATTCAAGAACATCATGGAGAAAATCATGAAGTGGGACTGACTAATTGCTCCAAGCTATATCACAAGAGCAACATGGGAGAAGGTTGGACCTACTTTGCTCAAATATATATGTAATTGATGTCATTTTTGAATTTGTATCATTCAAAATATAGCAATAGAATAAAATTTCTTTTTAAAAAAAATAAACTTTCAAATAGAAAAATCACTTAATAAATCAAAAATTATTTGTTATAATTTTTTACAATTATGAATTATAAAATAAATACTGTTCATGCTTAAAAGCTGTGAGACAATTTGTAATTAAAATAAATAGTAGCCATTGTAGCTATATAAATAAACAGCAAGATCAAAAAATAATTATCAGAATGGTAAATTGATCTGGATCAGGACATTTAAGCACCAGAAATGTGAGAGAACGAACTTTGATCCATAAACTTTTAGATCTCAAATTCATTAATTTATCACCATATCAGAGCAGAAGTTATTAGAGGACAGTAGATTGATAAAGTTTTTCCTTAAGTAAAAATTATTTCTGTTGTTATTTATTTCCTCTTTTGCTTAGTCGGCTTTGCAGCAAGATTAATTAATTCTATGTATTATGAAATATAAATAAGAATATTTAGAAATTAAACTCCTACTAAAGTCATCTTCTGCATAACAATAAAAAAAAGGACAAGAGTTGTTATTTTTTCATCTAATAGAAATATAAGACATAATTATTTTTTTAAATATTTCTGCCCTAATATTGTTTAGCACTTTTGATGGTTTTTCACAAAATTTGCTACTTTCTGCTTTGATTTTTAATTATTTGTACTTTTTCATTATTTTGTTTGTACTTAGTTATTGTTATAATAATATTGAACATTCATTTTATCTAATTGTCTTTTTGTCACTAAGAACCATGAATTCAGTACCAACAGATGAGAAACAATCATTTAATTGTAATTCACCAAGGTTTTTATTATTTATAAGATTCCTCTCACCTCATCTAAAACCTGTTTCATCTTCCTATCTAAGAACAGATGGAAGTACATTTTCTGATCATAATTAAATATTTAATTAGATAGTTTATTTTTCAGTTATCTTTCACTTTACTCTAAATTTAAATCTCAGGTCATGAGCATAAAAGACCAGTGTATTAACCATTACATCATAATGATCTAAACATACTTTTAACAACAATCTTGATTCATTCATTTCAATCATTTCATTCTGATTTGTGACTAAACTATTTTTTTCTTCAATTTATCAGAAATTTTTCTACTTTTCTATGTTGTTTTTATTAGTTACCAGCATCATTCCTTTTTCAATAACAATATTGCAATATATTTTTTTGGTTATAAAATAGTGGTTAGCCTAAGCTGCAAGCAATTGGTTCAATATTTGAGACTTTTCCAATAAACAGTTAGCTCACTGGTAGACTCCTTTACTGGTAAGCAACTGATTCAATGATAGAATAGATTGCTGAAAAAACTTATTTTGTGTTGAAATAGCTTTGAAAGAATATTTGGTTTAATAGTAGAATAATTTATTAGTAAATAGTTGTAAAAATTGAAGAGAGCTTCTGATAAGCAGTAAAATCAATGTTAGGGTATCTTATTAATGAGATTACGAACCTGTGTTATAATTGATTGTTAATGTCAATTAGATCAGTGGTATAGTAATTTATTGATGAATATTAACTTTAGAGTAGATTACTAGTAAACAGTTAGCTCAGAAGTAAAAATTTAATTGATAAACAATTACTTCAGAAGTATAGCAACTTAATGATCAATACTTAGCTTAGTAATATTGTATCTTTCTGACAGAGCGGATTACTGATGAACAGTTAATCTAGTAATATAGCAGCTTATTAATGATTAGTTAATTTAGTAGTATAGTAGTTTACTGATAAATGATTGTCTCAAAAATATAGTAGTTTATTGATGAATAGTTAGCTCAGTGGTATAATATATTAATACTTTCAGTAATAGAATAGTTTATTGATAATATATTAACTCTGTTGTTTAATAGTTTATTGATGAACAGTTGGCTCAATGATAAGTGGCTTACTAATGAGCTGATGGATTAGTACGATGATAATGATATAATAACCATCAGAACTATCACAATAGCTATGTGGCTATGGGTATTAAAAATGTCTTCTCAACTGGTAAAAAAATAAAGCCAATGAATAAGCAAAGAAATGATTTTAATAGATTAATTATCAACACTTAGTATCGAAACAAAATGAATAAAGTTAAAATTATTTACTATAGACCATGATAGTTAATCTTTTTAAAGAGATAACTCACATAACTTAATGATAAGAAAAAACACACGGACGTTTAAAAACTTCATAAAATAACAGCAGAATAAAGACAAAAAAATTATTAGAAGCGTAATAATATTTTAGCAGATAATTTTGACTATGGGCTCAGAGCTTGAAATTAAATGTTATTTTTTATCTTTTTTTTTCTTTTTTAAAATCATCACATTGACGTGCAACTGAACAATTCAAAATTCTTTATACATTAAATGAGAATAGGTAGATACTTATTTGCCTACCAACATTAAATGATAAAACCAGTAAAATTAGTCAATTTGTGTCCTTTCCATATCAGATAGCATACTTCCAGAGTTTCTCAAAAATTAGGATCTAAAAATCAAAAAGAGATTGACAAAACTTCAGCAAAATTTGGTATAAAAACAAAATTATATGGGTCTTAAAATCTCAAAATTCAACTGAGATAAATATTAAAAAAAATCTCTATCACAACGTATTTGAAAGAATCGTATTAACAAAAATTTTGCTAATAGTTAGTTGAAAACCATCTACCTATAGAGCAAATTGGGTGTAATCCATGAAGAAATTGTTATCATCAAATTTTATTTTAACAACTTGCAGGGAAAAGATTTTCAAAATAGAAAGCGGTGCTACCTTTATTTATCAAATTTTCTTTTATAAGTCTGATTGAAAAATAGTTTTATGTAAGTTTATAAAATCCTTAAATGCAGAAAGACATTCAGTTTACTTGACAAAATGATCTCCAATAAAAAAAATTCAACCATAAGTTCAATACTCTCACCTAGTTTACTTAATATATTCAATGGTGAACTTCCAGAAACAAATTGCCGGAAATGTATATGCTGATGACATGCTTTGACTTCACTAAATAAATTCTGTTCATAAATAGAAATATCTTTTAATAAAGATATGAAAAAATAATTTTTTTTTTCTTTGTCTTAGTCTTAACCCAATAAAGACAGCATGCTCAACTTTTCATCTAAACAACAGAAAATCATTTCTAATTAAATTTAACTTTTTACAATTGCCATGTAGTAATGCAACCATTTTAGTAACAGTTTTTTAGCATTGAAAACTTCTTGGTTCATTGGGGAAAATGTGCCTACTAGTATATTCAAATTTATTTCTTTGCAATGTTTTTATTCTTTAATGTATTTCTTCACCAGATATCAAAGGAAAAGCTGCATCCTAGAAAATGTATAAAATGCTGTATGCATATGGTAAATATATTTGTTGGTTTAATTGTATTATTTATGAGTTAACTATTTGAAAAGCAGTTCAGTTAAATGACAGACAACTGTTACATCTGGAAGCCTCTACACTGTAAAATTCGATGCACGTAAGATTCAATGACTTATTTTTCCATAATACCGAGTAATGTGTACTTACCAAAATAGTAAACATATAGTTGGTGTTTTTTTTCTCATGTGTCATAGCATCAGCCAGGAAGTGAACCTGCTAACCCAGGACAACTGCTTGACTAGTTGATAAGTCTTTCTTTTTAAATTTACCTCCAATTAAGAATATAGTAGCTTAGAGCTTATATAGAATTAATTAATTTGTAGAGTGTAGAGTGATTTATAATCATCATTTCCTAGCTATTAGACATCCACTGCAAGACAAATGTCTCACCAAGTTTAATTCAGCTTCTTTGATCCGTAGCCTCTCTCTTCCACATTAGAAAACTTCCTGATTTCATCTAACTATTTCACGAATGGTCTCTTTCTACATTTTCTGCAATCATTTGCACTTCAGAAAACTCTCTCATTTCATCTATCTATCTTATATATATGGTCTTTTTTTAGGTCTTTTATAGTATAAAATTCCGTTTAAGACTTTAACTAAGCATTTATTATTACCTCTCTTTTAACTATGTGTGCAGCCCATTGCAATCTCTTTATTTTTTCAATAGTGTTAATGATAATTGTTTGTTCTCTCATTTATATATTTAGTTTTCGAACCTTACTTATTATTCCCAATATACATTTCATTATTCGGTAAGTGATCTGAAATCTTTGTATTTTTTTTTTCTATTAAATTATTAGAATGGAATGTCTAAGAATTTACAAATATTTCGACAACGTTATACATATTTCCATTACAGTAAAGACTAAAATAATGAATCATTGTTAAGCCAGTTCATTATTAATATTTCAAACTTAATTTACAATCTGCATAACACAAAAAAATAATATCGCCATTAAATCGAGATCAGTGTTTGCATTAACAAATTTAACAATAGTAAAAACAATAAAATAAATTATTAAAACTCAAGTCAAAGTGTAAATAGAAAATTTAGATTTATTTTTTATGAACTAGGAACAGTAAACATCGATAGCGGATTTTTTGTATATATAATCCGCTAAAAAAAAAGTTTCCAATTTGCAAAATTATAATTTATCTCTTAACATTTAAAAACAGTATTGTTATTGGTTTAAATAAATAATTATTCTTCCTATTCTAAAATTAATGTTATAATTAAATATTTTCATTAATTAAAAAAAAATTTATTTGCTACAAAAAAAAAAAATCAATAATTAAATGCAAACGTTTCCTAACAGCGATCTAATATTTCTTAATCTTTCCCGTTTAACGCAGATGTCTTTTTAAGCGCGCACTGCTTTTGTTTTTATTATTATTATAGAAAATTAATTATTAAATTCAAATGTTGTAAATAAAAACTTCCTATTTTACAGAACTTCCCCACTACCCTTAACATTTTTATAGAATATCCCTTATTTAGATGACGTCTACGTAACCAGGGAGTCAGGCAGGAGAGAAGCATCTGACCGTCAAGCAGGTGACTTCAAAAGGAAACTTCTCAATTGCTTTAGCAATAAGAAAAGAAATTAAGTCTGGGTTCATTAAAAAAAAATGATAAGGAAAAAATATAAACTTATATGAAACCCTGAATATTTAAGTAAATAATATGAGTATTTTGTTGCATAAATTGAAAAGTAAAGTCATAGTAAAATTAAAATAGATTTGATATCATTAAAGCATAATTTATTGTTACATACATTATAAGAATAAAAATATTTATTTAACAATTATGCAAACAACAAAATACAAGCAAGATGTCGTATATTTCGCGGGGAATAATGCTTACTCCCTCCGATAAATCGGAATTAAATAAAACTGTTGCTGCCAATCTAATAAACATAAGTAATCAATAATAAATAATTATTTGTATTTATAAAATTAATTAGCTTCGAAATATATTTTTAATTACTACAGAAAATCTTTTTAACCATCTAATGTTGAGTTTAAATACACGATCGTGAAATAAAAAGCTTCATGCTTTACCATATGAGTTACACTAAACAATTGATAATATAGTCACATGATAATTATAATTTATAAAAAAATTATAACAAGGTATTTTTGTGCGATATAGTAAAATAATATGTACAGACAAAAATATATATATTAAAAATCATTTTTTAATTGCAATAAGGTGGAGTTGAGATAAATGATTAAAAAAAAAATTAAAAAACCTAAAATAGTCATTGTTAATCTCAATTTATTTTTTGTAAATAATAGAAGTTTCCATCTGTGAAGTTCTGAAATATCAATATGAAAATATAAAAAAAAAGCCTCAAAATTATATTGATGAAATGCAAATGAGATTTTGAACACAAGAGTTTTCGTATTCAAATTAAAATTCTAACTAAATACAAACGTACAAAAAAAAAAGATTAACAATTCAAACTATAATTGAAGATACATAATATAATTGTTCTACTTTTATAAAAGCACTTTTTTTATTTAAAAAGAGAGAGAGAGAGAAATTTTTAATCGGAAAAGACTTAAACTGAAACCCTAGAGCTTGTAAAAAGACACAAAATATTTAGATTGCATATTATGTAAAATAAATAAAATAAGGAAACTTAATGGAGTAAAACCATAGATAGGAGAAATTGGATTAAATTCCAGAAATTCTTTATCATGCAATGAATTGAAAATGGATTGAAAACGAAGATGATAAACGGGTATGTGTGCTTTTTATTATCGTAAATAACTCATCAAAGTTTATGAAGTAGTAAAAATAAATTATGTTAAAAGGAGAAGAAACAGAAACAAACTGTGATCCACTATAATGATGTATTACATCTTGGATGGAATATAATATTAGACAAACTGAATGTCAAAAATAATAATAATGATGATGATGATGATTATGGTTTGTTGCCTGGCTGGTCACATAAAGTTTCACTGTTATGATCCATGGACATTGAGCTATAAAGTCTGTCCCTCTACAACTCATTGTCAATCAGATCGATAATAAAAATAATAGTTTAATCAACCTTTAAAATATAAAAAGAACAATAGGCTATTATAAATTGTTATCAGCTTTAGAATAGTAAGTATTCAAATTTTCTTGGACTACATTATTCAAGTTTCTCTATTATTTTAATCATTAAAATGCTCTTTGTTTTTTTAAAATCTCTATCACTTTTTTTTTGTTTCTTCCCTTTATTTTTTATTTATTCCAAGCTCTTATATTGAAAATCATTCCCGATGCAAATTTGTTTTTCCTCATTCGAATCACATATTAGCCTTTCCAAATGATACATTTAATAAGTATTTTTCATAACTCCCAAATTTTAGCAATTACAACAAGGATAAATAAAAGTTGGTGTTGAGCAAAATTTAATTCTCTAATGCCAGATAGAACTAGGGTTATATTAACAAAAAGCTATGGAAATAGCTTAGGAATATTTTGCTATTTCATTGATCTCCTAATTATAATTGATCACCCAATAAAAAAAAAACTATTTAAATTCATAAATGGCAGTATTGATAATCTTGTTTTATAGGTCATGTAATATTCAAGTACCAAAAGCTACACGCTGAGCTCAATTGTTTTATTGAATTGACAAATTTACTATTACTCTTTTTTCCTTTACTCAGCTGAGAATGATATAGGCATATTTTGATCATGAATCAATCAGTCAGTGCAATTTATTCACAAAGAAATCACTTTCATTGATATAAAACCACTAGCAATTAGCATTGGTCTAGATTTCAAACTATGAAAAAGTAATCATGGACAAAATGTCTTATTATAGTCATCTTCGTAGATATTAACCAGTAAAACATCACAGAACTAACTAATCATCACATTATCTTTGCTTACATCTTGCCATTTATTAACATAGTCTTATATATTCACCACTTTTATACCAACCTCTTTAAACTTTCTTAGATAATAGATATCAGTTGATAGTGCTTAATAAATCCCTATTTAATGTAGTCCTATCCAAATATTCCCAAACTAGTTTTTAGATTTAGGCTTTTATTAATGAGGAGCTTTTTGGATTTTTTTGAACAATTACTTTCTCTAGAAACTATTTTTTATCTTTTTGTTATCCTATCAAACTATCATCTCCAATCAAAAAACCCTATTTTTTTTAATCAGAGTCTAATTGTTTACATCAGCAGCTAGATCAGTTATATATATTATGGTGGCTTTAGTTTATATATATATATATATATATATATATATATATATATATATATATATATATATATATATATATATATATATATATATATATATATATATATATATAAAACTTAGGAACATTTATTCTTTGGATAGAAATGCTGCTATACTATTAAGACATCACATAAGCATCTAGTCATCACATTACTTTTTCTTATATCTTGCTATTTTTTAGTACAATAATCTATTCTCACCAATAATCAAGAAATTTCAAATAATAAATCCCTATGCTATGCTGTCATATTCCTCAGTCAGTTTCTAACTTATGGCTTTCATCGGTAAAAATCTCCAATTTTATTTTAAACAGTGCATTTAGATCTTTGAATCTAATATACATTTCCTCTAGCAGTCATTTTTTGTTTTTTTATTAAACTATCAAGCTAATATCCCAAATGTGAAAAACAATTTCAATCTGAGACTATTTTCTTGCATATTGAAATCAAATACCTTTCAATTGAATAAAATAATGTGTTGTTTTTTTATTTGGGTTGGTAGCTTGCTAGTATAACAAAAATTAGATCCAAAAAAATTCAAGTACACTGTTCCAAAAAATCTAAAAAGTTGCTTTCTGATAAAAGCCATAGGCTAAAAGATAATCTGGATTGAATAGGGATTTATCAATTATTACCAGTGGCCATCTATTGATTACTAAATATTGCACTAGATGACATGAAAAGGGTAAGAATAGAAGATTATTCTAATAAAAAACAAAATATAAGCAAAATAGTATGATAACTAAGTTGTCATGGGATACCTTTATAGTATAGTAAACTGACTTCAGATCTATATAATTGTGCTAGAAAATAGGGTCATATTGAAAAAATTAATATTTTTTGATTTGGGCTGATAACTTGATAGTATAACAAAAAGGAAAAATGGCTGTTGGAGGAAAGATGCATTCGATTCAAAAGTTAAGGTGCGCTGTTCAAAAAAGTTTAAAATCTCCTCATTGATGAAACTAATCTGGGAATATTTGGATAGGATATCACTGGATATGATCTTTTAAGAATTACCACCTAGCATCTATTGATTACTAAAAGCTTAAATAGTGGGGAGAATAGGAGATTATGCTAAGTCTTTAGATATTGTCAATAAATAATTGTTTAATGTTGAAAAAGTCTGCACAATAATTACAATCATCTGTCTAATTTTCCCAAAAGTTAGTGATGATGGTATATTAGATGTCATAATATGTTGGACTATTTTTATCATCCATCATTAAATGTTAAATATATAAAGAATTTTAAACTTTATTTAAACTTTTCAAATACAAACAGCAGTTAGTAATAACACACAAATAGACAAGACAGGTTAGTAAATATACTATGTTTTGAGTTGTATTATTCTCCACTCTTCTTCAGGTGTTGCTGGCTTAATCAGTGTCAATACTAATATAAGATTCAAACTCACACCTTAGAGTCTTGAAAATCAAATTTTTAAAGCAATATTCTAATCATCTGAGCTATTCTGTCAAAGGCAATGGTCAGCATGAATTTCATATAGTTATCTTTGAGCTGGTCTCAACAGTATACTTCCACATTCACATGGTATTTTATAGATGCAGTTTTTATTTTTCAGCATTCCTGAAAGTGTGGTATGGCTTTGGAAAGCTGTTTTAATATTATACTAATTGCAGATTTTCTTCAATTTGGATGTCATTCCTGGTATGAGTGGATAAACTACAGTACCAATATTTGTTTGTTTGTTTTTGTTTGGTTTTTTGTGTATCTTTTCATTGTCTATTAAAGGTCTTTATGATTGCTGATGGATGACAATTTTTCATGAGAAATTGTTCTAGGCAGATCTTTTTATTTTCCAAATCACTGGTTTTCAAACAATCTTCTTTTGCTCTGTTTCATAGTGATAGTATAATTCCATGTTTTGTGCTTTAGTTGTGATTGGATGTACATGCCAAGAAATGACCAGCATGTGTTTTTCCTATAAAATGTTGTTTTGATTTTTCTATCAGAATATCTAAGAATGACAATGTTTTTTTATTTTGATTCCATTGTGAATACTATTATTTAAAGGGATATGTTGCTGATATGAGTCCAGAATGACTGTAATCATGCTTGATTGTGTGGCCATAAAACAAATATACAACTAACATAGCAAAACCATACTTTAGGTAGAAATGGAGTAGTATTTATGATTGATGTTTTAGTTCTTTCATGTAAATGTTACTAAGCAAAGGTAACAATGATGAACCTATGGCCATCCCTTGATTTTTGTTGGAAGAATTCTGAGTTGTATTAAAAGTATGTTGTTGTTATGCAGAAAGTTAATAGTTTCACTATTGTGTTTTGTCTCTTTGTGTGTTATTACTAACAATTGTTTGTATTTTAAAAGTTTACATAAAGTTTAAAATTTTCTAGACATTTAAAATTTAATGGCAGATGATATAAATATTATCACATCTGTCTTTTTACTTTTTCACTTAATTTCCTATTTGTTTGATGTCACTCACACTTATTTTTATCCCAAACCTATTAGTAATTTTGGATTTGTGAATATAATTAAAAGTTCATTGTCATATTACCAACAAATATGGTATAATTTGTTCCTTTTTACCCTTCTATGCTAAAATAATATTCATTTTAAAACTATTTAAGTAGGATATGGCACACAAAAAAATATTATTAAAAATTATTTTTTCTCCCAACAGTCAACTTATCCAACTTTTTAAATTGATAATGATTTATGTCAAATTATTTTTTTAAGATTATTGAAACAAATGTGTTTTTTCTCTGTATATTTTTTACTCTCTTTCTTTTCCTCTTTCTTTTATCCATTTTCTCTTTCTTCAGTCTTTTTTATTCATTTTCTCTCTTTTCTCATTTTTCTCCTCCTACCACCATTTCTCCCCTCTCCTTTTTATCTCTCTTTTTTTTTTCTGCCTAACTCTTATTTTTAAATAATAAATTATTAGAGTCATAAAAATTTGTGGTCTTTAATAGGAAGCAAGTTTTAAAAATAATATTACTACATATATATAATAGTATTTGTAATAGTTGAGATTGAATTTTTTTCCCCTAAATATAAATCTTTATTTTATTACTTTAATGCTATGTATTAATATATACATCTTTACTTCAGCCAGTGAGTTCAATTGGCTACCTAATTTGCATTTTAAATCAAAACTTTGCATTAAAATTAAGAAATTTAAATGAGTTTTTATGGAAAAAAATAATTTTATTTTAAATTCAATATATATATACACCCTATCAAAGGTTTTATTTTTGTAATATCTAATCAATAATTTGATTTTTGTGTGTGTGTGAAGTTACATTTCTTTTAAAGCAGTAATTCGAGAATTTATTTATTTTACATAAAACCAGTCAAAATTAAACAAAGACATATATAGTTGAATGCTATAGTTTTAGTAATGTAAATGGTTAAATCTTCCTTATTTGTTTTTTGATTTTTACCAATACTATATTTTTTATATCTGTGATTAAAGCTATCATTATCTTGAATATTTCAAAAATAAATATAAAGCTACTCACTTAAATAATATTTATGTAGTGTAATTTTCATTACACCATTCTCGTGCAAGGGAAAGACTGGTTTCTATCAACTTTTAACCCTTTGTCAGGGGAGGGGAGTAATCATAAACATATGATCAAAGACATGTAAAATATATATGATCACCAAGATGCATATTTCGTGCTGAACTAGCACTTATTGTGTCAAAGTTGTGAGGAAAATAAGTTTGATTATCAATTAAACTGTAATAATTAGATATCTATATATACTGAACAATGATAAATATATGTGTTAGTGATTGTGATCTGAGCCAACTGATGAGTGCTGCTTCAGCATAAAATGTGCATCTTGGGAATTGTACTCTTTTTCCATGTCTTTCAGTAGTGTTTAGGATTACACAACTCCCCAACATGTTAGTAATGGATAAAAATCAGTCCTTATCTTTGGTGAGAATGTTGTAGTAAAAATTACATTATAGAAATATTATTCATTGAGCGGATAATCCCTGAATGGCTAATAAAATTATTGATTTAAAATTGAGCAAATAAATGCTATTTTAACTTATGTTTAGTTACCTTTGATGATATAAATTTTATTACTAACTGCATAATGCATCAAATCATGTTTTTCTTTTTTCTTTTACTCCAAATAATTTACAATTATGATGATCACATTTTCCTACTAGTGAAATTAGCATTCATAAAAAATTTAATCCAAAATTGATTGCTGAATATATTTTAGCTAATGTTACATTATGTTGATGAATATAACCAAATTTATTTTTAATTTTGTATTAAATGAAATTTGTCTTTTTTTTTTTTTTTTTATAATACTATATTTTTTATGTTTAAAATAAAAAGGTCATTATTTGAAATATGTCAGAAACAAATTGCTACATCAATTTAAAATTAAGCAAATAAATGATATTTTTAACTTCTGCTAAAATTATTTATGATCATATAAAATTGATTGTTAACTGCATAGTGCACAAAATTATTTTTTTCTGTTTTTTATCCGTAATAATTTAATTATTATGACTGCATTTTTTCTAGGTAAAATTAGAATTCATAAGAATTTTAATCTAAAATTGATTGAGTAAATATATTCACTTAATGAGCATATTTTAAAAATTATTATTAATGCACTTTACTATAATATGTGATAAAATTACATTTTTGATTGTGCATTGTACTGGTTGAAACTTGATTCTTTTGTGTGATCATAGTTGTTAATAATAAAAATATTCTTTATTTTGAATATGTCATAAATGAATGCACTGGTTGTATTAGAAAGTTACTGAATAAAAATTAGTAAGTACATTAATACAATTAAAACAATATTATATATTGTATTACAAATAAACTTTGTACTGTACTGTATTTTGTAGTGTAAATATCACCATTTCATTATTGGATTATAATTATAAATTTTATTAAACGCTCACTATTATTTCAGTAATAGTTTTAACAAGGCTGTAAACCTTAGCGAAGTCACTATCCTATGATGTCATCAATCTTACAAAATGGCTACCATTTAAGAAACAAATGTTTTTTTTAAATAAAGTTTAATTTTTTTTTTAAAGTCATTGTAGCAAATAATCAATTATAAATCAAAATAATGAATACAAATTGAGGATGATTGTTTTGGAAAAGTCTCACATAAAGTCCATTGTATTCCAGAATAAGAATATATTTCAATTTAAAATATTAAAGATACATGTTATCTAATATTGAATCAGAAGTTTATATAGGCAAAAATTGTTTGTATAGAAATCTCTGCCTGCCATGAAAGTGGAAGGGTCAAGAAAATATGTTCTAAAATAACCTGTTTCACCCAGTTTTGACTAGGTTGTCACAACTAGCAGATTACTCAATACAATGATAAAAATAATAATAGTCCTAATAATATCAAGATTAATGTTAAAGCAGTTAGGCAATAGTAGTATTAAAGGAAATAATTATAAATCTTTTTTTAAATATATGTGCATGGTATGTTTGAGCATTACTTGATACAAACTCTTCAAGATCAGAATGGAGAACTGCTCTGATGGCTAAGGAGTTCACAAAGTTTAAAATTAATAGAACTGTTCTTAGTGAAATTCATCTCCCAGAGGAAAGAAGTTTAATAGAAAATATGGATTGGATGCAAGTTTTTTTTTTTTTTGAAAAAGCAAGTCAATCAGTTAAAGGAGAATGCATATGGATTTGCTGTAAAATCTAATTTATTATTTTAATTATTAGAATTTCTCCTTATATCAATGAAAGGTTAATGACATTAAAATTCATCTTATACAACTGTACTATAGCTCTTTTTATTAGTACCTATGCTCCAACCTTAGATTCAGAATAGTCCAACAAGCTTTTATTCTTTACACTTAGCATTATGTCAGTAATATTCTTAAAAGAATCTTTTTGGAGTCTTTAATGCTCATATTGGATAGTAGACTTTGTCCAAAAGTTATTGAAAATAATGATATTGCTGCTATAAATTTAAATGGTATATTATTATTGAATTTTTGCATGAAGTTTTGGTAGAAAACCCACTATAAAAGAATATAGATGTGGAATGTAGATGCATTTACTCAAAACACTGGTATTTAATAAATTGCACTATCAGTAGGAGGCAGAATACAATAGAAGTTTAAATTACAGAAGCACTTGCAAGGATACATTGTGGATAGATAATAAATTTTACCTTCAAGATTAAAATGATAGTTGCATTGAAAAACAGATATTATTTCAGTCATATTTTCAAAGTGATGTGCCTTCATTATCTAAAAGAATCTGTCATATTACTGAAAGATGGAATTTTCTTAAGGAGTGTGTTATAGATACAAGTAAATCACTTCTTGGAGTTGCTAAAAAAATAATCATGACTAGCTTTTCTGTCCAGGGTATTATTAAATTATTTGATTAGAATGAAATGTGTGACATTTTCTGCTTAACATCATAATAGATTAAATGTGGAACTTCATGGTAAATATAAAGTTCTGAAGGCAGAAATTCAATGACTGTGAGAGAACTTAAAAATGTTGATGGATTTAAAACTGTAAGAAGATTTAAGCATTTGCTGATGGTGAACATTCTATATTTTTTTATGAAAATAATGTATGGGCCTGAGATTACAATCCTGTTAAATTTAGAAATGGCACTCTTTTATATGATGACATTGATATTTTGAACAGATACATTGAAGTATCTTGATCATTTTTTCAATAATGATACAAGAATTGGGGTGACAACTTTTATGTGATATATCCATTTTATTTATTCAATTAGAGTAGGACAAAAATATTCAGATTAATGAAGTCAAAATAGCTTTTTATAATTTCAAAAATGGAAAGGCTACATCAGTGGTCTTCAACCTTTTCACACTTGCGGACCAGTAAAAATAAGGATAAGGTTCCACAGACTGGCGGAAGTCTACAGATAAATTTTCTTAAAGATGTAAACTGCTTAGCCTTAGATGAGCATAATTGTTATAACTGATCAAAACAACAATGTTAAATATACAAGATGAAATTATATATATATATATGGAGTTTGTATAATAAAAAAACTTTTTTTTTAATTTTGAATTTTTTTAGAAAAGTATAAAAAATTTAATTCTATCCCCTCCCCCCCCCCCATAAACATCTGTGATAACTAGAAAAACATATTAATTTATGTATGATTGATTAGATTTTGTTTTCGTTCTGTTTCTTTTTTTTAATTGCGTAAAAGTAAGATAAATAAAAATTGTTTACATTAATTAAAAGTTTAAATTCTTATTAACTTGTTATTACAAACTTTCTTACCAGTCCACCACGGACCTGTAAAAAACTTCTGTGGCCCAGCACTGGTCCACAGACCAAGGGTTGAAGAAGACCACTGGGCTACATATCCTGATAATATATGTGGAAAAGTTTTAAACAATAATAGTGACAGGTTAGCTCAAAAATATTGGAAATTTTTTATGAATATGTGGATTCATGATGTTGGACCAGCTAATCTTAAAGTTGCTTTTATTGTTCCAATTTTTTAAAAAAGAGCAATAGATAATATTGCAATACAGCAAAAGTCCTTTAAAGTTTTTTTGTTGAATAAGTTGTCTGTAGTCATAGATTAATAATTATTAGAAAATCAATATAATTTCAAAAAATCAAAAAGTACTAGAGACATGGTTTTTGTTGTAAAGCAAATGCAAGAAAAATGTTGAAAACAAAGGAGTCATATTTATATTGTTTCTGTTGATTTGGTAAAGGTGAAGTTAGTTGATTGTCCATCAAAATTTATTCATATTATACATCTTATACAAGATAGAATGAGTGGAAATTGTTATTATTACAGGTGGAATATCTCGAGCATTTGAAATAAAAGTTGGGGTGAAATAGATGTGTACTTGCCCCAATTTTTTTTTCAATAATTTATGAGAGTGGAATTGGTTTTAGGCAGATTAATCAAACAGGCGTCAAGATAGATACAGATTTGATGATGAAATTTTTAATTTGAATTTATTAAAAGGGAAATATTTTTGCTTCTTGGATTCTGTATTTATGATGTGTTGACGATTGTGCTAAAGACTACTTACAGAATATACATAATGTATTGAATACAATCTATATACATTCGGTTTATTAAAAATTCAAGTTCTTTATTAGTCAGTAAAGAAAGAAAAATCCTCAGCAATTTTTAATTTGGATTGCTATCAACGTAAGAATATAAATGTTTAAGTACTCCCTCAGTAGTTTTACAAGTATAAAAGTGGATTTAGGTATTGAAGTAGATTCCAAAGTATAGTGACTGCTTTCAGCAAGTTAAAATATAAAGTATTTCATCACAGAAAAATAAACTATTGCACAATTGTAAAGCTATCTAATAATTAGTTTTATCTCATTTTTGTATGCAAGTTAATGGATATCCTATCTGTGCAATATAAAAGCATTAAAAACGTTTTATTTAAAAATACTCTGTAAAATTGTAATGTTAAAATAATAAAACTAATCAATCTGTTTTTAATTAGCAAGGTGTGATACTATGAGTTTACTATTGTAAAATCACATCTCCATTGGACATGTAAAATGTATAAACAATGCAAGATTTCCTAAAAGGGTATTTTATGTTGAACTTGAACAAGGTTTTCATTGGAGAGGTAGATTCCATCTACATTATAAGGATTATCTCAAAGATATTATAAAGAAATGCAATGTGACTTGTTTTCATTTGGGAAAATATGGTAGACAATAAAATATATTGAATAATATTGAAATACTTAAGTAAGAAAAGTTTTCTGTTAAAGAAGTTAAAAGACAATTTCATAAAATATAAAATAAACAGAAAATTAGGCCAGCATGTTCTAATATTTGTATTTCGCAGATTGATTTGTATAATCATCAAAAAGCTTATTTCTGGGCAGTTCTCTCTCTTACTTTTCTTTCTCTTCTTTCTTTCTTTCTTTTTTTTTTTGAAGTTAGAATGGCCATGCTTGTTTATGAGTGGCTATTAGTAGTTGCTGTACTAATAGCAGTAGTTGCATATCCATTAATTAAATAAATGGATGATCTTCTATGAGTTCGATTATTGTTAATTATGTACAAAATATTTTTTACTATGATAAATGCTACAAGAGAAAGTACCAGTTTTGAGCTACAGCTCTCTTCAGTGAAGAACTAGGACATTAGATTCGTATACAACATATTTTTATCAGAAAATCTGAACATCAAGCTTTTTTTTTATTTGAAACTATAATAAGACAAATCACTTTTTAAAAATAGTAGATATTTTAATATTTAAAATTTTATGCTTATGTACATAAAACATTATGGCAAAACAAAAAATATATCACTAAAAATAAATTATTAATAAAGTAAGCTTATCATTAAAATATTTTTAAAAATTGCAGCATTCTGTCTAAAGTTTTGCACCGTTGTTGCCAGTATTCACTAAAGCAAATTTTTTCGGTCTTGAATAAAAACCGCAGACTAAAGAATGGAATAATGCAAACAAATGCTGATTTTTAGCCAGGACATTTCATTAGATATTGATTCAACATTCTGCCTTTGCATAAAAGGAATATTAAAATGTAAATAAAACTGTAGTCCTGGCTTCCTGATTTAACTACATATACGCAATGTAAAATAAAATATATCCTATTCTAGTGTGGATATTTAAAATAAAATTGCATTAAAAATAACAGAGTTAACCATGCGCTTACATAAAAGATAAATTAAAGTAAAGTTCTATAACTATGATTAAATAAAATATAATAATTTTTAACATAGAAGTAACTAATAGTCATTTGTATATTTATTAAAAGCTAATTGTTGTAAAATAATTGATTTCTTAAAAAGATATATGTTTGTAAAGCAAACTTCATATGTTACATCTCAACAAATTATAAACAGTAGTGTGTATTATTTGAAGCATTATATGGAGTTGGCCCAACTACAATGATTATTGTCTGAAAATTGAAGGTTTGAAATATAAAATAAATTATTGGATAGTTAAATTACAGTATATGAGTAAAAAGAGATAATAAGTTTGAAAAATAAAAATGTATGTGTATTTATATAAAAAATATTTTAAATATATTGGGAAATTATTAAAATTAAAATCCAAAGTTAAGATTAAATAAAATGTAATAATTTCTAATTTAATAAATAATGATTGATAAACATTTATGTATTTATAAATGGTATTTATGTATTTATTGAATAATTACTATTGTAAAGGCTTTCTTTTTAAAAAAATGACATTTATAAAATGTTCTTCAGTAAATATAAAATAATAATATATGCATTCGGAGAGACATGTGGACTTGATCAACTAGTGAGAAGAGAAGTTTGGTGAAATGGATCTTTAATCCATTAATATATATATATAAATTATTAATCAATGTCTGTATTCCAATTATAATAATAAAACAATACAATAATTAATACAGTAAAACAATATTTTAAAAACAAATATATACCACAATTTAATAGAAATACTTTTAACTATCTATGTAGTCGTTATCAACTAGATTCAAATTGTATTAGAAAAAACCGTTACAAATGTAAACAAAAAGTAATACGTCATACATCAATTTTCCCACAATTCATTAATTTTTATATTGGCGGTCTGCCTGTTTATGGTTAAAGTGAAAAGCAACATTTGATAAACAGGCAGGCCACCAATATAAAAATTAATGAATCGTGGGAAAATTGATGTATGATATATTACTTTTTGTTTACATTTGTAACGGTTTTTTCTAATACAATTTGAATCTAATTGATAACGACTACATAGATAGTTGAAAGTACTTCTATTAAATTGTGGTATATATTTGTTTTTAAAATATTATTTTACTGTATTAATTATTGTATTGTTTTGAATAATTATATATATATATGAGTGTGTGTGTGTGTGTGTTTGTTTATGTATTATAACCTAAACCGTAGATAGCAATCGGGCAGGAGCAAAAGACAATGGGTTGAGACGAGTGCGTTTGTGTGGAATGCGTTTGGGATTGGATGCGCCTTTATAGAAAGTAAACTAAAATAAACATATATTTCTTTTTTTATTCTCTATAATTTATTGAATGCAAAATCAATATGTTATATATTGTACAAAAGAAACAATTATAAAATATAAGCTAATACATGTGTAAAATAAGATGATAATCAAGCAAGATGAATATGTTATATACATTAATGAATTCATAAGGACATATCCCTAACAACAATAATAAATAATTATTGTATAAAAATCGAGATATGTATAATTAGGATACTTTTATGGATTTACCGAAATAATCTTAAAGCAAGATGAATATGTTATATACATTAATGAATTCATAAGGACATATCCCTAACAATAATAATAAATAATTATTGTATAAAAATCGAGATATGTATAATTAGGATACTTTTATGGATTTACCGAAATAATCTTAATGTGTTTTTATATGCATTGACTATATTGCAATGGATAAAAACTTACACTAAGATAACGAGTATGTTTATTCAGATATGGCTAGCAATTAGCTCTTTCACTTTCAGATTAAAGTTAAGGTTAAATCAATTAATTCTCTTAAAGTTATTAACTAAATCTAATTAAATTAACGAAATATAAAATTAAAATTTAGGATTAATTTATCCAAGATATGATTAAGGTATCAAAGGGATTTTGTTATACCTCCCCATACCATATTGAATTCAGTATTTCAATCAGAGATAGAAAATAACAAATAATGCAAATGGATTCAATAAAGAAAATTAATTTAACAAAGTGAAGTATAACCTCTTTTATTGTGATAATGTGCAAAAGATGATTTCAGTAATGACAGACAATGGTAATATAAATATAACAACTACTTTATTATTAATAGTAATTATATAAAACAAAACAACCAAATATTAGTTAATAATAAAAGTACTTTTAATATCAAAAGTTCTCTGCAAAATAATTGCAAAATTATTGTTTGTTCTCTTTAAATAATCTAATATTGGGTTATGATCATGTGTATGGTTAATAAAGTGATACAAATACAAAACACTATATTGGAAAAAGTTATACACTATTCATTCAATGTTTACCATGAATTACAATTGATAGGATTGTTTTACGATGTTCTTAAATTTTTCACAGTGATAATTAGTCTACATTTCCAAAATCGGTCTAGTTCCTTAACCCTTTTAGGAACAAGCAAATTGTTCACCTAGTAATCATTTTAATGCTATATAATTACCTAACTTCATAAAATCTGACCATTGTATTTCTTAGTGGTATGACTTGCTATATTGTCTAGCTTATATTATATATGAAAGTTTCAATCTTTAGTTAGGAGCAAACCTCAACTAACAAATTAAGTTTACAATTATTAATATCACCAGAGTATTTTGCTGCACAGTATAGCAATTATCAAATTATATATATATAATTTTTACTAGGCACAATGAAAGTAAATATTCTCTAGTGACTTAATTATCCACTCAGGACATTTATGATCGAATAACATGAGATGGTAATAAGAGCAAATAAAACATAAAATAAATTAAACATAACAAGTTCATGGGATTTATAAATTAATTTAACTTATTGCAACCTATCTCCAATGTAAAATATAAAAACAGACATTACATTTATATCCATGTCTCACTAGTCTCACTAATAATGTAACGTAATTTATTTTACCTTCTTATATACCAATATTCTCTTGAGAATTTTATTTACATTACCGTTACACAATAATAGCTATAAAAAAAATAATTCTCTAATTTCAGAATTAAAATTTGAGAGACAAACACTTTTAACAAGTCATCCCTGAATTCTATGCATAGCCAAAAGCATTATATTTGGGCATATCACACCTTTGTAGCAGCATCATACTGGCAATAATTTTAATAATATACACTTAACAATAAATCTACAATGATGGAAGAATCCATTTGGTAATTAAGATTTGAAGCACAGATTAACAGAATGATTTTTTCAAAGATTTGCACTAAATTACAACTATTATTTCTATTCCATCTTGGGGGATTGTGTAACAATTAATCCATTTTAGAAAATTTTATTTAACATTTAATAATGTCTTAGTTGTATTTGTGACTATAAAATCAATAATTATAAATTCTTTATCCTTTGGCTGACATTAGAACTGTAGTTTTGCATAAAATAAACAAATTAATCTTTTAGGAAGCAATAAGGGAATAATATCCTAATGGTTGGTGTTTATTCCATACTGTACATGCAGTGGTTTGATAATCCATTAATTTAAGCTAGTGGAATTTTTCCAGTTATATTTCAGGTCATCTTATTAACTTATGAGACTAACAAAGAATAAATAATCCACTTACTAAAGTTATTTTTACCAATATTTATCAAGATTTTAAACAGCATTTAAATATGAACAATATATGTTGAATGTTAATATATAATTTCCATAGAGAGATGCAGTCAATATTATTTCAAGCACGTCAATATTATTGCAGAGAAGAGACAAATAATTTCTTAAATACTTATATGTAGTAGCATCCCATTGGTATTTAAAACATTTAAGTTTGATTTCTTTTTTAATAATATTCGGTGGTAATCCTTATTGTTGTTGCCATTTATACATTTAGATTGATGAGAAGATACATTTTTCTGGCTAGACAAAATGTCGAGTAGGTTCCTCTATTGTTCCATATTGAAGAAGGTGAACAAAATTGCTAATTTTAAATTTTAATTGGATATAGTTCTTGATGCATTATAATTTAATAAATAATAGTTAAATTTTTATAGGAAGTGATATTTGTAGCTTATTATTATGTGGTCTGTGATATATCATCTAATATTACCCAGAATTCTTTGCTTTTCAAGATTTTACAGGTAAAATTTGTTTCATCGCTATATCGATAGCAGGCACATTTGAGCGTTTGGGATTTTAAAAGCACAAATTTTGAGACATCGTTTTTAAAATAAACTTCAATATTAAAAATTTAATGTTATTATTGTACAAATAAAATATATTTTACAATAATTACTTTGGTTATATTTTAAAATTTTCAAAATTTTATTAATAAATTTATCCATTAAATCACCCATTAGCTGAATTTTAGTAATCAATAAAACAATTTCCCCTTAATCGTTTTACACTGGTAATTTTTTTAATTAACTATATGTTTTATTTTAGAAAAAATGTATGCATGCACATATATACATTGAAAAGGAATGTTAAACTTTATTGTTCTAGTTAACTGTAATATTGATTGTTCAATTTTCATAATATAACTATTAGATTAATGCTTCAAATATTATGTTTTATTATAGTTGATCTTGGCATCCTATCTTGTATATTTTCTATTCTATAAATTTTGGGTATGTCTTTTCTGTTTGCATACATAAAAAAAAAATCAATCACATTTTTTGAGAAAGGGAAAAGATAAAAATCGAGACACTTATTTTTGCCACCCATTGAAAAATAAAATCTGTTCAGAAGATATTCTATTATAATAGGGAGTACTATAAGAGACTTTTTAAATTCACTTTTACTCCTATTACCTGCCATAGCAATAATAGTGGTCGATTTATTTGATTTAACATGAAAAGAAAGCCAATAAAAATTTTCACAGAATATGGCTATGTATATTAATTCCCTTACTAAAATATAAGATTACAATTTATATATGAAAGCGGGCAACACTTAACACCAATGTCAGTAACAAATAACAATCTCAATCTATAAAAGGTAATCTCCTTTTTACATCTTTATCTATGATCTGATATGTTTTATAGACATTAAAGATTACAGTTTGACTAAAGAAAGTGAGATTAATGATTTACAAAAATTTAAATATACCTCATTAAGCAGGCAAATATAACCTGTTCTGAAAGCAGATTAACAAATAATCAATTATAATTTTTAAATTACACTGAAACTATGTATTACTTAGATAATAAAGCATTAATATATAGCTATAGTGGAATTTCAAAGTTATAATTGACTATTTATTAGTTTTCTTTCAGAAGATTATATTTGCCTGTTTAATGAGGTTTATTTAAACTTCTCTGAATTAATAATCTCACTTTCTTTACTCAAGTTGGAATCTTTAGTATCTATATGAATGTATTGAACTAGAAATCAAGGTTGGCATCCATCTTTAGTGTAAAAAGGAGGTTTTCTTGACTTTAGATTGAGATTGTTGATTGCTATTGATATTGGTATTGTTCAAATGTTATCTAATTCCATGAATCTACATTTGTAAATCTATTTAGTCTTGGGAATTATCAGCCTTATTAAATATATAATGCATAGTTTCAATGAAATTTGAAAGTTATAATTGGTTATTTGTTACTCTAGTTTCAGAACAGTATATATTTACCTGTTTAATGAGATTTATTTAAACTTTTTTTGAATTTAATAATCTTATTCTCTTTAGTTGAGTTTCAATCTTCAGTGTCCAGATAGAGATATTAGATAAAAGTGGACATCCACCTTTATTGTAAAAAGGAAATTGCCTTGACTACAGATTGAAATCATTGATTGTTATTGATATTGATATTATTTAAGTGTTGATTGTTTTCATATATATATAAAAGACATTTTGTGGGTTCATCTGTGTTAAAAAAAATTTAAATATTGATATACCAACATTTCGACTTGATCATCCAGTGGATGACTTGTGTGATCAAGTCAAAATGTCGGTATATCAATATTTAAATTTTTTAACATGGATGAACCCACATTATATATATATATATATATATATATATATATATATATATATATATATATATATATATATATATATATATATATATATATATATATATATATATATATAGAAGATTTGTATGAGTTTTAAGCATAAGCATTGAAATATAATAATATTTTTTCATGTAATAGTCTAGACAAAATTTCTGTCATGATATAACAAAGCATCAACAATTAAAATTGGTAATGCAAACTGAAATAATATTATCTATTTATAACAACAGTCTTTTGTTTGAGCTCATTACTCTTATATCAGCTTGAGTATTAGACTAAGAGAGGTTCAATTTTGGCTTAATGTGACTTAGACAAAAAACACTTTACTAAATCATACGGTTTCATCCTGAACTACCACTTTTACTTTATTGATGCCTAATTATATCATAACTGAAATTGTATCTAGATTATAAGCATCTAAAATTCCATTATATATATATATATATTTGTCAATTAAGTAGTAATTGATAGTTTCCTGGCAACATCAAAAGCAAAGGTTACCTCTGCTTGCATGAATAAAATCTTCTGTCCTTTATTAGAATAACAATTCATGAAAAATATGTAATTCAACATATATATATATATATATTGAATTATATATTTTACATGGATTTTTAGTTTTGATATACAATGGAAATTAAAAGATTATATTCATGTAAGCACATATAACTTTATTTTTTTATGTTGCCAGAAATTACTAACTGAAAATTCTTCTGAGGCTAAACAAATTTTCTCCATTAAGTTATAATAGCTCTTTTGTTGAGATTTATGTCGATGTATATATAAAAATTTAAATCACTCCAAAGGATCTATCCAGTCTGAAGTTGAGGATCCATTTATTTACTAAAATGAACTGTTCATATATCTTTTTACACTATTTTGTTGCACCATTTTATATATCATTCATACTACCTTATTTACACATTTACTCAAAATTAAATATATCAACAGCATGAACAAACATATCAAAAATATTATTAAACAAAAGTCATATGTAGAAGGAAAACATTTTTCATAATACTAAAATAAGTACATAAATTCCCATGTAAATTTGATGTTAGATTTTAGAATTTTTGATAATGATCAAATCAAGTAACCTGATTGGTACAGATCCCTTAATTAACGTACTTTTTTTAATTAAGGTACTTTTACCAAGGTCCTTGACTAAACATTTTCTGATCATTCTCTTGAAATCATTTTTTAGCAATAAGCTTGTGGATCATTTTAAATTTAGTAATATTATTTATAATAGATATAACTGGATATCTTAAGAGCATCATTTTATCTAAATAAATAATATTTATAGTAATGAAATTTCTTATTTGACATATGTACCGGTCGAAACCCACCACCACCGCAAGTCAAATCGGATTCAAACTCAGCTGAACCAAAACTGAATTCAAACCCAACTCAACAGCTCAGATAGCAGAAATCGACGGCACAGTGCTATGCGCCAAGAACTAGCTCAACAGTTGGTGATGACTAGAGACCCTTTTACTGACACGAATATCAATTAACTTTGACTACTTTTAAATCGAATCATATGTATGTTCGGGTTGCCAACACAGACAGTGGGTATTAACATTTAAATAATTATAAAAAGAATAATGAACTAAGAAACCAAGTATGTTAGAAAATATTTAATAAGAATAATTTGTTTCGTTTCCATAAAACATAGAATGCATTAATTACCTCTAGTCTTTAAGAGAATTTACAAATATAATAAGAGTGGCGGTCCTTATCATATGCCAACAATTATTACACAACATAGAATTCTATGTCTATGCCCCCAACGAGAAATATAAAGGCGGATAAAGGTATTCATTAAGAACGGAAATGATTGCTCTAATTTTATTATGGTGGAATGTGAGATTTATATTTCACATTCGGGAATCTATTCATGAAGAGCAAAACGTAATTTTAGGGCATAACTTTAAAATTGATTTGAAACTTATTTAATTAATAATATATTTGAGAATTTGTTCGACTTTAATTTAAATCACTTCATCACGAATTACGAGCATGGAGAGGGTTTTACCGGAACAAAGATGCAACGGTACTGACGGCTTACGAGACAGAGAGGAAACTTGAAATACGATCGCTAGTCGATGATCGAAGTCCTATGGCAGCTTGCATCTAACAAGTCTTACGCCCTTTGACTAATGAATATGAAAGGAAGTACTTTCTTCCTTGAGAAATTTAAATAAGAGAATATGATCACCGACCAGCCTAACGGAGCGGAAGATTGCCCTGCGTCAGCAACGTTCGATGATGATGACTTGATAGTCATCGTTGAAAAATAAAACCCATGTAGAATGCTTTACGTGATGACTTGACCAATTAATTAAAGTCAAACGAGCTTTTATCGAACTATTTTAAAACATTTATAAACTATATTAATTATGCCCTAATTATCGTGCACTTCCTGAATATTAATACAAACTAACAAAAGTTGAATTAAAATATATTTAACCCTTTATCGACCCTTTTGCAAAAACATTTTAAATATATATATGGATAAATAAATCAACATTAGTGAAGCAAGAAAATACCATTTTAACATTATATGAATATATATAAACACTTGTAACTTAGGAGCTGGGGACATAGGTGAAAAACGGAGCTAATAGTTTATTATTAGCCAATTATAAAAATCATAAACATGTAATATTTTCTTTCGACTCGATGATTGATAGAACTTATAAATTTAGTTCTAATGGGTGAGAATTACTATTTGAAATTAATATTATAATATTTGCGTGAGGCAAATAGAACGGGGGAGCTCATCGAGTTGAAAGATTATTGGCATATAATTTTAAATAAACGACATTAATAAAGCATACAAATATATATATATTAAATGAACTGCCAGGTAAGAAAAGAAAAAGTTTAAAGACTAGAGATTGAAAGAATTATGCTATAGATTTACAGTAGCATTTTATAAATATTTTTACATTGAAGAATAAAGAGCTCTTAAATAGGAGGAGAGTAAAATAAAGTTCGAACTGGCCAGAAAGTTTAACGTTCATTATAGAAATATATTACCCCTTCCGCTGGTCCTTAAGTTGCACCTCCAAGTTGTTGAAAACATAGGCATCATTGGTTGACTACTGGAACAGTATTTTAGTAGCTTTCATAATTTTAGCAGAATGATCAGTCCGGAAAAAAGTTGGCGCCAAAAACATAACCATGTACCGGTCGAAACCCACCACCACCGCAGGTCAAATCGGATTCAAACTCAGCTGAACCAAAACTGAATTCAAACCCAACTTAACAGCTCAGATAGCAGAAATTGAGGGCACAGTGCTATGCGCCAAGAACTAGCTCAACGGTTGGTGATGACTAGAGACCCTTTTACTGACACGAATATCAATTAACTTTGACTACTTTTAAATCGAATCATATGTATGTTCGGGTTGCCAACACAGACAGCGGGTATTAACATTTAAATAATTATAAAAAGAATAATGAACTAAGAAACCAAGTATGTTAGAAAATATTTAATAAGAATAATTTGTTTCGTTTCCATAAAACATAGAATGCATTAATTACCTCTAGTCTTTAAGAGAATTTACAAATATAATAAGAGTGGCAGTTCTTATCATATGCCAACAATTATTACACAACATAGAATTCTATGTCTATGCTCCCAACGAAAAATATAAAGGCGGATAAAGGTATTCATTAAGAACGGAAATGATTGCTCTAATTTTATTACGGTAATGTGAGATTTATATTTCACATTCAGGAATCTATTCATGAAGAGCAAAACGTAATTTTAGGGCATAACTTTAAAATTGATTTGAAACTTATTTAATTAATAATATATTTGAGAATTTGTTCGACTTTAATTTAAATCACTTCATCACGAATTACGAGCATGGAGAGGGTTTTACCGGAACAAAGATGCAACGGTACTGACGGCTTACGAGACAGAGAGGAAACTTGAAATACGATCGCTAGTCGATGATCGAAGTCCTATGGCGGCTTGCATCTAACAAGTCTTACGCCCTTTGACTAATGAATACGAAAGGAAGTACTTTCTTCCTTGAGAAATTTAAATAAGAGAATATGATCACCGACCAGCCTAACGGAGCGGAAGATTGCCCTGCGTCAGCAACGTTCGATGATGATAACTTGATAGTCATCGTTGAAAAATAAAACCCATGTAGAATGCTCTATGTGATGACTTGACCAATTAATTAAAGTCAAACGAGCTTTTATCGAACTATTTTAAAACATTTATAAACTATATTAATTATGCCCTAATTATCGTGCACTTCCTGAATATTAATACAAACTAACAAAAGTTGAATTAAAATATATTTAACCCTTTATCGACCCTTTTGCAAAAACATTTTAAATATATATATGGATAAATAAATCAACATTAGTGAAGCAAGAAAATACCATTTTAACATTATATGAATATATATAAACACTTGTAACTTAGGAGCTGGGGACATAGGTGAAAAACGGAGCTAATAGTTTATTATTAGCCAATTATAAAAATCATAAACATGTAATATTTTCTTTCGACTCGATGATTGATAGAACTTATAAATTTAGTTCTAATGGGTGAGAATTACTATTTGAAATTAATATTATAATATTTGCGTGAGGCAAATAGAAAGGGGGAGCTCATCGAGTTGAAAGATTATTGGCATATAATTTTAAATAAACGACATTAATAAAGCATACAAATATATATATTAAATGAACCGCCAGGTAAGAAAAGAAAAAGTTTAAAGACTAGAGATTGAAAGAATTAAGCTATAGATTTACAGTAGCATTTTATAAATATTTTTACATTGAAGAATAAAGAGCTCTTAAATAGGAGGAGAGTAAAATAAAGTTCGAACTGGCCAGAAAGTTTAACATTCATTATAGAAATATATTACCCCTTCCGCTGGTCCTTAAGTTGCACTTCCAAGTTGTTGAAAACGTAGGCATCATTGGTTGACTACTGGAACAGTATTTTAGTAGCTTTCATAATTTTAGCAGAATGATCGGTCCGGAAAAAGGTTCAGCAGCTCCATTGAAGATTTCTCGGGACTTTAGGAACCGTAGCCAGATTCCTGATGTTCTAGCCCTCTATCATGATGAAATACAAATTAATATGCACAGAGTTCACTGCACTACTCTACAACAAAGCTAGCTTTTTTTTTTCCTCCTGACTTTTCAGGGATATATATATTGTCCAGATGCCTTAAGGCTAGCGCTCATTTTATTATCAATGTGTTTTTTTATAATTAGTTGTTTTCAAATACATTCCTTTGATAAGGCTTTCAAACTAATTAGCTTGAATTCCTTCTCTAATTGAAAATGAATTCTTAAGATTTGAAAATGATTTAATTAGAAAAATGAATCCTTATCTTTTTCCAATTCATAAAACTTTACTATTGTTTTTAAGAATTTTAAAGCTTATCGAAGGAATGTAGCTTTTAATCTACGAAACTTTACAAATTATTTAAAGGTGAAAAAAACAAGTATTCACGACGCAATGAAACTTTCGAACAATTATATATATTTAATATTTACAGATATATATGCGCACAATCCACGCAATTTAATATATATAAATTCATGAATATTTTATCATGAATTTATTTAGAGAATTGATCAAATTTAAACTAAACTAATTAATTTTACTACGTATTTGAAACAAGTTATTCATTATGGAAATTAGGGTGGATTGAACGTATAAAGCCCATTGCATCGGAAATTTAAGGTTAGCATTAGGGTAAACAACATGAAGCCAGGATCGAACTCAGATCCGACTGCTTCACATAATCCTAATTTGACTTAGTAATATTCTGAATAATTATTCAATAGGAAATATAAACAGCTAAATAATGATCTATAATTTGAACGAATCTTAGGAATGAGTCATGCATACAATAAACAAAAATTTTAAACTTTAAATTATATTAAAATAACAATTTTATTAATTTAATTCAATTGAAAACTACAGACCATGGCTCAATACATACATACTAATATATAGTGGAGAGATTTAACTAGGTATATATAAGAATTATTAGCAAACTCTTTTTCATCCAAGATTTATTTACACTTAAGTTGGACAATATAATCTCTAGTCCACATCTGTCAAAACTTATTATTCCATGTTTGTGATATAATATTCTTCACAGTATGAATATTAATAAAGATTTATAAATTTTGTAATTGTCTATTCTCACAAGGTGAATTATTCTTACATACAACCTCTAAACAAACAGAAAGAACTATTCCTAAATTATTACAAATCTCAGATTACTTAAATAAATATTTCTTACATTTCTAAGTATTTAATTAAAACAAGATCATTTATTAGTATACTTGATAGATAAGAATATAAAGAAATACATATATTTGAAAATCAGCAAACGAATTATGCACAGACAAAAATATTCTTACTATGGATTTTATGATTGCATAAGAATATGACTTCAGTACTCGATTTAAAATATGTAGTATACAACTTGGCTCACCATGGAATCCTTCAGGTATTCATTTCTTTTTTAGCCATATCATCAAAATGTGCTACTACTGCCTTTTGAACATGGATAACACCTTTCAAACAATAATAGTCTATCAATCATCATCTCAAGGATTATGAATCACGGCATTATTGTATTTTTACAAAGCTATATGCTGAGAGGGGTGATGATGCATATATAGTTGCGTTTAATTTATTATGCTGCTAGATATCTTGTAATAAAAGTTGTTTGTCATAGCTGGGACAGTGATAATATTGAAAAGTACTCCATGTTTCATTTGGTTTAGAAATATTGTTAACTCGAGCCTGACAATCCTTCCATCTGTAACAAAAATTCTTGTCAGCCATGTATATTAGCAACATCTCTTTAAACTAATAGTCAGGATAACAATACTAATTTCTTTTTAATCATACAACGGTTTTTTTCTCGTAGATGCTAAAAGATGTTTTCCAAAACTCAAAAGTCCATGTATCTGGGTTTTGCCTAGTTTCTTAATTGCATGCTAATGACTAGATATTTTTAATTTTCTATATTTAATTAACTTCTTTCTTGATATATTAATTTTAATTAATTTCGTCTATGTGGTAAATTAATTGTTTTTAAATTAACATTTATTTATCATTTTTATTCAATTTGTATAAAAAATAAAATGTCATAACTCTACATATTGAGTTTATCTTCACATATATCTCAATTTACAAAATGAAAATGATTTTAAAGAATATATCATTACATTTTTGTCAAATAAAGTAAACTTCATTTCAACTAACTTTCTACTATCTTTCAGTCATCTTACTAATTTTAATTTTAAAATTATTAAGTTAAATACTGCTTGAAATATTTACAAATATATGAAAACTAATTACACTTAACAATAATTTATTCGCATTATTTTAGCTGTGCTTATATATACATATTACTAATCAAATTATTAAATTTGATTTTATTTCATTTATCTTTTTGTTAAAATTCTATTTTATTATGGTTTGGGGGATATATTTTTTTTAGATTCTGACAATGCATTTGCTATATTGCATTATGTAAATAAGATATTTATTTTATATAGCGCGATGTTTTTAAACTATAATAATAATTAGCATTAAGCTAATGCACATTGCATTATTTTTTTTTTAATTAAATATTCTGTAATAGATTACTTTTGTTTTCATTATTTACATGTGATGATAAAGTATCCAATGTCCCTTCCAATTGACCTCACAATCTTGCTGGGAAATACTTAATATTATTAGAAAAGAATTTTTATTTCCTACCTAAGAGGTTGAATTTGAATAAACAATAAGTTTAATAGTTCTTTGATTCTCTTCAACTTCCATTAGCCGAGAGGTCATCACAGCTACCTTGCAAGCAAGTAGTTGGTTGCAGATGGTTGTGTGTTCATGCCCCGGCTGATGCTATGACATATGAAAAAATAATAATAATAATAATTTGGATAACAAATCTCAAATTAGTGATTAATCACTTACATAATTGTATTACCATATTTTTCTTTGTTATAATGTCTGCTACAAAAGTATAAACTAACAATGCAATTCATTATAACCATACCTTATGATCAAAATCTATGAATCTATTTACTGGATACAGCTGAACACCTAGCTATATGTCATTGATGCAATGAAAATGAGAAAGTTGGATAATACCAGGAATTTCTCAACACATACATTGACATACTCAGAGAATCTCAACTGAAGGGATATCCAAAGGAAATAATGATGTTTCTTAACACAAAGTGATTTTTAAATAAGATAAGCATGCACACACAATGATACAACTTAAATAAACAGCTAACTATATAATGAATACACTATTCATATGAATTATTTAGATGATCATGAATACCCTTACTGCAATTTTTTGTTTCACAAAAGAGGTTAGTAATCTGGCATTATAAATATTTTTTCACTTCTTAGCCATTGTCTATCAAAAAACATTCACATCTTGCTTACCAAAAATTTTGTAAGAGCCCTCATGCAGATTTTAAAAAAAAAATTTGAAAGATGTTTGTTACTCATGAATTATGGGCATGATTTATAATTAAGATTTGATCTTCAATTTAAACTTATATGCATTGTTGATGATTAAGTTTGCTTTTTCTTTACCCCATAACATTTTACAAAGCCAGGTCCTATATCTAGCAATAACATTTTGTACAATATTTGTCTGTGATTGCTAAACAACAAATGAATAGAAGTAAATCTAATGGATTTATTCATAGTCCAATTAATATAATTCACCTCATGTTTAATCAAGTCAAGATGTTAATGTTAAGATACATACAAAATAATTAGCATAGTCATTGCATAATGTATTAACAGGGGCTCAATAGAAAGTTTCAAATACAAGTGAGTATATAATATGGATATTCTGTTTAGTGATCCAGCTATTACATTCTGCTGTTATAAATGGAGTGCATGATCTTATAGAATTGCATTTGATTTGTCAATTTTGAATAAAATATTGTGATTTCAACACACAAATGGTGTTTTTTACATTTTTCAGGGCACTGAATATGCTACTATAAATTTTAGAAAAAGATCATTAATCATAACTAAGTATCTCATTTTTGAGTGAGCCAGAACTTGCTTGTTTCCCCCTATATCTTCATGATATGATTTATTATCTCATTTGGGTTTTCAATTTGCTGTTTTCAATTCTGAAATCTCCAATTATATTTTTATCAGCATTCATATATGAATTCATCTTCTTCTCTCTTTTCACTTTCTCTCAACTGCAATTCTTTTGATTTTTTTCTCTATCTCTTTGATACCCTATTGCATATGTAGTCTTGATTTTTTAATGTTATCTCTTTGCTTTGAACAGATCCTGACTTTTTATAGTTCCTCCTTATACTTTTTTCTATTTCATTTTAGCTCTATTGCTAGTTTATTTTTTCCTACAGTTTCAACTTTTTCCATACTTGTCTTGTAGCATTGCATAGTTCTTTGTTTTCAATGCTTCAAATGTTTTTTTTATTATCACCAGATTACTTTTGCTTTTATCTGATAACTTCACTTTTTTATTCTTGCTGTTTTTGTTTTGTTTTAGCTACCATGACTCCCAATTCATAACTTCTAGTCTATCACCATTCTTTGTTTCTTTAATTTTTATATTTTCAGTTGCATCTTTGATTTTTGTTTTTCCTAATTCATTTATTAGTGTATCCTCCATCATTCCCTTCATACATTCTTCCTTTCCAGTGTTGATGACCATTACTATAATTTCATATTTCATTAGTCTAACCACTCCAATAATTTTTATGTATTTCTGCACTTACTTCAACTTTTATGACTCATTGTATTTTCTTTACTACATTACAGTTTTTATTTTTTACATATTAATATCAATCATAAGATTTATCTGAAACTAAATTTCAGGTTTTAAATTTCATTCTTGCTCTAATGTATATACATCAATTAATAAACCAACTGAATTTCACCCAATTATTAGCTTAAGCCTGAACTTAGTTCATCCATGTTAGATAACATTTATATGCTGAATAATCTATCAAATCATAATTTGGATACCAAAATGAATTTTTTGTAAATCATTTATGCCACTTTATTATATTGCTATATAGTGAGTTAAATATTTATAGATCAGCATAAATAAGCATATGGAAAAAAATATTACTATATGAAAGCTCTGTGTAAAGATAAAATACTTTTTATAATGCTAAAATGTGCACATAAATCTTCATACAAATTTGATATCAGTTTTAAGATTATTGATAATGATTAAACAACATATTGATAATGATCAATAATATAATAATATAGATTTTTAATAATATAGATTAATAATAATATAGATTTTTTTAAAAATATCTCCATCAAGGTTCCAGATTACCATTTCCCATTTCCGAAGTTTAAAATTATTTTTTACCACTTAACCTAATGATCATCTTAAATTTAGTTGTATTATTTATAACTGATATGACTATATCACTTCACTTGAAGATTGACATATTCATGGTGATAAAGTGTCTTATAAACATTATTCTAATTTGATTAAGTAATATCCCAGACAGTAGCTCAGATATCAATGTATATATCTAGATAATAAATCTTAGGAATAATACCCAAACACAATAAAGAAAGACACCAAACTTTGAATTATTTTTTATTAATAATAACAATTTTATTAATTTAATTTCATTGACAACTACTGTACATGATTTAAATATACATGTCATATATATTTAATTTAACTTGATATATATAGGAGATATTTTAAAATTGTCATTGGAGACTTTAATGCTAGAATTGGTAAATAATTAAAAGATGAAAGTAGCTATAGGTAAATTTAGTTATGGTAATAAAAATGAGAGAGGTCATAGACTTGTTTTTGCAAATAATGCTTTAGAACTTAAGGAAATGTTTGTTGCAAGAGTTATCAGATGAAAGTAAGAAAATAAGACTAAAGGTAAATGTTAAAAAGACTAAAGTAATATTCAATGGTTTTTCTCAAAGGAAGAAAATAAAGATTGATAACAATGAGTTAGAAGAAGTTAATAATTACAAATATCTTGGTAAGATTATTACTACATATGAAAACATAATGGATGAAATTAATCATAGAATTAAACTTGGTTAGATTGCTTTTGGCAGAAATAATTTAATTTTAAAAGGAAATATGCCTTTGTGTTTGAAAAGAAAGGCTTTTAATAAATATGTGTTACTATTTCTTATTAATGGATCTGAGCCTTGGATACAAAACAAAAGAGCAATACAAAGACTTCAGTCACTCAATGAAATATGGAGAGATGTGTGTTAGAAGTAACAAGAAGAAATTGAAAATGAAATACATTGGTGAGAAAACAAATATGTGTTATTGACTTTATTGAAACAATTGACTAAAGTGGAGTTGGTCTGTACATATTGTTAGAAGAGATGATAATAGTTAGACAGTTGAAATCTTAAACTGGATTCCAAGAAATTGTAAATGACTTAGAAAGAGAACATATGTAAGATGTATGGATTAAACAAGGAAGTGTGCTGGGATGATGTGAAAAAGAATGGCTAGAGGTTGGAGAAGATGGATTGAACTTTGAGAAACCTTCATCCTGCAGTGGACTGATAATGATTGAAAATGATGATGATGATGATGATATAAAAGACATTAGCAAGCTCTTTTCCATCTGTGAATTATTTATACTTAAGTTAGATTATATAGTCTCTAGCTCATTACACTCACATATCAACCTCTAAATGAATGATAAATACTATATAAACAAATATTCATACAATTCTAAATACTTAATCAAGACATGATAATTTATAAATATGTTTGATAAATAAGAATATCAAACATACACATTTGTCTTTCTAGGAATTGAATTGTATATATAATTATAATCTTAATATGGATTTTATGATTGAATAAATTTATGATTTCAGATATATGTTCTAAATACTTTAATACAATTTGGCCAACCATAGCATTTTTTCCAGAATTCACTTTTTTATAATTGGATATATATTTTTACTTTCCAAATATAACGCCTTCAAATTTTGAAGCTGGCAATAGACTATGTTATTAACTTAGATTTTGATAGTAACCTTATGCATTCACTTTATCACTATATATATATATATATATATATATATATATAGTGATATAAGTGAATATGGTGTAATATATATATATATATATATATATATATATTACACCATCTTTGCTTGCATTCAAACTTGGAATTACTGTATTTTAAAAATTATATACCCAGAAGATGTTTTTTCTTTTATTGTTATCAGTTGTTATTGAGAATACAGTGAATGTAAAATAATATGACATTCGTGATTTTTTTTTTTAAACAATTAATGTGTAGATCAGTTGATATTTTACTATTTAAAAGATTGAACAGATTTTAAAATACAATACATATTAATAGATTCATTTCTTAATATTTTATTTATTCATATTTTATTTTACTGCATGCATTTACCATCAACATATAAACATAAATGAATAAATAGTAAATTAGTGTTTTATATGGGTGCAGATATGCATGCATTTTGTTCATGCAATTAAAATATTTTTCGATTATACATATTTTTAAAATATTATTTTTATATAATAATTATTTTCAATTGTTAGTTAAAAGGTATATTTTATATTAATAAATATATGCAAGAAATATTTATTTATTTTATGATTTTAAAATCGTAAATTGATTATATATTTTTTTTAAATTCTTTGTTTAAAAATTTATGACATTTTCATTCTGGAATGCAAGTTTTAAGGAACTCTTTATTAAGGAAAATTTAACTCTATATAACAATAAAATAGTGAAATTGAGTAAGTCTATAGAGACAGTATCTAAGATGATGACATCAGTATTTTGTCATGGGAAAAATCTTTTAAAATGTCCATGTTTTGAAAATGAGCTCTCTCTCTCATTTTGTCTTTAGTAAACAAGTTTTAAAGTATTATATATAAAATTTGGTGGTGAATTTGAATTCTAGCAATGAATGGCTAGATAAAAATAAACATTGACTTTGAAAGACATTGGTCCTTTGAGAGATCTGTAACAACTTGAAATAAAATTGTCTTAAAGCATTACATAATTAAACTAGAGGAAAATATGCACTGCTGTATGCAATGGAATTTAAATATGTATATTGTGTGCCATAAACAACTAAATAAATATTGAACAAAATGGATGTAATTTGAATTACTAAAAAAGATTTAATTTATTTAAAAGAATAAGTAATGCTTACTTTTTATATGACGATGAAAATATCAGTATTGTCAGGTTTATGGATACATTAGTAAAAAATGCATACGTCAATAATTTTATGCAAGTACAATTATGAAATATATCTTCTTAACTTGGATAAACTTTAAATATATTTTGGATTGTGGATTTTCTTTGCATAGAGCTGAATAAGAAACGTTAGAATTTTTTAGCTATAAACATTGCATAATGTTTTCATTATTATTGTGTATATTATAAAATGTGTTTATATAAATAATTTACTTAAGAGATATGAAACAAACTTTTAGAAAAATTTAGGTTTTAAGTTTTATTTATTATATCTAGGTATTTGTTTATATATTTGTTTAGTTTAGAGTATTTAACGAAACAAAATTATATAAATTTAAATAAAATCTTAAATAATTTTACCAAAATGTAACCTTAATTTTTATATAATATTCTGAAAATATGTTTTGTTTGTTTTATTATTTAATCTAGGTTTGAAGAGTAATATAATTAAAGTATAAATAAATCATTCAAATTTAATGTAATTAATTATGTATATTTGTAAAATATTGATTGTACTGTAATTGATCACTCTTCATTTATTGTGGTAAAAAGATTATGAAACAAATTGAAACAGATTTGGTTATTTAATATTTTCTTAATATTTTTTTTGAAGTTTATTTATTAGTAATAGTAATAATGTGGACAGTTGAAGAGTGCTTAAAAGTCTGTGTTCGAATCCCCTATATTTAGTAATAATATAGATAAATATTTTCCTTTTAGTTAGTAGTGGATTATTTTTTGCATCATTTACAGTTATATAAGTTAGGAATTTTAACAATACATATAATATTAAATAATTATATATATTTAATTGATATATTATTTTATAAATAAATTATTATTTTATTGATTAAAATTTGAATCTTGTAATTATTTTAATTTATTGAGTATATTATATTGTAGTATTAATTTAAAGAGTTTCTATATAATTACATTTTAAAATACCTAAATTAGTTAGCTAAAATAAACATCAATATAGCTTAATAATTTATCTTATTTTAGCAATTTTCTTATTTACATTTCATTAATTATACAAGTTAAGCTAATGTCTCAATAAATATTAATTGATTATTTGAAATTAAATAAACTGCTGCTCAATCTATTTTGTATTTTATAATTTATATCCTTCGATTATTATTTTTATATGTTTCATGCTATTATATTTTGAAAATAAATTACACTTAATGTTCAAACAGGATAAATTGTTTATTTTTTATAGTAATTAAGTTGATTTATAACAATTGTACATTTGATGTCCTAATTAATCATAATTAATCATATTTTTACAATTACAGAATTTAGCTTGCTCAGTACATCGGGGGTATAATAATTTTTAATCCCATTTATTCTATTACAAATTTTGATTCCAGACATGATAGGCCAAAAGTAAATTAAGTGCTGTATTCATTAGTTTGTAGGGTATAAATTTTGGCTAACCTAAATTCGCAGGGCAAAATAATAAATAAACTAAATTTCATTTTATACCATTACAGTATATACATGGCAAGTAAGTCTGTCATTATCAGCTTTTCTGAGAAAATTTTATGTATTGGAAATATATGGATGCAATAAAAATATTTATAATAGAAATATTCAAGGTTTAAACCTTCAAATATGGCGGCATTGAGTGCTTTTCATCTTTTTTAAATAGCATTATTAACTTTATTTTATTTTTATAATATAATTTATTTTATAGGTTATTACAGTGGTATAATGTTGAGTAGTTAATTCAGAAGGCAACCACTTACACATATACCCATACCCTTCAATATTTTAATATAATTGAGTTTAGAATCAGAGTAATCAAGATTTTGAAGTGCAAAAATAAAATAAACATCACAAATTAAATAAACTACTATTTAATATATAGGGTATATGAGCACAGACTTTCACATGACCCACCACTCTCCACACTATTTTATAACACTGATACACTTGAACACATATATGTTGAAAAGATAAATAATCACCAATATAAGTATTTCATGCTAAATCAGCAATCATCAGTTGGTTCAGATTACCATCTCTACACATATATGCTATAAGTACTCAGATATATATTAGGATAGCCAATCCTCATACTTTAATGGACAGGCTTCAATCTACTCCACACTCCAACTCTTCAACCGTCCATCCAATTGAAAATCTGGCATAGGTATATAATAAGCTGTGTATTTCAGTTAAACTACTATTTAATAAATTAACCAATAGAATAACAATAATTTGTACAGAAATTGATAATTTTATTTTAACTTATGAATATACATACAAAAAATTATAAATACTTTAAGTTAAGAATTGGAATTATTATCAGAATATATGCTACTCATGCTATAATTAATTTATCATTCATATTATCATTTAAGACTTTTAGGAATAGCAAAAATTAAAACGATGTTTAATATAACATTTATCATCGTGTAGATAAATATTTACGTTAAGAACTATTTGAGAAAAGCACACTCAAAAGAAAGCAAAAATACTTTATTATATGTCTAATCAAATTTTGAGAATCATAAAATAGGGAAAGTAAAATATTTTGAAAAAAGTTGAAAGTTTAGAAATATCTATACCCTACACTAAAGTCGTTTCTATGTCAACTTAGAATATTTTTAGCTTATCTTTTATATCTTTTCCGAATAGTTTTGAGATATCAGCAAGTTATAAATATGCTTTAAAAATTTAACAGTAAATACTTAATTGAATACTTTCTTATCTAATATTTCTTAGAAATTGGATTGTATAATCAGAAAGAATGACCTGATTTTAAAACTACCGTACACAACGATTGCAACATCATATTTATAAATTATATGGCAAGAGTATTGAACTGATATACCTGGTTGCTAATAACTCTTACTGCAATGATGATTCTTTTTATTTTTTTCATTAGCTTCACTTCTGTTTCACTCTCTTTAACCTAAGAGTTAACTCAATAAACAGTCTGTGTTTTTCTTTATAAACATTTCTAAAAGTCCATATCAAAGCAATCAGACATTGTCTTCCTATTTATGAATTTCGACTCTCAAAATTCACAACCAACAAATTAATTAATTAAGTCAACCAATATTAATTAATCTTAGATCTTAAAAGCAAATCATGGTTTGAGAAAATAAATTTACAAACACAAGTGCAACATGGCATAGTACAAAAAAAAAATTTAAAAAATAGACAAAATCTAATATAACATTATCTGTACAAATTTTTAAATGTACTAATCTATTATTGTGTAGAATAGAAATTATTGAATTTATTTATCATCATCACCATATGATGCTAGATAATTTTATTATATATGTATATATAGAAAATTAACAAATATACCTATTAAATATTTGTAAACAATTAATTTCTTTCATATTTGCAATGTATTACTTCAAGCTTGTTACCTGAATCATTCAATGTAAAATCTCAAGACTAATCTTTCTCAATATACATGCTTTTCACCAAATACCCTAGCTCATTAGATAATCTAGAGACCTGAAACATTTAAATAATCACATAGAAATAACAATAAACTTTTTCTTTATATATAATGTTTCACATTAATTTTTAAAGGTGGTATACTTCTGACATAAGAACTCTAATCTTTTTCCAAAACGAAAAAAAAACATTTTCTATGTGGGTTTTTTTTCCAAAAGTATCTCCAAATTTATAATGTAATAAGACTTAACTTAATAGTAGAATATAAGTAGTGTTGCTCCAACTTCATAATTGAACTAATGCTGACCTAGGAAAATTTTATTACTGATTCTAAGAATTTTATACTATTATGTCAATAAAACGATTTTAAAATGTTTTGAAAATTCTTCTAAACATATGCTATTTATTGTTTGGTATTGTTGTTGTTGTTGTTGTTGCTGTTGTTGTTGTTGTTGTTGTTGTTATTATTATTATTATTATTTAAACACTTTATTACTTCTACTAAACATTAGATTGCATAGACATTTCACATTCCACTGAAATGTATTCATTTATTCACTATAGATATTATTTTCATCTATTCTTTTTAATTTAAAATTGAGTTTTTTATTTATTATTCACAAATAGAAAAATGGGGTTCAAAGGATATAATGAAAGTTAACACTTTACAAATTTTTATTTGAATGATAGCGCCTTTTATATTTTCACCATTGTTGAATTTTACCTTATTATTCTTTTATCCATGCACAGTTTCATTTCAATTAAACAAGACTTTAGCAATGCTTACATGAGCAAACTCTATCTAGAAAATCTCTTCCAAATTTTGGATTTTTCATATCTATTCATTATTATTAGTTATATATCAATTTCATTTCATGGAAGATTTGTTTTCACTCCATTATTTTTATTTTAATCTGTTAGGTGATTTTATTTTTTTCATAGTTCTTTGGTTGGTAAACAAGCTATCAGTTCAGGGATACATCTTATTACATAAGATAAATAATAGACAAATTATAAAACATTTTCATAGCTATATATATATCCTTTTCCAGTAACTACATTTTCAGATAGTGATAATAACTCAAGTAATTTGGAAGTTAGCAAATTATCTTATAATTCAAATCAGTAATGAATAATCTCTTTATGGTAATAATTGAAAATAATAATGAAAAATTACACTCTGTTATTGCTGATTTTGTTTATTTTTCACAATAAACTCAAAGTTAATGTCTTTATTTTAAAGAACTCCTGCTACTTCTTAGGAAACTTTTATCTCTGATGTCTTTAAATTCTTGCTAGTAGTGACTGAATTCTATTGCAGAGAAAATAAAGAAAAACCAGAACAATCATCAGATATGTTTCTTTCCATTTCATATATTTCGTCTAAATTTCCTATAGACATTTTATGTGATCATCTGCATTCTCTATCCCTCTGTATGACAATTTATGTTTCCTGTTTTTTTCATATGATAATCTCTTATTAATGACTTAAATCAAATTAATTACAAACAAAAGAATTTAATTGAAATTATGTTCTCTTTTTTAACTTTGACCAATATTTTTAGTTTTTTAAAAACTGAAATTTAAATTTTAATTATTAAAATATAAAATAAATAAATTATTTACTTTACAAATGAAATTCCTTTCATAATATTCAATTTTGAATTTGTAGGTTAACTTAAATAATCTCATACAAATAATATCTGAAAAAGTTATGAATATTATAAAATAAGCTTACCGTTAAAATTATTCAATGCGGGATAATTTTTTTTGTTTCTCTTCACTTCTCAATAAATATGAATTTTAAGCGATATTGCTTTACAGATTTTAATTGTCTTTA